>JAVKLA010000010.1:27950885-27988011 GCA_034782735.1 Sagittarius serpentarius
CCATCCCACTGGGTGGGGGGGAAGTGAGTGAGCGGCTGCGTGGTGCTGAGTTGCTGGCTGGGGTTAAACCATGACATTAATGTAGAAATCAGAACACAAAAGATTTCACAAAATTAACATCTCGTATTAACAGTAGGGTAAGGATGTGTTGTCCTCCATGGCGTCATCTGCTGCTGACATTCAAGCAGTTCTAATTACTTTAATGACTCCCATAGGTCCCCTATGTAACTGCTGGATGATGCCTGAGGACACTCTTCATAGGTGGGAGAATAAAGCCAGGGAGCAACCAGAGAATGAACCGCTCTTCTTGCAGGCAAAAAATTGTTTTACTGAAGGTCTGTGAAGTTATTAGGTCAGACATTTTCCTCTTTCTTTGCCAGTCATACCTTCTTATTCTGCTTCTAGGGAATGCTTGTATCTCTGAATTACTTTGGATTTCAGAATCAATGCAAACTTTCTGCTGTCTTTTGTTAATTTGTTTCATATATATATATATTTAAGCAACTCTGATTTGCTCAGAATATTTTTTTGGTAGAGTTAGGCTGTAAAGTTTTCCTGTCAAACTACATAAAATGTCTTGATGGTTACTAGTCTCCATTTTTCATCCCATTTTTATATGGTGAGCTATAAACACCTGAGATTATTTGATCGTTCCATCTGGTGGGAGAAGACTGGCATGTTTTCTTGGGATCACTGGTACTGAGTTTTGACTTTCTTCTTTTTTGTAATCTTGGACAGTGCTCACTTTCTTGAGATGCACTTTTATAATGGAATTGTACATTATTATTGGTCTTCTTTGATACAAAAGAAATTCAATACCTCTGGGGCTATAAATGCCATTGATTCGCTCCAAAAAGAGAAAGATACTGCAATATTTTTTAGATTATTAAGACTTTTCCATTTACTGTCTGATGGGGAAGAGTTATGAATTTGGTAATCATTATGCCCTAGGTGACTTAGGTTAAGCAATCAAAACCTCTCTTTAAAACATAATTATGATTGTTTCCAACATTTCATTCTTTTTCTTTTCTTTTTCAAAATATTATCTTTTAATGCCTTGAGCATTTTTTGTTTACTGTTCCAAAGAACTGCTCCTGTGGCCTGTGTCACAATAGAGGAAAGTCTTAGTAGCTGTATGGCAGATTGTATTTCTCACCTGCAAAGGTGGGGCAGAAGTCTAACAAAAGTTCATGTGGGTTTTTATAAATCAGTCAATAATATACATGGAGGTACAATAAGGGAAGGGTTTTGTAGATGCATGCACATAAATTCTATACAAAATTTAAGTTGTGACTATCAAAAGTGCCTCATTTTTAAGCTCACTTACACTTCTACAAATTGTAATGGCAACGGATGACCTGCGGTATGTGGGCCTTTCCTCACACTGCTGCAGGGGCATGTTCAGGGTCAAGTGCTGCACAGGTAACACGCTGGTACCTTTGAAGTCAGCGCTAAGGTTCCTTTTGAATTTTATGGGGACAAAGGTGCAGATAGGAAGAAGCCTGGTCAGAGTTCGTGACTTTGGATATGCTGCTGTCCACCACTCTTGTGTCCAAATCAGGTAGAACACAAAAGTCCTGCTATATTTTATTTAATTTCTTAAACTAATCCTTGTGAAGACTGGGCAGCAGAGAGCTCTCAGGACAGAATTGGTGGGGCCGAATTGCTTTCCATCACATCTGCTGTACACCCAGCAGTACCTTTACAACCAAATAACCTTCTGTAAGGTGAAGCTCAGATGCGGAGTAAACAAAAATCACAGTTGTGAGATGTATGCTGTAAAACCACCAGCCTTGTTTGCTAGAAGAAGTTTCAGAAAGTTTTTCCGTGGTGGGTGTGAAGCATAAGTTAAAGCATGTTAAATGGTGTGTGGATGTTGACATTCAGGAGAAAAACAGCTTTAAAGCTAAAACCCAGGAGGAGGGCAACTGCGCTCTCTCGTGGGAGCGTTCATACTGGGGTTTAATGTACTGCGACTTGTGCACGTTGACTGCACACCGTTAGCTGATTTGCCTCAACTTTCCTGAATGTCCTTATGTTGATGTGGCCTCTGGTCCTGCTCTCGATGCTGCCTGCAGACTTAAAGCCACGTTTTTCCATGGACGGACCGTACTCTATGGATACCGTGACATGTCCCCCTTACATGTCAGTCGTTTAATTAACCTTTCAAATTGTCTCTTCAGTCCCAGTTAGAAAGGGCAAAGTCCCATGGCCTGTGTTAATGTTTAAAATAAGAAACCAGTGTTCATCACTGACGCTTCGTTTCCTGTAGAACGATGTGCCTCGGAGCCCTTTTACCTGCTGGACCTGATGCGCATGATGATGCCTCTACTACAGGAACACACGCTTTTCAGCAGCACTGTTCCTAGTTTAGGCTGATGAGGTTAAAAGAAGATCGTCCAGAATGTGGTGATGATTCAGCATTTATGGGTTTTATCCATCACAGGCTAAATATATTCTCGGCAGGATATTTGGGGGTAGAGGGGGACAGTGAAAATGCTCTGCTCTGTTGTATTTCTAATGGGTTTAGTAATGCTCAGCAGAAATGGTATCTTCAGTTTTCTTGGTACAGACATTTATAACCAAGTACTCCATGCTATAAAGGCACTTAATTGCCTGTCTGATGTGCTTACTGTACATCAAAATCTGCTCTTTAATTGTGAGTATGTAACTGTGACGGCACAAAGGGTGAGTTTTTGATTTCCTGAGATATTTAATGTGTTATGAACAGGAAAATAAGCCTGCAGTCAAGTTGAGCATTTTATTTCCTATTTTAAAGTAATTGTCAAACTTACGAAAATATTTATGCAGAAACTAGTGTTTTAGTTGTCTGATTGCATAAAAAACTTTGAACCTATAGAATTTAATAGCAGAGAATGAGGTGTTCCCCCCCCCAAGAGATCTGGCAGCTTTAAGCACATTTTCTAATTAATCCAACAGAAAACACAAGAAACTGACACCGTCTCAAAAGAGGTGCCTAATTCAGGAGTCTGTTGGGAACCTAAGTTCTTTAGATAGTGCGTGAAGTTTTCAGAGGACTCTGACTCATCGTTTGGAGACTGCAGTAGTTAAGTGGAAGCTTGGGTTCCTGTCTACACCTCTAAACTTCACACCCCATAAAAAGGTGTGAATACTCTCCTGTGTGTCTAAACCCACCTCTTCAGGCTTTGCATCCATATGGAAATACAAGTGATTAATAATACCGTTTTAGCTGATGATTGGAGATAAAATAAACATTGTTCTAGAGCATGATAGTGAAATCTGAAAAAAAAAAATTTGGTATATGATAGTCTGTTTTATTAAACTGAAGGCTATGTTATAATGAGATTTTGCAGGGAATTTGCAAGTGGTACACTAAGAATTAATTTGCTACTAGGTTTCAGGATAGAGAAGTTTCAAAATTATTAATAAACATTGAGGGAAAAGGTTTTATTTGTAAATGCTTTGTGATCTACTTTTGAAGGAGGATGAAATCCTTTTGGTCTTTTTAGTTGTACTGTTTCTGTTGATAGAAATCTGTGGACGATTAGCCAGCACAGAACTAGAACATGATAGAGTTGGTTTGACCCAGAGCAGCATGAGTCAACTGCAGAGTAAACTGTCTGAAGGTACTGAAAAGCCCTCAGCAACATTCATGACTATCCAGGAAATAAAACGTATATGTTTATCCAGTTAAAACTCCAGAAATAAATAAGCGCTTTAGACACAGTCTAATTACCCAGTTGGAATTTGGCCAAGATGCTCGGAGCTGACAGCCCTTGAGTTAGAGGTGTCAACAGGGAATTAATAGCAGAGTGCAAGAGGTTCAGGCCTGCGTCCCAGGTGTGGGCTGCTGGGCAGTACTGACAGTGGCCACCACGGCGAACTTCTCCTTTATCCCTGTCCTTCATCAGCGTACCCTGAAAAAGCGTGAAACGTAATTAAAATAATCTTGAATTATCATTATTTTAAGTGCTGCTAATGGCAGCATTTGAGACGATGAGATGAAATAGTATCTAATTTTTCTGGTTAATATTGTCGTTTTAATTCCTCTTGCATCAAAGCCTGTTTCTACATAACATAGCTCTTGAGGAGGATGGTGCTGCATTATGAGCTATCGCAGAGTTTTGGATTCTTCATTTTCAGATCTTTAAGGAGGAAAGATTTTTTTTTCTTATTTAGCTTCTCTGGGGGGGCAATCTCTGTAGTAGAAAGTCCTGGTTTTAAGAAATAATAACAGATACCTATGCTAATACTACCATGTTTGTAAATTTTTTTTCACAGACTGGTTCTCTGCGGTTATAGCTCTCTCCCAAAGAGCAGCTCAATTGTAGAGGATAAACTAGCAAGATTCATTTTTAATGTAATAACTTTGGCAAGAGTTTTATTCTTTAGCAGTGAAATGAGCACCTGTGGTCGCAGGGGATGCATGTCTTAGCAACAAAATTTTAAAATTTGGTTCTCCCCCTCCTCCCTGAAAAACAGGGAATCTGTTTAATTCGAAGGATTGGAGGTTTGGGGGGATTTTGTGTTTAGTGATGGTTGCACTTTTCAGTTTCTTTTTTCCCCTCTTGCTGTTTGGTTTGGCTGACGTATGCAAGTGTGGACTGCTTGGGTCCACTTTTGAATTGCAGCATCAATAACAATCACAAATGCCTGCAGGTGAACTTATGTGCCGTGGTCACCAAATACAATTCTGACTTTTCTGAATAATGGTGTGGTTTCCAAATGAATTGGCATATCCTTCCCAGGCCTTTTCACTTGACAGCTGATGATGACTTGGAAGTCTCAGATGCAAAATCTAATCTGCGTTTTTTTGGATCTCGGCAAATGAGCACAAGCTGGCCTCCTGCCTGCTCCAGCCCTTTTGTATGCCCTGTGGCTTGATCGTCGGCGTGAGTGTTTAATTGCTTGCCTTGCTTTTCTTGATGTCACGTTTCTGTATGGTCCTGGTTGGATTGGGAGGAACCCTGAGTAAATTGCTGTGTGTATACCTCATATTAAAAGCGTGTATGCTCCAGAAACCAAAGTTCGTAAAGGTCCCAGTGAGGCACTAGTAAAACTACATGAAATTGTTGTAATCCCCGTCAACCTAGGCACTTACTGCTTTAAACACAAAGCTGCATGGCTTTGGCCATGTGTTCCAGAGCCTCGCGTGGCATTAATCTCTGATAGATGTGAACAAAGTATTGTAGTATTGTATCTGTCTAATATTATCAAAACCAGGAAATCAGGCTTTTATGCATCTGTGCATGTAATGAAGCGAAGTGGTGTATACCAGAGACTTTATGATGGTTGTCTAGACGGAATGATCTTTATCCACAGAGATAAGTTCCTTTTTACCAATTTAAAAAAAAACAAAACACAAAAACAACCAACGCTGAGTTTTGCTTAAGCAGTACCAAAGAGTAATGCTGTTCTCACGGTTGGTTGCTCAACTGTTAAGGTGATGTTAGAGATACTATTGAACAAGGCTGAAGTTAAGTACCAACAAAGAATTAGCCAGTTGAGCTTAATAACTGAGCATTTTGTACTTGGGTGGGAACAGGAATTCAGAGCTCTTTTGGGAGAAACAACTAGATTAGATTTTTATTAAGAGATTCATCTGTGTCATTAGTGTCAATACTTACATCCTATAAGAATTTCTGTCGTAGCAGAGACTGATTCTTTCCAGACCCAGTTCTGGAAGCTCTGCCTGGTCTTTTTGGCCACCTGGGCAGCTGTGGTTTCCCTTAATGTTAGGAAGTGGGCTGTCGAGTCTCTGTCAGCTGACATAAATAGCAGAGTGCCATCCATTTTGTCACGCCTCAGGAATGGGACATTCCTGGATGTGTTGCAAAGCATGGCTGTGATTAAGGGGCAGACACCACGAGGATGGTGTCGGGGTAATTTGGGGTCCTCACAATGGTCTTTAGGGAACCAATTTCTGCAGACTGCGCGGTTACTCCAAAACGGAGTGTGTGGTTGCTGGCTAGCCGAAGGGAGCAACTGCTTTCTCTCTGCTCTTTATCTGCCTCTCTCATTTACTAATGAGCTGCTGCAATACTGCACTGTACTTCTTTCCATTCATATGAGAGGGAAACTAGTGCGTGTGACGTCTAACGCCTGCCCAACAAACCTGTCCTTTATGAAGGGGATCCATCATTCAGTTTTCCTCCGTCGAATTAATACAGCCCAATGCTGCTGGCTTTGGAAGGAGCAGGGAGATGAGCCGCCTCTTTTTTTTTTGTTCCTTTTAAGAAAAACTGTTAAATACTTAAATGCAGGCTATTTTTTTATCTCCCAATGAAATGCCTCAGGGCAAGGTTACAGTAATGGTATGTTAGGTTGCCCTGCTATACAGAGTCCCACTATAATCTGGCTCGTTTTTGTAGCGTTTCTCTCTGGAGCATCAGTTGGAGTAGCTATTGCAGAATGTCAGTGTAGTATTACAGAGGGGTCTGTTACATGTGCGCGTTTGTTGGGAGGATGTCTTCCAAGGTGTGGTGGTAAAGACTGCTGTGGGTTTTGTGACTGACAGGTAGGGTTCTTCCCTTTTTGCCTTTTTTTTTTTTTTTTTTTAAATGGGATGTTGAAAAATTAATAATTCTTTAGGGAAAAAGGGAATTTTTTTGTAGGTTAGGTAGAAAATTGTGGTCTTGTAACCGTCAAGTAGTTTGTTATTCTCTGGAGGAGTACACAGTGCATGGCAGTGATACTCAATGAATGATGCTGCAGTTTTTCACTCATCTCTCCTACCCCTGTTTCTCTTCCTAACTACTAATTCTGGTCCACCTGACCCATTTCTGACCAGAAGTCTTTATCCAATTCAGGGACAAATTAATCAGGCATTACGTGTAAAATGTGAGTTCTTACAAAGTAATGAAATACTCCTGAGCTCATTTATTATCTTCCTCAAAAGACGAAAGTGTATCGCGGCTCGAATGGGGCCCCTCTTATTGAGACTTCACCCTCTCTTGGTACAGGTTGTCCTTCGGGGACTGAAGATCTTTCAGACAGACACAAATACCAAGTACTTTTTTCTTAATGGTTGTTGAGCCTTTACTCTTACAAACCAGGAATTTAAGGAGTTGGAACAAGATTGGTTTAAGATCTCTGTTTTCTCTCAAGTTGTTGCAGCTTGAGAGGATGGGTTAGTTTGTGCTTTGTTTCCTGGCAGGAACGTATTTTCAATATAATCCACACATCTCTCTCTGTCCTCATGTTGTGCTCCACAACATTTCGGACATGGGAGCAGTTAATACGGATCATTCCTCTTGACCCCGACCACATTTGTCCCCATCAATTCATTTCATTTCAGAGGATGATTCCTTTTTGGCTGAGAATGAGGTGCCTGAAAGCTTTGCTTTCCCCCAGTGCTTTTATCACCTATTTCAGATGCCAGAACACCTTTATAGCTGCGTCACGCTGTTCTGTACTTCTCGTCTGAGCTGTGTGCTTTACTGGAAGGACAACTTGAAACATATGAGGTACAAACAGTGGTTTTTAGATGTTACTACAATCGGTGGCAGTTAGTCTCCTTGTATTCTGCTCTCCTGACCTATTTTATCCCAGCAGCTAGAAGCAGTCTGACTTTCTTAACGTGCATTATCCAATTCATTGCAGTTGTTACAAAAGAGATTGTGCATTTCAAGGTGTACAGGCCGCAGCATTGCCTCGAAACTCCCTTTCAGCAAAAATAAGAAATTCTGTGAACCTGGGATGCCTTAAAAATTTCAAATGCAACCAGTATTTTCCATATTACACATCCATAAATGAGTAATATGAGCCTTTGCTAGGGGATCATCATGTCTTTCGTACACAGCTCATCTGCTGTGTGTGTCCGGTCTCCAAACCCTTTCCTGTCCCTGCCTGTTAAACTTTGCCTTACTGCTTTAGCAATCCGCCCCAAACTGTGAGCGCTCCTGTCATCTCGTGGGTAATCTTGGATGCTGCACACAAATCCTTATGCAAGTTTTCGGTCTGACGAGCTTGAGTTAGACCAGGCATATTTCAGAGTGGTGTTCAGCACCATTTGTATTGCAGTTGGACTGTAAACTTAGCTCAGATGTTTATCGCTGGTGTTTTCAGACCAAGTCTGCTGTGTTCCACACAACTTCTTTTCCTGATGGGGTTTGTCTCAATAAAACTTCACGCATAGCAGCTTCTCTGCTGGACAAGGATGTGTTTGTTTTTCCGCTTCTGAGTCTGTAGTCAAGCTCTGTTGAAGAAAAGCTTGAACGTGGCACCCGAGTCCTTTTTATAAAACTGTAAAGATGCAGCAAAATATTTATCTAGAACAGAATTTTTGTACAAAACACAACAGTTTGCACTTGCTTTTGACACTGTTACCCTTTCAACATTACTCTGGTATCTTGCCTCCCTTCTGACAGCCTCAGTTACTTTAGCAGGGAGCTACATCCGTGATGACCGTGTGGGCCATCGTTCCCTGATGATTCGAAGTCCCTTCAGAGAGAAGAAAAGACCAAGTCCACTCTGCCTTTTTTTTTTCTTTTTTCTTTCATTGTAACGCAGATCAGTGTGTTTTGGCTTTCTGGGTTAGGGAGACACAGATGTTGGAGCCAATTCTTTGCATTCTGGTAGGACCACAAAGCACCACAGAAATGCCAGGAAAGGGGTCCCGAAAAACTGGAGCTGGTGTCAAGCGGTGCCGCTGCAGGTCAGGGCTTGGCTGGGCACACAGGGCTGATGGAGCAGAGCGCCCTGCGGCCGACCGCCGTAGCTCGCTGTTGTCAGCCCGGGCAGGACTCTTAACGCTCCTGCCTTGCCTTGGCACCAGCAAAATGGCGTCGAGGCATGACCTGGCTCTACAAGGACCTCGCGCTCTCAGGCACTTTGTTAGCGTGGGGATGAGAACATGACAGAGAGAGCTGGGGCGGTGTGGTGGGGGGCAAGGCTGGGGTGCGCCGGGAAGGGGCTGTGCGGGAGGAGGTTGTGGCGGGGGCAGGTGGCAGCCCTGGGGATAAAAACAAGGGGTGCAGCAAGGAGGGGGCTTGGTCTGGTGAGGAGAGAGGAGTAGGGTAAATTTCTGGGTGCAGAACAAGGGAGGAGACAACTGCCAAAGCCAACCAAAGCGTTAAAATGAAATAAACAAAAGAGAACCATTCTTTGGATTTGCAAATTTTCAGCTGATTCCAGTCTCTGCTTCCTCTAACCACACATTTCCGAGCTCTGTGGAGTATATAAGGCGGTTCCCGAGGGACCTAAGGGCTGCTCCTAATGAATTACAGGCCTGCTAGGTCTCCTGGTTTCTGTTTAATTTGTTTTTCTTTTATAATGTGAATTTTCTTTGGTTTCATACAGTGGGCGGAATGAATTTTTTTTCGCTGTGCGCAGAGTGTTATTTTATGAAGTCTCTAAGAGGACTGAAGTATCAAAGCTCTGGATAAATCCTGCATTTGAATTTTTGTGACTTCTTCACAAATGTATCATTATTCATTTTCACCTTTACGGGTGTTGCTTTCTGTATGAAATGCAGAATAACCAGCTGCTAAGTGAGTTTCAAATGGAGCTTTTCATTTTCTTCTGAGGAAATAACACGAGCTGTGGTGGTAATAGATCATCTGTATAGGAGGCAAATCTATTTTTTATGAGTGTGGTATTTCGATGGCAAGTGCCAAAATTATATAAAAATAAGAATACATATTGCAGATAATTAGTTCTGAGATTTTTTGTTTATTTTTATTGTACTAAACTCTAACTTCTACATGGGCAGAGATGAAGAGATGTTTGCTGTGTGTTGTCTCCTGGCGTTTCACCGAAATGGGTACAAACTACTTGTCAAAGCTCACAGGATTTATCAAGAGGATAGATGCAGAACAGAGAAAGTCTGAGCCGGTTTTTGAAAGCAAATCTGCCCAACTCCAGCTGCCTTCAGCACGAGGGTAGATTGTACTGGGCATCCAACAACTCCTGTAGTCAAAATGAGAACAGGCTTTTGCAAGTCTTTATCCCACTGACCTGGCTGTAAACCCGTTCTGTCACTTCTGTGCTCTTCCTAAGCGCCGTCGGCCATCCCTGGCATGAACTCTGAATTCCCTTTTTCTTTTTTTTTGTTTTCACGGGGGGACAGTGGTCGGTGAATCCCTTGTAGTGCAGCATGAAAACCAGTGTATAGGTAGATGGTCTAGAGGTGGCTGTATAGGCTGTTGTCACTGACACCGAGTGGAGAGCTGTCATGCTAAGAGAATAAAAGCTGAAATACACTTGTTACAACCCCTGCAAAATTTTAAAAGTTGCTTGGATGCAAAACTGAAACAAATATTCTCTAGATGATGCCATTTCATGCATGTGCCCTTCTCTAATTTGTTCATTGTAATATTTTTTATTTGCCAAATAATGAAAAATATTATTGCCTAAGTTGAAAATTAAAATTAAATTTCTGATAGGATATACTGGAGTAATAAAGAAAAAGAGAACATAAAAAGGATTCTTCCATGATAATTGAAAATTATAAAGTCATTACTTAAACTTGCTTTCTGAATTACAGAGAGAATTAAACTGCTTGTTTCAGAGCAGAATCCTTGTAGCATTCCTTCATTAAAATTCTACATTGTCAAAACGGATAAAAATGCATATACAATGACTAATTTTGTTCAAACCTTGCCTCTGCTTTGGGCCTTATCTCTCTCCACAACAAAGCTCACCTTGAAGGGACTGAAGTAATGATATATATTTGCTGAGCTAGAAAAAGAAAGAAAGAAAGCAGCATCTACTTTTTGCAATCTGTGTTCTTTCCCCTCCAGATACGGAGAAGGAAAAGACCTGTGGGGTACTAAAGCTCTCATGTACCATAAAGTGGTATTATAATGAAAAGTATTACTTTTTATGGCATCTCTACAGTATTAGGGAAAGGCATTTTTCTATAAATGTTAATCTTTAATCTTTATAAATTGCACTCTGTAAGACTAGAAGGTCTGTAAAGCATTTGTCCCAAAGGCTTAGAAGGATAAAAATAGTATAGCAGACTTTCTCTTTTTTCTTTCTTTCTTTTTTCTTTTTTTTTTTTTACTTTTTTTTTTCCCTTTTTAAACTCAGAAATATTAACTTGTTCGGAGGAGAAATGCATAAGAGTGACATAAGTCATTAGGCTTCCATTCCAGGTAGCCCTTAAGCTGATGTTCAGCTTTATGTATCTACTTAAGTCCAATTCAGTCACTGGGACTTAAGTCTGTGCTAAAATTCTGTCTGGAATAGGAGGATTAATGAATGGAAACCACAAGTGCTGAGCTCCTCTCCCAGATTTCTGCCGTCTCTAATTACAAGATACTTCGGGCGTATGAAATGTCCATGCTGACTGGTGTTACAGGGAAGCTCTTTCCAGGCAATAGCAAAAATAAACAAATTTGGCAGATAATTAAAACTGGTTTGTACATTTTCTGCCTACGAGATTCTTCCCCATTCGGTGAATTTTCTTTTAGGTTTCATGCTCTTCCTCATGATGCTCAGCCTTTGCTCCAGGTGCTGTTTCTGAGTGTGCGGATCTTCATTGCTGGGACAAGGCTTCCAGAGGTGGTGCTGCTATTTTAAAATGACTGAATTGAATTGCACTCTGAATTTGAGCTTTAATATTTAAGTTTTACTTTGATATTACCTTGCCTAGTGTATGTGGATTTGTAAAAGTCTGGATTTGGGGCTTGCTTTACCAGCTGGTGAACAAGGGGTTAATTAAACCTAAATTGGGAGTATTAACAAATCCCTGCTGAAACTTGTGATAAGCATCAGCAATTTCCAGTTTTGTTGAACTTCTTAAAATTGGTTAGCCACTCTGAAAAATATGCATTAATGGTGTATTAATACTTGATATCTGTTTATCAATGAAACCTTACTATAATAAAGTATTTATGATATGTAATTATAGTCTATAATGAAAGTTTGTCCAATGCAATCTCATCATTTAAAAAGCAAAACTTTCCCAGAAGTTTTAGCTCTGCCTAATGTGTCTTTTTTTTTTTAATTGTTCTCTAGGTAAGTGTCGCCATTCTGAAACTGCAGGAAAGCTCTCTGAATGCTGAAAAGTTGGATGCCTGTTGTACAAGTAAAGCTTCTCTGCCCTTCAATTTTGATAAAATCTGCCATAGATTTGCAGTGCTTTCTAAGTTTGCAAGAATGTTTTTTATCTCCTTGTAATTTTTGTGCGTGCCTAATGGGTGTTGGGCTCCTGAAGGAGGAGCTAGACTCCTGTGCAAAATAAATTTTTAATTTCGATCCGAGTTTGAGGCTGACTATAGGTAAAGACTGAATGGAGTAAAAGTGAGAATTGCCTCCAGGCAGAAAGTCCCCTGCTGCAATGTGTGGGCTCTTTTTTTTTTTTTTTTTCTTTTTTTACATTGACACACTAGCTTGTACAGTTGCAAAGATGACTACAAAGTCACGTGAACTGTTAAATTGTGTGTGGGTGTGCAGACTGGCTGAAACTATCCTGTGCTTGTTCATCTCAATGGGTCTTTGACGATGCCACAAAAATATTATAGTGTAAATATCTATAATTTTAACCTACACCATTTTTTGAGCCATGGAGGGAGGATTAAGAGCTGTCAGAGTATTTTTCTTGTATGCAGTTTGGTTTGCAAAGCACTTCATTTTGGTGTTAGTAACAGCAGTGGTTGGGTTTTGAACAGTGCGCCAGAAGAGTGTGTCTCAGTTCCCCTGAAAGTCAACCCTCCCAAAAAGTAACGAGCCAGCACTGGCTGGGTTACTAAGGGCAAAAGTTACCGCGCTGTAGTGCTCTTAGTTTTGAGGTTTTTTTTAAGCAGGAATTGCTCCAAATCTGGGAATTCTTCTCTTTCCCCTGAGATGAAGGTTTTTACTGCATCCAGGTCCCAAAGGCTTGAAGACCTGGTTCTCTGGTTTCACTCCTGAACCCAGATCTCCAAGGTTGTAGAGCAAATCCAGTTGCACTGTGTTATTTTCTGACTTAATTCAACTGGCTGAACTACATCTTGCTTCAAGATTGAAATAATGAGGGGGAATGGGGGGGAAGAAAAGAAGAGGGTTTGGGTTTGCTTTTTACATAAGGTTAAGAGGTGAATGCACTTGTTCAATGCAGATGTAAATGGTAATTGTGGCTTTATGGTGTATATATTAGAATAATGACCTGAATTTGATACTACAAATATAATTACGTTGATTCTTTACTGATGGCTATAAACAGTGACATTTCCCTTGATCTCTGAACACGAGTTAGTTATAAAACACATGCTCCACTTTTATATTCACACACTGCATTCTCATCACTTCTGTCTCTTACTCCCCAAGGGCTTGATTTAGAAGAAGTGTCTGATTTAATGGAAAAAATGATGAAACAACACAGACAGCAGTTCAGAGCGTTTCTAATGTAAAAGAAGGTGTTTCTTTTTGATTACGTTCCTCAGACTTCATTGCTTATATTTTAGTATTTTTCTTAAGAAAAACATGATGCCAGGCTATTTTCACTCTTTAAATTATTTTAAAACGTGTATCTGCTTTCACTAATCTCGGAAATCACCGTTACTGAACTAAGAGCTGTTGCACTGATCTGATTTAACAAATCTTGCTCCAAACTTCCCATCAGGTTACCAGACTGGAAAGAGCTTTTATTTGAAAGGACAGAAATTAGACATGGGAACCTCAGATGCTGCAGTTTTTACTAGTGGCAAACATACATGTCATAAAAATAAGAACTAAACATTAGGAAAATCGGTTGGTATTACTGCTTCTAATATAGCCTCGCGGCTTCATTTCACCAGTTCTGCAAAAGACCCTCCAACTTCTGCCCTATGTTCTTCCAGGTAGATATTGAGAAAAAATGCTCACAAATAAGCTTTTAAAAAATGTAGATTTTGTTCAAGAATATTGTTCCTCTAAAATTACTTCTATTGACTTTTCTTGTTCCTTAGCCTGCACTGCCGAGTTGTGGTCGTATCTCTGGAAACAGTTCCTGATTTCTCTCTAACATCCTCAGAATCATCATCCTGAGGATATTGTGAAATGAGACCAAAGTAATTGTAACTGAGATTGCTAAATATGCTGTCAGTGCTGAGATTATAAGTGTGATTGTTCTGGCAGTATGCTGTGATCAAGCCACCATGTTGTTTATCCTTATTTAGAGGGGAGTTTTTCTGGAATCTTATTTTAGTAGGCTACAAAAGGAATGATTATAATGTCTTGTTTAAGGAGACAAATGCTTCTGACTGCTTAAACACAGAACAGTTTTGTAGATCGCTCTTTGAAGCAGTAAGTCAAGACAGTTTTCAATCTCGACAACAAAAATACTGCTAATAGCATCATGTTAAAAGTATTTTTAACATCTCCCCTTCGCAAGAGGCACCTGTTTGACTTTTAAGAAGCAGAACCAATAAAGCTGGTGTTGGTGTCAGGTTTCTGTGTAATCTGGTTTATACATAAAGAAGTAAAAAATAATGAAAGGTTATTTTTCCCCCACAAAATCTGGAATAGCGTTTGCCAGTGTGTGTCTCATTAGGAGATTGCAGAGTAAAGCAGAGCTGTCTTGATTATAATAACCATCTTTCAGATAATACAGCATTACATTAGCACTTTACAGTTGTTTTGTAAGTAGATATGCTTTTTTTTCAGTTCCTAGCAGAAGCCAAATGAAAGTGGCTTACACTTTTGACCGTAACAAAGAAATTCCACCCAATCTTCTTTTTTCGGTTGCAGCTGCTGCTTTTAGAAAGTGTCAGATAGTTTTGGGGCAGATGTTACCGGTAAGTGATGCTGTCAGGGAAGAGGGAGCCTGGGAAGAGCCTTCACCTCTAGAAAGATGGACATCTCTGTTTTTAGCAAGCTAGGTGGTACCTTGGGGCTAGGAAGTTTACTAGCTTTTGTCTTGTGTGTTAGTCCACAGGAGCACTGTGTGCTCCAGGCACAGACGCTCTCCGAAATCTTTCACTGCTGTTTACCTGGGACACACCTCCTGCGCTACTCACTGTTTCTGTGATTTTGTGAACGGTTGAGGAGTGCTTCAGGATCTCTGCAGTTTTCTGAGTGTGCTGGCAGAACTGTTCAAAGTAGCGATTGCTCCTTCCTTGGGCATTTGGGAATGTTACAAATCTGTGTGCCTTGCCTCCACTTGGTTTTGTTTCAGGCCCTCCTCCTGGTGATGGTGCCCGTGATTTGAGGCACTGCCAGGGCTTGGCTCAGTATGATTTGACTGCATCAATTCTGTAACCCCGTTGTGTGAACGCTGCAGGTTTCCTTGTGGACTGATCCACATACGATGCGTTATAGCCCTAGAAACAGAACTGGGTCTCTTTAGATCAGACTCAAGTGGCCCATTTTTGTAGTTCCTGAGACGCCCTGTTGAAGCACTGCATGGGGACCACGAGAGCAGACAGCAAGCTGGTGTCACACAGAAGGTCTTGTAACTGCGTTTCTGGTTTAAGTGTAGTATAAATCAGCCACAACTAAACACTCTTCAGTCCTGGCTGAACCTCGGAAGAGACAAGAAGTGCAGTGACATTCATCTGGCCCCCTCACCTTGACAAAAAGAAAAATTATGTCTAGGTGGGCCCAGTGCGTGTTGATGCGTATCAGTTTGGGGTGTCGTGGTTGAGGTGGACAGACGTCTGTTGCATGAGTAAACACAGTACTTTTGTCCTCAAAGACTTTGCAGGCACCACCTTGCCTTGGTCTTTATCCTGCCTGATACCTCTTCTCCTGGTTTTGCTCTTTTAAAACGCATGCTATGGGAAATACTATTAAGAAAGTGAAAGCAGTTGGAAAGTAAAGAGTGCATGTATATGCAGTTGTTATACCGAGTTAGATGAAGAGAGGTCAGCATATTTCAGTATAAAGCCCTTAAATCAGGGGGGAAAATGCATAGTCTCATTTCTGTTTCAGATATAGCACTGGCTGTCTTGCTCTGGTTGCAGTACAGAAAATGCTACTGTTACTTTAAATACCTGGGGCAATTATCACTGGGGTTTTAATACTGCCTACGATATTACTTTGCTGTGATTAGCTTAGTGATATATTCCGTAACTTCTGGGCTATTTCTTTGAAATGTATTTCTATTTTAAAAGTATAATACTATGACCATACTAAGAGGAAAATTACCAAGTTCAAAAGTCATTGATGCTGAGTATCTTTAATGGCACATATAACACTATGCTGTCACATTTTGCAAAATGTGCTTTAAACATGCATCTCTCCCTAATTGAATAGACGCTGTTGTTTTCCATATCATGTAAAAATATTGCCCTTACGCTTGTGTCAATTCAAAGGAGCTTTTATATAGGTAGAGTTATTTGAATTAGCTGAACAGAAAGCACTAGGAGTGTACTTGGATGTTTAAAATATTGCATCTGTATAAATCATGTGTCAAATACACTTTTCAGTCACACCGGTATTCGTGAGGTTAGGCAATTGATTTATCTGGTGGAAATATTCAGCCCTTTCAGCATTCACCGAATACGTTTCTCAGTAGATTGTTACACACAAAGATACCTGCATTAAAGGATATTAGAAAGGCTGCTAAACAGAGCACACAAACCTTAAGAATTCCTCAAATTAAGATTGTCTGTGGAACCTTTATTTGCATGTTGTGTGCATCTGCATTACAATAAAGCCTTTATATGGTCTCATGCTATTTTTGCACAGGACCCTGGCCTCATTCAGTGCACAGAAAGTGGGATGCTCAGTTAATGAGAGGCTATTCAGTATTTTGTTTTCCTTTCATTAATCAGTGTGTCCCCTATGCCTTATTTCTGCTCGTAATTCAAACTGTGTTCTGAAGACAGAATTATTAATTTCCTTTTGGGCTTCTTTGTAGTGCTCATCATTTTAGTATTTGACTGGTTCATAAGCGCTTGGGAGTTTCTTTTCTTGAATTAAAACTCCTTGTGAGGTAAGGGAGTTCCAGTTTTTCCCCACGTTGTAGGATTGAATTGACCAACAAGAGATTAAGGTCAAAACTACCCATTAATTTCAGATGTCCAATCTGAGATGACTTGGACCTGTTTTTTTTCAGCCTACTTAGCAATGTACAGCACTTTACACAACCAAATTGCAGCTCCCACCGAGTCCATTTGCAGCTGTGAATATTTAGCCCCTGCACTTAAGATAATGAAATCACAGACAGCAGTGGAAAGATTGCGTTCCTCCATACAGGCAGGCAGTGATGAAGGAGAGGAAGGACTCCGTTGGCAGAGGCTTATTAATTAGGTGTGTCCTGGAGACCATTTGATTGGACTCTGCAATCTTTAACCACCAGCGCCCTGCCCATTGCATCCTTACCACCTCTCCCCCCTGTACCTGTGAACATCCTTTGCCGCCTCTAGCCTCCGCCCCGCATCACAGTCTTGTCCTCCCCACCTCTGACACCCCTTTAGCCTTTCTTTGCCTGACTTCTTGCCTCGCCCTGACCCATTCCGTCTTTCATGTCAGTCACCTGTGTTTTCCCCGGGAACCCTGACCTGTTATGTATGAAATATTGAACAGTTAAATACAGATAAGCTTTTTGCTGATTGTGTGGTAACTGAGATTCCAGTTTTCACAGGACTAGAAAAAGGGTGTATCTCATGTTCAAAGCCCGCTCTCTTAAATTCTTAGTTGTTACTCAAAACTATGCAGATACTATGTCTTTTCAAATAAAAGATTGCCAGCTTGTTTTAATGCATACAAACATTTTATTCACCCTGATCTTGAAACCAGCTGACCTGTTTCAGCTGGAGCTTTCAACCTGGAGCAGGCAGTTGGAAAAACACATCCTGGCCAGCCAGCTAGTGCTATGGTTAAAAACATCTGAGAAATAGGGTTTTACAAAAGAAAGATTTAATGCTAGTTGTAACACATCTGAAGTAAAGCTTTGGATCATAAGAGCATTTCTTTTAATGATTTCTATTGCACAGAAAAGCACTCTGATAACCTGGTGTGGGTTAATGATGACAGCAGATATTCAGTACATGTTAGTTTGTATGAAAGTTAAATAAAATTTTTGTCTTTTCTTTCTTAATGTCTGTGAAGAAGGCTATGATGTTAGCTGTCAGAATGACAGTATCGGTTGGGTTTCGTGAGGGTTCCAGCTGATGAAGAGTTGTGTGTCTGCCTCAAAACACAGCCCAGCATAAAGTGCCAGTTTCTATTTCCCATCCTAACATACTTGCTTTCTCAATCCTATCTTGCTTTTATTAAATAAGTGAGACAGTCGCACCTGTAGTAGATTAGAATTGATCATACGGGATTCACTCTACTGTGAATCCTTGTGGCATCATTATTTCATGAACTTCTGCATTCTGTGTGATGCGTTATTACTAGTTTTTAAGGAACACCTGTAGCATTCATTTTTCTTACATGTCTGACAGTGCAACACTACTAAGAATGCGAAAGGTAAACGAGGCAGCAAGCCCTTACAAAAAGGTAATTTTGTTAATTGGTGATTGCTGCGGTGAGAACGGTTATCTTTGTTTTGCCACAGAAAAGCATTTTTATCTTGTAAATGGGTTGATACAGATGAAGCAGATTGCTAAAGTTCTGGGCTGGAATTCTTTTTGCCTACCTACTATATATATATAAAAATACACTAATATATACGTATTGTATACTAGTATGCAGAGATATATATAGTAACATATATGTAGTAGTGTATATATAAAAAATTGTATTTTAAATAAGAAAAACATCAAAAAACCCTCTCACTGAGTCTCTCGTGTCTTAAGTCTTGAGACACATCTCTGTGTAGTGAATGGAAGTTTTTTTCCCTGTTCACTTCAACGAGTTCTAGAGGGGGGCTCTTGAAGCTATTTTATAAATTACAGATAAAATGAGGACACGCAGTATTTCCACATTCTCAGAATATCTTCTGTGACTGTGGCTACTCCATGCTACTTGGGGACCTGTTCCAGTTTTAAGTTTCCAGAAGTACCATGGGCAGAAGGTATTAATAAGAATTACAGACTTTTGCAAAGATTGACAAAATAAAGCTGATGGGATTTTCTCTTTCCTTGAAGACTAGGTTAAGTAATAATACCTCTGTGTGGTGTTCAGAGGTAACATTAATTTTAATCAAGTAGGGATAAGTACTTTTCCCTTTCTGTCTGTGATACAATAGACCTGAGAGGTAGTGGCAGAAGGACATTGTTCTTGGATTCGGGGAAGAGGCTGTGCAGGTCCCTGCACACTGTTAGGAGTGTTGGGGAGTGGTCTGGAGGTGCAACCGTAGGATGGAGACAAGAAGTTGTGGGGAGGGAGAAGGACGGATGGTGGTGTTTTCAGGAAAGGAGGAGGAGAGGCGGGGAAGCTCATACATCCAAAACCCTACGCTCTTCTTTCATATGGGCTGCTTTGTCCAGCCAAGGTAGTGCTGGAGTCTGTGGTTGGCTGTGTGCTGAGAAAACTGGATTTCTCAATATGTGTGTTTAACAAGACTTCCTTGGGTTTCTGGTCTGTAAGGCAAGAGGGGACAGACTGGTGGTTACTGTAAAAATACTGTATTTCCTTCTCATAAAGTGAGCTGTAACTAGAAGGCCTGAAGAAGAAAGGAATTCTATTTTCAGTGCCATGATTATCCATTATCAGCATTGCATAAAGTTAAATACCAAATGCACTGGTACAGCAGCAGCAACTGAACATTTAATTCATGTAAACTGGGAGAGTATATTAATTCTAGAGTTAACTTTCAAATGTTGCCCTTCAAATTCTTACTAACTGATGAATGCATTCATAAATATCCTGAAAGTACAAAAGATACACCCTGAAAGATGCTGGAGAATGGCAGTCTCCCAGTGAAGCATCAAGTTGGACGCAAAATTTCAACTTCACTTGGAGGTCTTATTGTGCAAGGATGCCAAAGTGCTGTGAATGCTTTCTTATTAGCCCTCTAAAGTGGGTGAATTCACCCATGGCAATGAATTTCCATTTGAAATGAAATTGAAGCAACTTCTGAATAGCAGCCTATATCCTTCATCTCCCCTGTACTCACTGGGTTAATTGAGGTGGATCTCACCTGGAAAAAAAAGTCTTCACAAGAGTCATGTGCCGATGTTCTTAATATTATTCACAAAGACGGAATCTATCTACCTAAGGACATTGATACTACAATAAATTGGAAGGAACTATTCCATATCTCATGTATATTGTATATAATGAGTCTCTGGGATGTTTCCACACTGCTGATAAGCAGCCTGCAGCAAAGTAGATACAGCTCGTTTTATCTTGATTTCAGACTGCAGCACTTGACTTCTGGGACTCGGAAACTTAGCAGCAAACCAAGTAACGCCCTTCACAGGCACTGACTTTCCTGGGCTTCATCTCCGGTCCAAAGTCAGATGATCCCAAGCTGTTTTTTCACGCTGCGGAGCTTTGCGAGGGCGCTTGTCACTGGTGGTGAAGACTGTTACGTAGTTGAATCGGTTCCTTCAGCGCTCCTGCATTGCTGCAGGTTCTGCTCTCAAATTATTTTGGAGTAAGTGAATTCTGACCGTTCCCCAGGGTGACTGCAGGTGACCTTTTTTCCTCTCATTTTCTCCATGTCTCTTCTAAAATCTCCCATCACACTACTGCGGCGACCGTGGTAGTGTCTGCCTTCACACAAAGGCACTGTATGAGGACTCCCTTGGTGGGATTGGTTTTGGCGTGTTGAATGTCAGGATTAAGACTTGTAAAAATTAGGTTGAGTCAGTTCAATTGACTGAGCTTTATCCAAGCAGTGCAAGTCCAATTGCTGTAATAGGCTTCATTCTGAACAGAGCAGAGAGGAATGAGAGGTTTAATAACAGGGTTCACTAAAATGTACATTACTACTGTATTACTTACATTATGACCCAGATCTGCTATTGTGAGCCTTATAAAAGATAAAATAGACCATCAGATGGAGATCAATCAATGGAAGTAAAATTGAATGTGTTCATAATCATTTTAAGATTTTTATATGGGCAGAAGATTAATTAAATAGACAAAAGTAATTTTCAAGAGAGCCTTTTTAATTCTAAGCCTCAGATAAAAGGGTAAATGGAGAAATACATCGCAAAGCTTGTAAGCGCGGCCTAAAAGTGCTTGTTTGTAGTTGCTTACGTGAGCAACAGGACAATTTCGAAAGGTCAAGGCAATGCTGGGACCTGTGTTCTTGGCTTTGCTTGCAGTTTGGCCCCAAGCTACATGACTTCTCTGTGCCCCGACTTTAACCCGGGTGGGCAGGAAAGCTGCTTACCCCTGCAGCTGCTGGGAGGCTGCTTTGGTCGGTGTCCTGACAGCGCTGTGTTGGTTACAAGTGCAAATTTGTCACAAAGCGGGAGAATACTATAGGACAAAAACCTGTTTGTTGGTGATTCTCAAAAACAGACCGAATGCATTATCCTCCTCGTGTTGCTTTGGCTGCGCCTTTTAAGCGTGAGCGTGGCAGGAGAGTAGGGAGCATTCGCTGGCCCAACAGCGCACGTCCCCGAGAGGGGTGGTTCAGGAGGGTTTGCATTGTGCAGGAGATTTTCACCCCGAAGTTACTGATGCTTTGGCCTGTAGGAAAACCGTGGCAGAGGTTTTTAAAGCAGCAGGGGCTGAATTCAGCATGCACAAACGCGAAGGGCGTTACCCTGTCTGCGTGGGCCACGTCGGTGTATTCGCAGGGGCAGGCGGAGGCACCCGCAGGTGCCCGAGTGGTTCTGGGCCAAACACCCGTCTCCTGTAATACAGATCTTATTCTCCGTGCGCTCAGGATGGGGCTGTATCTTTTTGCATAGTTTCTTGCTAATGACGCTAAACCATTTGTTACGTCACTGAGTAAAGAGGTGGCATATTTCACCCCTTACTTTATAAATCCCTTTGCTTATATAAAGTTAATGAATCTATACATCAGAAGCAAAATCTTGGCCTCTGATTCGCTCCATGGGTTGCATTAGTGGTCGTACGCGCACGCTGTGCAGTGAGGTTTGACATGCAGTGATGGTGTAAAAGAACAGTGCAGTGAGATGACGGTGTTTTCTTTTTTTTTTTTTTTTTTTTAATGCTACCAGTCTTTCCCTCCGTTTGCTCCTCTCTTGCTGCCTCCACTCTACCCACACACTTCACTTCACAAAAAAACCTCTTATGGATAAAAGACTTCTATTGAAGTCAGTGTGGTTTTGCAGATAAATCTTAAGGCAAAGTCTTGCCATCACACTATATTGCAATAACAAAGCAAAGCATTGGAAGCAGTGGTAACTACATGATGATTCATAACAATAGAACATCATTATCTCAATATGCAGTAAGTAATACCTGTATACCCTAGTTCTTTCTCAGCTTCAAGGTGTTTCCTGAAATTGAAGTCCTGATCAGTTAACTCAAGTTGCAGTTTTTCTGTCAGCCAGAAACCCCCAAACCTAAACAAATGTGTATCAATGAATACAGATTGCTGTAATTTCTGCCTTCCCGGCCCATTTGTCTGCGAATGCTAATTGTTGGTAGTATTTTCTTGAGCTTTAGATGTTTGTCCTGCAGATGTAATTAAGCTCTATGCTTTAGGTAGAGATGTCACTGGCACTGAAATTTCCCGGACACATCTACAACAATTCAGCTGCTTCAGAGCCGAGTAAGACTGCCTGGCTGCTACCTGTCACTGAATTTTGTATTTCTGTTACCAAAAAAAAACCCCAAAACAACCCACCACCATTATTTGCAATTACAAATAAATGGACTATAATTACATTTGACTTTTTCCCCCCGCCCTTGGAAAGGAAAGGAAAGCAACTAGTGGGCTTTTTTTCTTTCTTTTTTCCCTAATAAGCAGTTATGAATGGATGCATGCTATTTCAAAGTTCGAAGATTATGCTTGCACTTAGGAAATGTGAAGTGTGCTGGAATGGAAGCTCGCACGCTTTGTATCCCTACATGGGAGCAGATTATGGGGATCTGAAGAACATGCAAGAATTACAGGTGGAAAAAACTCTCCTGCCTGGAGAAGATGGGGTTTATGGCACGGGAGCATGAGGGGAGGGGAGGGCTTGCGTGGAGAACATAGCTGTTGCTGTGATTTTATGTGACGCTTGTGTTTTCTGCTTGCTTGTTGTCTATTTTATGTGTATAGTTTTCTTGTTACAAAAAGTTCACATTTTTTTATATAATTTCATGCTCAAATGTAGCAATGGTGACAATTTTCCATGTACTGTTCGTGAAGTCATTTGAACATTTGCGTGTTAAAGTACCCGATGTGCCAAAGGACTGTGCGTCCTCAGCTTGTCATCTTGGACATCTTAGCTTGCAATTAAAGAGTCTGCTACTGTGCTTAGAGGTAAATAGACACTTAATCTCCAACGTTCTCCATGATGTGATGATGATATAAAATAGAACTTATTGTATATATAACTAGCAACATGAAATTGAGGATTTTTTGGTCATTTATAATGGTGCTTCTTTCTGGAGGGAGAAAAGCCAAGGTGAATAGTGTTAAGAAACCGCTTTACAAGTGTTCATTTAAAATGTAAACAAATTCACCTTGGTCATGATCGCATCACTTTGCGTTTTGCTTTCTGCACACATTTGGGCAGTCAACTTTTACTGCAGAAATTCAAAGCCAAGCTGCGTTTGTCACAGCGTGAAATCAACTGCATAGGCTGTAGAAGAAGAGAGAAAGCATAACTAATTGAATTTCAGACGTTTCGCAAAATCAAGACGGGGGCGGGAAGTGGTTCTTTCATTGGTGCTAAGGCCCCACTCTTGTAGTAAACACTCAGGGAAGTCAGTGGGCGCCTGTGCAGGCACACGCTGTAGGAGCTGGTATCACAGTACACTTGATAGTGACTCTGAGAGTAGAGGCTGCTAAAAATCCAGCAGCTTCCATGCTCAGGAGTTGGTTGTCTGCACTCCATAGGTTTTCCGGAGTCCCAGACCTGCAGCCTTTGGTTGGTTATCTCTGTCTTATCCTTGAAGACTGTGCTCGTTTTGTGGTAGAGTGAAAAATCTTATTTCCAGGGAGTGGGGGAAAAGTGTTTTTTGCGTAGCTAACAAGAATGCAGTGTATTCAGCTGCGTATGTTATGTGTGTGTGTAAATAAGGTTGAAGTAACAATGACTTTCCAGAAATAAGCAAAACACCCTTCACCCCAAACAGCTAAACTTACAGCGCCTGCTGTTGTTGTTAGACATTAAGCTGTTTGTCCCCAGTTAGCGTTTACATAATATGGGATCTTACTGTTTTCTACATCTTTGTGACTTTTTCTAATAAAAGAATTCTGGCGTTGTGCTGGCTACGATGAAAGATGTCAAACTGTTTATAGTGTCTAAACAAAGGGCTCCTTACATGGCTTTGTGTTTTCATTATATACATATTATTACAGCGCAACTTCAGCTGCAGCAGCATGGTACTTTGCAAAAAGAAAGTTGTTCCATTATTTAGAAACTGTAACTCTGGAATCCAATCAGAAGTACTCCTGAAAAATAGTTCCCGTGTTTGGGAACTGGTTTTGGTGTCAGCTGTCTTCCCCTTCCCCGCAGATACGTGCAAGGGCATGGAAGAGTGCAGGAAATAGCGTCTCGTTTTCACAAGAAGGGCTGGTTGAAAAGTTGATTGAGACAGAATGAAAGTATATACTTCATAGATGAAAGATGATGTAAGGGAAAGTGCTGCTCTGTCACCTACTGTTGCAGTCACTGAAGTTTAATGCGATCTTTTTTAATATCACACTCAGGCGTTTCTATCTTGCAATGAAGTGGTTAGCATAAATCTGCCATGTGCATTGGTATTTCATTTTTATTAGCTTTTATTTAACTCGGTAAAAGGTAATCTATTTTTATTAATTGAATCACTCTCCCTCCTCCCGCTGTCAGGGGCAAAGTTTCACTTGGAGATTGTATTTGAGGCAAACAAATAAACAAAAAACCTAAACCACTAGTATACCTGAAAGCCAGGAGCTGCATCTTCCACCATTTTCCTTGCCACTGTCTGCAGTAGCTGCTTTAATTGACTGTCTGGGTGACTGCTGCTCCTATAATCTGCTTCAGCACTCCCCTTCTGTCTAGGTAATAAAACAGGTAACCCTTAACCTGCTGTGTGTTGAGTCTCTCAGAACATTGACATTGCTTGAGCGTGTTTTGAGATGACTCTGGAAGAGCCACCAGCTGGAAGGATGCTCTGGCCCTTCCCCATGGACCGTAGCCATGCGAACCCTGAGCAGTTTGTATAGAGGTGCCTTGGACTGAGCCTGTTGTGTCTGGGTGTTTCCCTGAGCCTTGCTAAATACACTGAACGGGAACGGATGCCTGTCCAAAACAGCTAGTGATAAATTTAAGAAGAATTTGTAGTACTGGGCTGCATTCATAGGGAACTAGCTTTTGGATTATAATCTTCAAGTTTGCCCAGTGCCCGAACTGAGCTATTATAAACCATTCAGGAGTGACTGCTACAGCTGATTGATTATTTTTTTTTCAGGGTAACCGAGACTTCTGAAAGGGAGTGAGGAAGATTTGAATTCCAACAATGGTTTATTGCCTTGTGCAGAGGGAAGTAAATATTGATATAGAAATCTTATTTACTGAGCAGGGGTAGTGTCAGCAAAATTAAGGTGTGTACTTTGCTCTTCATTTTACAAAAGAAATAGAAGAAATTGATAGAGTTCAGAGTGATGTATTGAGACCGTGTAATTCAACCCTTTCCGGTGGGGTTTGGTTTTTTTTCATTTTCTTTTCCTTTCCTCTCTTGAGAGGTGTGACTGGGCAGTGATATGGAACAGATTTCCCCTAAAATCTGTTGATTTTTTTTCTTGGGCCGAATGCCAAGTGGTGTGGCAGGGGAGAGAGAGTCCCCTTCGGCAGGGTCAGGTTGATTCAGTTTCTATAATGTGCAGACTCCTAAAGGGGTGTGGATGCGGTAATCTTCCCTCAGCCCTCCTTCACCTGCTGAGGACTTAGGTGGCATCACCTCTTCAACAGGCTTCATGAGGGGAAAAAACTGGTAAGGATCCAGGTGCATCAGTAATGCACTTAGTTAGCAAAGGCCATTGACCTGTCTGAAATGCCCCCATGCCTTGGATTAGATGCAGACCTGGCCTCATCCCCAAGACCGGGGTCACAGGGAGGAAAACCGGGCAGAGGTGGGAGCAGAGCCCCGGATCCTGCTGCTCACCGGAGCACCCTCCCTGCCCGGCCGCTGTGCCGGGGCGGCAGGGCTTGTCCTCGTTTATGGGGAGCACATCAACGGTAGTGGTGGGTGCTGCACGCATCTCGCAGCCTGGGAAACAGATTCCCTGCAGCATAGGGAAAAAACCAAAGACAGGGAATTAGTGCAACTTTTCTGCTACCCTGCTAGTAATTGCTGCTGGATCAATGCCTTATATTAGCAGGACTCTGCTACAAGGGGAGTTTCAGCAGCATTGCGGTGTAGGCACTTCCACTGGGGATTAGCGCAGTCATAAATGTAGGAGAGCTTAAAAAAGGAGTAGCAGGGGAAAAGTATTGTATATCTGTTAATTATAAACCATAGATTGTACTCGCAGAAACAGTGTCGGGAATGAATAGCTTATATTGTCCTATTTCCAGCAGCACTTTAGACTATGAACACTGATTTTATTTTAAAAGGCTGTTTTATTTTCAGCATTACTTCACTGAGCTTGATCAGGGGAGTGAGACTGGAGAGGTTCACCTTCTAGCAGTCATGTATAAAACAATGCTTCTAACTCGGTGCTGGTAGTAGTAATAGTGGTATTTTTATGGTGATAGCCAGTAATTAAGACGAGGATTTCATTGTGCTGAGCACAGTGAAAACACATGCAAACAGACTGATAACCTCAAATTGCTTACGTTGTTAAGAGCTGAATAGTGCAATTGTCCATTTAAGACAGACTGTTGGGGTTGCTCAGACTTTGACTTTCTCCATGTAACAACAGGAATATAGATAAGTAGAATTCAATACCCGTGGATGGGGGTGGGAGGAGCACCAGTGGAGTGATAACTTGCACTAAAAAGGAGGTTTTAATTATGTTAGAAATAACAGAGCACTCTCCCCCCCAAAAAAAAATTCTGCCTACAGTCAGAATTTCAAAGACACTTCTTTTTGTAACAACCCAGCCTCCAAAATTGGGCTGGCAATTAATTGTATTTGTACGTTTTGAGGCTTAAAGGCTGATATTAAGCATCTGCTCCATTACTGTTTAGCTACCAAAACAGCTACATTGTAGTGCTGAACGCTTTATTAGTGTTTGTTCAGAGTACGTGCAGAGGAGGTTAGATAGCCTAGAAATTTTAAATGCTAATTTGTCATCACAGATTGTTTATCTACTTTTTTTTATTCGTGTTATAATAGCATTTTGTGTAGGCATAAAAGAGAGATATTTATCACACATGCCCCTTCTTGGCCCTAGCCCATAATCACTCTAGTAGAGTTGAGTATCAAAGGCTGGATAATTCACAAATTGAGATATTGACAGAATTTTGTACATATTTTTTTCGTTGCATCTTTGATATAGTTCTAAATAGTTCAGTCTTTCAAAATTTCCTAAAAACAATTTTCTACCAAATTGTACAGCTGCACTAAGATGACTAGTTTTCTGCAAAGTTGAAATTTTTTGCCTGCTTGTTTTGGTGACTAACTGCAAAATTATCAAATGATGTGTTTTAATCCAATTACATTCTTACTAGAGTGAAACTTGCCTAACACACTGCATGTATACAGTCAGGGCTTTGGTTTCTGGCGTGAATTTTTTGTTATGAGCTCAGCAGCGTTTAAAGACTTGTCAAGTTATCCATTAATACTTTTTTGAGGTCTCAAAGAGAGCCCTAAAAAAACAGAGTCTGATGGACTTAATATTACACTAAAGGAAATTATTAGCAATAGCAAAGTGTTACAAAATTGCTCTGTTACTCTTAACTTCTGTGGCATCTGTGTGAAAATACTAGGAGGGATGTGTGGCCGGAGAGAGAAAATTCATAGTAGTGGCAAGATTTCATATCTTTAAATAAAGTTTTAGAGTAGAGGAGAAGGGTAGTGAAACACTGCTTTTTACAGCCTCGTTTAAGAGATGTGCAGCTGTACAGGGTGTACGAACATTAAAAATTGTAGGATGCTCTGAAAGGGCTTCTGCTTATACATCTGTGTGATCAAAAACCCTTTCCAGAAATGTAGAATCTAATTATGTTGCATTACTTTTTAAATAGCTCAGCGTATGCACATGCTATGCCCTTATTTTCAGTTAAGGATTCTTGGCACTTTCTGTTGTAAGACTTTTTTTCAGTTGCCTGTAACTTTGGCAAGTGAAAATAAATCATTCACTTGAGTATTTTGCATGGCCTGTGCCTGTGTGTGCCAGGTAGTTTTTGGAGAGCTTCAGTAACGGTTGTCCAGTCATACTCAACAGCGTGCTTTGGTGAAAAGCCATTCCGTTTTTCCAAGTTTGCATCATGTATTTGCGGTTTTTAGGGTCTTGCATGACACTACTTTGGTGCAGGAACTTGACGTTCAACACAAGGTTGGAGAAGGCAAAGGATGTACTATTTCTTACAGAAGTTGCAATGAGATTTTCTTAGTCTTTGAAAAAAAAATGTGCGTGAACATGGTCAGTAGAGATGGGTTAACCATGGATTCAGTTGTAAACACCAGGCAGGACAGACAGGCCTTGTTTTTCTTGGATTTTGCTGTCGCTTCTTTGGTGCCAACACAAGTGCTGCATAGCTGTGATACTGAAAAGTAACCCAGCAAAAACCCCAAACACAGACCATGTTAGGTTTGAACTGAGTCCCTAGTGCCCACTGACAGGAGAGGAAGAAATGAGGGACTAGGGAAGAGAGAGAGATTGAGGAGACGGAGTCTACCCCTTCCAGCCAAAATTTAGGTAAGAAGAAAGATAGCTTGCCCTTCCTGCTCTCTGCTACATGGTCAGGACACCATCCTTTCTCTGTCATCTGCGTGACGAGATTGCTTTGGGGAGTCCCCCTTGAGGGCAATCATAAACTTTATAAATATCAAAATATACTGGGTGCCATATAAAGGATTCCTCAGCACAAATACAAATACATGTGTGCTCCAAATACTTCTATATGTGCCCTTTACATTATGAGCTTGAAATATCTGAAAGAATTATAATGAAGAAGAGCTAATTATAAAACAGGTAATAAAATAGCTTATGCAGGTGATGCTGTTTTATTACCATCTCATTATGATTAAATAATTCCTATTAAGTTCTGGATCAAAGAGAAATTTCTCACAGGAGAGTTTACAGAGTAGTTTAATGGAGTCTATTTATTGTATAATCCCAGGGTGAGTATTGGCTTTTGTACTGTCATATTAACTTCTTGTGACAATTCTATGCAGTGCTCCTCTATGAACACTGGAGAGTATAAGGGTGGGATTTTTTTCCTTTTTTTTTTTTCTTTTTAAATTTGGAATTGCTGTCCAACAGGCCGCAGAATGGTTTCTTTGCTGGAATATTTTGATCCTGGGCTTCTCTGGCTTTAAACTAGCCAAAGTGACATAAGGCTATCTTAAGGCTCAGATTAAGAAAAAAAATCTGGGTAGCTATTCATGTTGTTTATGCTGATACTTGGAAGGATTAGAGGCACAGGTTCTATCCATCAAGGAGACAGGGAACATTTGACTTTAAAAATAAATAAAATCCCTGCAGAACTCTGCATCCACTTACTTCATGTGCATGATAAGCTCTTGGTGCTTTCTTTTTCATTTTGTTTGGAGTGTTGGGGGGGTGCAGTTTTGTGTTGTTTTTTGAGTGTGGGTTGGTTGTTTTCCCCCCCGCCCCAGCCTGTGAAACCTCCTTTTAGGCTGAAATGTCACAATTTTGCTGTTTGATATGTTTAGGCAGAGTGGCTGTCTCTGGCAATCTGGAGTTACTGCAGCCTAGCAAGGCTGGACACATGATGGGGTGGTGATGGCTGCTGAGAAAATGCCTTAAACAAAAGTAGTAAGTTAGAATCTTAAAAAGAGAAATCATGCAAAAGCATAATCCAGATTAAGCAGAAACAGGAGCTTTTCCAGGTATGTTTGCGCCCTGACATGCCAGGGATCTGTTCCCCCACCAGGGACATTATTTAACTTTGGTTGGAGAGTGTCCCATGCAGTGCTACTGCCAGTGTCATCCTGGAGTGGCACTGCTCTACTGTCTGCTGTGTTTCACCACCTTGCAATCAAATAAGTTGAGTGTACTCGTGGGATTCAGGAAGGTTTCAGCTTGCCTTCACAGTCAGGGAGCAGCAAGCTGACCTTCAGGATACCTTTGTGATAAATGGTGGTTTAACCCTCCTATTCCTGGAACAACATATGTGTGAGAAAATGGCCTTTTTCACATTTTAATGTTTTAATTTTTGTAGTGAATTTCTTAACTTCTTAGTGTTAGAAAAGAGCCGCCTGAAAATGAGTGATATAGATACATGTAAGATAAAAGGCATTTTAAAAAGAACCCAAGAGTTATGTGTGTATTGTGTCTCATTTTAAGTCATTTAAATGATTTTGAGGGGAGTTGACTCACGATGTTTGAGCACTTCAGGCTGAAACACTGGGCCTGGAACCAATACTATGTGATGGATATGAACCATCTTCAAATGAAGAAGAGCTATTGAAATACTTGGCACAAACATTTCACAGTCATCTTGATTATTGGAAATGTTTGTACACATTTTTAATGCAGAATTTCAAATGTATGTGCAATTTTCTCTGGTTCATAAGCTGAGAAACAAATATGTTTTAATGGAAAAAACTTTTGATGTATTTGCATTGTAGATGAACTTGTTTGGGAGTAGATCTTACCTTGCTGTTTATACTTCCCATTTCTGAAGATCTGGTTTCCCTTATTCCCTGAGGAGGAAAGGAATTATTTACTCATTTCCTTTCATTTTTTTTAATTGAAGATTGCAGCAAGGAGATTGTTTAACTGTACTGAATTTGTTTTCAATACAAATTATTGTCTTCCATCCTATGTATTACAATTACAGCTTACTGTTTCCGTGTTGCCCAAACCAGGTAGCAAAGATAGCCAGGCAAAGGTTTGCATACGTAACTCTTGCTGCAGTGCCGTTCTCTGCGCAGTATACCTGCCGGCCACGTTTGCACATGCAATGACTCGACCTGCGCGTGCACTTCTTTTGATATGGTTGCACTAATTAGGAACATGGCTCTGCAAGCCAAGGGGAAGTACAGCATGCTGCTAGGAGATCCTGGTTTGATGAGAAGTCCTACATTGCTGTTGGACTGGCTTCTTCAGAGCAGAGCCAGCTGGAATACAGTACTGTGGTTCACAGTTAATCTTCTAAACAGGGCACAAAATTAAAACTAAAGCCAGGCAGAGTTTCTGCAATGAAAATGTTTTCAAGCTGTGATTGTACTCCAACTAACATTTGAAAAACTGCGTTACAACTGGAGCTGTACAACGAAGGCTACTGCAGGTCAGTACATACCTCTACAGCATAAGTAAAGTCAATATAATAATTTCATAGGTCTCCTGACGCTCCTTAGAAAAGACCCGTTTGCTTTCTTGTAAAGGACAACCTCTGTGGTGCCCATTTTTTCCCCCACTTTCCTAAGAGTAGTTCCCTGTGGAGCTATTAAGATTTAATAAGTTAGATATGTAAGTGTGACTGCACTGTCACTGTGACCACCTGTACAAATTTGGAGCAATAAGACGTATCCAGTTAGCTGCTTCTCGTGCTTATTTCTTGATTAAGAACTTGTGCATTATGTTATTTGAATTAGTACTCTGGGCATAGGCTCCGTCTTCAAGACCAACTCTAGCTGCTACTGTTAGAAGAAACGCATCACTTTGACTCAGGGTTTGATTATGGGCTGTTACAGGTTTTGTGTGAATGTGTGCAAGTCACTGTAGTTTTCTTGGGATCTTACCATGGAGCAAGCCTCTCGGAAGACTTCTTTGGGTGTAGATAAAGAAAAAAATGCCTTTCTTTTGTGCGTGCATGTCCTGTTGTGGGGCGATACTTGCTGGAGGGTCGTTTGGGAAGTGTTCTGCATTCAGCAAAAGGTTTGGAACATGCTGATTATTTAATTGTCATATTTTGGGTGAAACTTTGCTTCTGCCAAGAATTTTGATTGGTCCTCACCTGGAGTGAGTGTGTTAGTCCCAAAACCTCGTGTGAGAAGGAAGCCTTTCTCTTTGAATGAGTTACAAGGGAGACTTGGGGTTTCACTGAATACTGCGGATTCTGCTCTGGGTACCCAAAGCTGGAAGTTGTTTAGTCAGTGATGAGGGTACCTTTGCAAATCCATCTCTTCACCTTCCTTTGCTGCAGCCTCAGAGCCGTAAAAGCGTAACTGCGCTTCTTTACCTCCTGAGGTTGTTGAGGCCGTAAGTGTTTTGTAATACTGCAGACCGGTACTGTGAGACAGGAGCGAGCATTAGGGTGGCCAGTGGGAGCAGGATACCCGGCACCGTGTGGGAGGCAGCCTGGAGAGAGCTAAACCTCAAACTGTTGGGAGAAAGGATGAGGATGAAACTCCTGGCAGCTGAGATGAGGAGGACCAAACAGCCCCTGTGACTTGGCAGGGGCTGAGGTTAAACTTGCTGAATAGAGCTGGAAATTGGACGTGGTAACTTACTTCCCCTAGCGTCACTCAGGGAAGCACGATTTTTTAAAGGAGGATTTAGAAAAAATTGCTTATTAGTAAAGTGAGGATTATCCAGGATTTTAAAGTTTGTTCTTATCTCTAGTGTTGTTCAAGTGTGCAAACTTGAGGATATTTCAGTCCTTCATCATGGATCTTCAACTGTAAAAAGACACAGTCAGTCTCACTAGACTGAAACCTGTCTGTAGCTTGAGGGCTTTTACAGCTATGGAAGATTCATGATAGAACAGGAAGAGAAAGAGCTACAGAATTTGTAGAGAAGAGAGTAAAATTATAAGCCAGAGCATCTTTCTTAATGTTCTTTGAGTCTTTATTTTTTTCTTTCTTCTTTTTGGCATCGAATGGATTATTGCAATTTTAAAGTGCGAGAGTGAAATAGGCCTTTTTGTAATTCGAAGATTTTCTTCTCCCTTGAAGTGTCTTTCACTTAAATGATCAAATCCTGACAACTTCTTCTTATGCCTGCTTTTGCCATCATCAGTCACTGTGTGTGCTTGACATCAAAAAGACCTCATGGCTGTGTAAGCACTGAAAAGTCTTGCTGCTGCTGTTGTTGGTTTGCCTTGCAGTCGCTTGGAGCTCTGCCCCATGCTGAGATAAAGGTAGGGTGAAGTGGATGTGGCCTCGGTTCCCCTCCTGAGCGATTTTGTGACTGCGTGTGTCGAATGGCAGCGCTTCAGAGGTGTGAGTCCATCAGGGCGGAGTTTCTAGCATCCTTCGGTAGAGATGTCAGACTTGGACATGGCTAGAAGTCATCCATGATGGAGCCTAGAGTGGGGTTCAGTAAGTGGTGCAGCTTTCTTTCCTAACAGGATTATGGGCTGATGTGCCATTTGTGGTGTCCTATCAGGAAATTCAGCTGACGATCCCTTTCTGCCAACAGATTTGGCAGTATGAATAACAGATTTTCCAAGTTGACAATAAAAGCAGAAATACATCTCTGTTTGGATTGACATGCTTTAAAGATATCCCCTCCCCCTTTCTCCTCATTTGCAATGAAAAAAAAAAAAAAGCCCAAACCAACAAACATGGCCACCACCTGTCCCGTCCCCCAAAAGAAGCAAAAAAAGTTTTGTCAGACAAACCCTTCCATCTGACCTGACAAGAACAGTTCATTTCAGACACTTGTGGGAGAAGTGGTGAAATGCTAAACTCAAGGAGCAGAGCTGTGGAAGGATGTTGTGCTTGAACGATCTCTTTGTCCTCACCTATGAACACAGGCTTCAAAATGTGAAAGTTGCCAACTTGCCTTTCCTTCTCCTCCTTTAAGACTTGAGCTCAACTATCTCACGTCCTAGGAGACAGATCATTCTGATTCCCACATCCCTGAGGATTTGGGAGGAGGAGAGGGTGCTCGCAGCTTCTCCTGCTGCTACTGTTCTGCTTAGATAAAATAATCAAACGCTGGCTGAAGAGGTTCTGGTGTCCGGGCGTGCCACCTGCCAGGTGTGTATGTCTGGGCCCGTCTCAGTGGGCCGAGTGCCTCTTCTTGGAGCTGTTCCACTCTGCACTGAATACTGAGATAGGAATTAAGCCGTGTTTAAGGGGCAAATTTACCATTTGCTCAAACATTTTCAGAGAGTTGTACTAGCGACATATTTGAGCTCACATCTCCCGTCTGGCAGGAGAGCGTGCAGGAGTTAACAGTTCTCTCTGAAACGATGTGATGCACAGAGTAATGTTATTTTAGCCTTGGCAGCAAAGCAAGCTAAAAAGTTAGGAAAGGAAATACTAGGAAAAGAGAAAACAGGGATGTGTCTTTTTTTAAGGCTGCAGCTCCTACTGCTACAGCTGCTGTCGCAGTAAAAGCTGTTATTGCTACTCACTGACTGTCTTTTGCCTAGAGGGAAGAGCGTGTTGTATGACTGTCCTGTAATGCATCCGCCTCGCAGAAAACCTCTTTCTCGCTCCCACCCTCTTACCTCACACTTCTGTTCCTTGTCTCTCCCTCTTTCTTTAAGAAGAACATAGTTGGTGGCAAAACCATTGCCGTCTTGGCTGTGTTGTTAGCACCCTTCCACACACGTATAATTTCTGTCTCATTCTATTACATTATTGAGTAGGTATTTCACAGGGTGGGATAAAAATCTCCATTTTTCAAGGTAGAAAAATAAGGTGAATTTCCTTCTTTCATATGGCATAACCCAACCAAGTGGATATTACACTGCCACTGTCAGCTGTTCAGATACTTCTGCTCAATACATGACAGTTTTAAAATGAGAATTTTTTAAAGGATGATTTGAATTCTGTTTCTCTGCTTCCAAAAGACAGAGTAAGCTTGAATTTTTGCTTTTTTTTTTTAAAACTCAGCATAGACTTAGGTTGATTTAAATCCGCTCTGCTTCAGATAAAGAAATGCATGAGAGTGGGGGCAGTTGGTTTTTTGTTTGTTTTTTTTTAAATTATATTGTTTTATTTTGTGTTTCAGCATTATTATCCTGTTTCTATTTCTAGCTGGTAATACTGATTTTTTTTTTAGAAGTTTATATTTCATATTACATGCAAGTGTTATTTGCAGTGTGCTAATGTAATACTACTCTGGAGGAGAAATATTATTTAGATTGTTATTCAAGGTTATGGTAGGTAGTGGGAATGACCATCCTGTTGTCTCTGCTGGCTGAATTAGCAGAATTAGCAGTGCATCTCTAAAGAATGCTACAGCAGGAATAAAAAGAGAAGTGCATGAGCTGAACAGGAGATAAAATACAGTAAAAAATGGAAAAGAAAGGGACTAGTCTGCTGATGTCAGAGTGACAAAGCTTAGCCTCAACAAAGGTGAGAAATCATTTTCTGAGTTCATGAACATAATCTAGGTTTATAGAGGCAGCTACATGGAATTTAGGTTGTTTTTTTTAAATTTTATTTTATTATTACTGCTTCTACTGCTCCTGCTGCTATTAAATCTTGCATTTTACCCTCACCTTCACTTCCTTTCTCTTCATAAAAATAGAGTATCTATAAAACGTTTTGTTCTCTGAAGATGATCTCCAGTATTTTATGACATTAATGAAGCTGGTATGTAAGCTATGTATTTATCTGTTTGTAGTGTGCCTTTCTGTGTCCCAGAAACTGATTATGATCTTGAAATAGTAATATTGTCCCCCTTGCCCCAAATCAAAATTTTTCAGCTCTGTACAGCAGTAACAATGTTACGTGCTCATGTGCCTAAATTTGACAGTGTAAGGCTGCAACTCTTCAAAGCTTAAGCTTATACTTAACTTTAATCATGTACTTAGAACCATTCCTATATGGCTAAATGTTTTGACATATGCTTTTGTCCCATGAATACCGGTGGGTTTTAGGCATATGCTTCAAAATGCTTTGAATGCATGAAAGTTCAGCTGTCAGTGAAACAGGCGATTTAGGGCAAAGGCAGTGCGTGTTTAAAAAATCACAAACAAATTGAAAAGCCCGTGGGTCCTTATACACTTATGGTTGCAAAGATTGAAATGAATTTCTCTGTCTTTCTGCTTTCAGTTTTTATTTAGATGGTTTATAAATTGGGAGCATGTTGTAATTTAGTAGGGGAAGTGCTGACCATCATCAGCAGGCACTTGAATTACGAGCAGATGTTACCATGCTGATGGGAGAGTTTGCCTTTAGTCTTGCTTCTCAACGCTGGAAATTAGGGTCCTCTCTCGAGGCAGAACTAGCCAACAAAATGTAAGTGCTGCCAAGTGAAGGTTGCCGACATGCACAGCAGTGTCCAGCAGCGTAACTTTGCTGAACATTCAAAATACGAAACAATAAATAAAACATTCCCTCAGAGAGGGTGGTCCCCTATCTTTCGTATTCCTAGGAGGTAGCAGTTGCTATGGCAACTCCTCATTTACTTGCCCTTTTTTTTTTTTTTTTTTTTCATATATTGCTAATTTTATTAGCATGTAAAGGCTGCTGTCCTGGAGCTGTGGTAAACTCTGTGTTCTGAAAATACATCCCTTCATGTGTTTGCACATGTGCTGTGCTGTCCTGTCATCCATACGGACTGGCTGGTCACGTAGCCCAAAGCAGTATCGAACCGTACAAGAATTGTGTATATTTGGTTGTGTTCATGTAGCCCTTCCCAAAGGTTGCCACAGCACCTGCTCGTTTTCTCTTCTGTGCCCAGTGCAAGACTAAGAGGGTTGCTTTTGGAGGTGTTCTCAGAGGTGTACCTTCCATACCCCTTTTAGCTGCTTCTCGGTCTGCTGGGCTGGTGAATCTTACACAGCCATGCTGGGAGGAGAATATGAAGTTCAAATAGGAAACAGAAAGGTGGAGCTGGGCTGGGAGAATTGTAAGCTGAGTGTATGTTTCTACATCAGCATCACCAGATTTGTAAAGCTGTGCCTCAGCATTGTAGCTTAGTGCCTGCTCCCTCTGGGGAATTCCCATTTGAACACATGAAAGGAAAACAAGGCAAACCAGCCAACATCCACCCATCCTGCTGTGGACCAGAAAGCAAGCCTTCTGACTTAAGGGTGTTGCATCTGCTCAGCAGCGCTTGACTCAGCACCACGTATGAATACTGGACTGTAAGTAAAAGTGTAGCATCTATCAGAGAAGAGCTTGTCTTTCACTGCAGCTTCTGGGAGAGTCTGTGTGATGGATCTGTGTCCTGGTTTCGGCTGGGATAGAGTTAATTGTCTTCCTAGTAGCTGGTACAGCGCTGTGTTTTCAGTTCAGT
>JAVKLA010000010.1:27988111-28007456 GCA_034782735.1 Sagittarius serpentarius
TCCCACTGGGTGGGGGGGGAGCGAGTGAGCGGCTGCGTGGTGCTGAGTTGCTGGCTGGGGTTAAACCACGACAATCTGACATCTTTTTCAATGTTTCATTTATTATTGTCTGTTTGTTTGGGTTTTTTTAAAAGTATGGCCGTACCCTGGATTTTACAGTGCAAGTGATACACAGGGCTCTCTGTCACATCTCCTGTTCGGAAACTGGGGCTGGTCTCACTCCTGGGGTCCAGCTGCAGCCACCACTGCCTCTGTGCCTGGGGGAGAGCAGGGTCAGGCAGGTGCCTGCCCTGTGCTGGAGGCCCATGGAAGGAGAGTCTCTTTTCCGTAAGGTGCTGTTAGCGATGAGTCTGACAGGACCCAAACTCCTTCCCAGGTTTGGGGGCAGACTGGTGGCAGGGGCTTTACCTCTCATTTGAGAGCCATTTGCTCTTGGTACATACTCTATCAGTTGATTTAATCCGTGCTGTATAGTTCTTTCTCCCTCATCTATGGGTGCAAGTACCCATTACTGCAGTATGATGGGGTGTAAAATTATCTTACATATTCTCAGCTTCATGGCCAAGTTGGCAACCTTAATTGCTTTGGCAGTATTCCAGCAGTTGTGGAATTGAATGACTTCGGCGTTATCACGCCGACTTCCAGTTGCATATAGCTGTAATCAAACAAACAGGATATTCAGTTTCAAGCTTTTTGCCAGTCTCTTGAAAGCCATTTTGTCTCAGTGCATCACCTGCCATGAGTAACTTCTCTTCCCAAAAGAAAGTGTAAGTGGGAGTGTAGGAAAAGGATTTGACCATTTTGCTTGCACAAAGTAACTTAATTATATATACCCGAATACCTTTACAGTTTAAAAAGTTGTGGTTTCAAACTGAAAGCCTGTCAAGGGGAAGAAAAAAGGGGGAGGCGGGTAAATTTTCACCAGCTCATCAGAATCAACAAATTATTAGAGAATATTTATAATCTGTTTGGGTTGGGTTTTGTTTGTTTGGTGTTTTTGGTTGTGGTTTTTTTTTTAGTGTTAAGTTGACTGGTATGAAAGTGGATGTTTCTGATTGTAAAATTTCTAGCAGTAAGTTTTAACAGGTGAAGATGATGCTAATTTCATCAAGGTCAGGTTCTTTTGTTACTTTCACAGCCCTGATACGTTACATTTATGGCAGTGTAAACACAGAGCTATTCTCTTTAATTTTAGTGATAAAAATAAATTGTAAAACATCCGTGATTTGTTGCTGCGAAGAAAAACAGCTAAGATATTTTAGTGAATGGCCTACTTACAGCTATATGGCAGAATAATGCTAGACTGAAATAATTTCTTAAACATTGTGTGATTACAAGTAATCTTGGAAGTGTAAATTGGCCTTTTGTAATGTTTATTTCAGCTGAACTACAGAAATGGTACTTTCTTTTACCCTAATCCTGTTATGTTAGGGACACAAACACAAACCCATTTATCGAGGCATGCAGTACTAATTTTTTACAACTGCTTGAATTATGCTAAGTGATCCTGTGCAGTCTGAGGAACACCAGCAGAGGTTTTGACCTTGCTTCTTTCTGCGGTCAGCAAAGTTGAAATTAAAATATCAAGAGAAACAATTTCTGCAGCAAAACTGTAAAAGTTAATAGAGTTGAATCTACTTTTGCATTAATGTTCCCATTAAGCCAGTTCTATTCACTTTATATTTTTGAAGCACATGGAAAAAATAAAGCCACTATTTTTTTTATATCTTTGATGTAACAGGTAAAAGAAAACAGAAAAGCTTTAAATTGAGTTTTGTAATGGCATATTTAATTTGCATTTAATGCAGCAGGTATTTTATGTTAATCAAATTGAAGATTACTATTTAAAAATATTTATTAAGAATTAATTGCTTTGTGTTTGTGACAGTTGTTGGCTGATGTATTTAGAAGGGCTCTATAGTACAGGCCAAGGGCCAAATTCTGTGCTAGTTTCTATCCCAGCCAACTTTGATTTAGTAGCAGTGTGGTTGAATTTTGCTCATTTTACATTGTTTACCAGCGTTTCTTTTAATTAAAATCAATGGATTGCTCACAGCCTGGCACTTCTCAGAATGGGCATGGGCACAAGGTGTTTGTTTAGGCTATGGAAGTGCTTGCTTCTCTGTAGTCATTATACAGGGAATTTAGGTGTCCTGAGTTGGTCACACGTTAGGCTGAATACCTGCCTGTCTGCCTTACCCACACATGGGGATCTTCAGTGCTACAAATGCCTGAGCAGTGCAGTCAGCACGTTGTGGAGCTCACCACTTCCGATGCTTGCGGATGCGGGATGATCCATTTGTTTTTATAGTGTTAATTCTGCTGACAAAACACAGGGAATGGCTATTTAAGACTATTCTCTGTCCCATATAGTCTAGTGTGTGGCCAGATGCAAAAAACATGCAAAGTTGTCAGCCTTGAGTAGTAAAGGAGAATAAATTTTAGATCACAGATAACAATCTCTCTCTTTGCCTCACACCATTGAGCTGAAATAATACCAGGCTGTAACATATCAAGCTGCCACTGATAGTTGCAACAGACTATTCAAAGAAAAACATGTTTTAAGAAGACTTGGTAATCTGATAATATGTATTTTTAAGGATAAATGCAGAAAAGGAAATGGTACTTGTCACCATCTGGATCAATACTTTCAACAAATCATAATAAATGCTACTTACTTCTACTTAGTAGAGCATAATTAGTATTCAGTAAACCAATATTAAAATGTATGCTATGCTTTAAACTGTTTGACTGTATTAGCATTTAAATACCCTATTGTGTATTTGCTATTTCTTCTCTTCTTATAAAACTGTATTCTCCAGAGTTCAAAATGATTAATTTCCTTTAGAATATGTACAATGCAAGGATTTAACAATTCCTTGTATTTAATAATTGCTCAGTAGCCAGGCTTATTATTTCGCATAAGCACTTGGGTACAGAGTCATGCAATATTAGGTCAATCATGCTAATAGCGAAATCTGCATAGCGCTTCCCTTCTCCTCCCAGCCCCTGGCTGCAGCGCGGCTGGCCAGGGAGGATGAGAAGGGCTTCCACCGCGCAAGCACTGTACGAATTCATTTCACATGTCATCCTTCATTTTCTGCCTACAAGAACAATTGACAGCTGGATCAGGGGCTTGACATGTCTTCGGAGAGTTTTGACCTCCTTGGCATTTGCAGACAATAGTACAGCTCTGTCTGACAAACAAAACCTTTTTTTTTCCTTCCCCTTTTTTTTCCAGCAAACTGACTTTCTTTTCTCTCGCTCTTGCTTACGAGCAGCTATTCCCTCCCGTGCACAAGGGTCATCAAACACCACCAACATAATTCTAACTCATACTCCAGGTTTAGCCCCTGCAATGTGATGAAGGGTCTTCCCTCTGCCGTGATACTTAATCAGAGTATTTATGGAAAGTCCTGTATAACTCTCAAATTATATTTCCTCTTTGTCTTCCCCCCATATAATCTAACCTTTTTTCTGTCCCGCAACTGTGAATAAGTTATTAAATACATGGCAGCTGAGCTGGTAAAGTGATTTACATCCTGCTTGCAGGGCTAGCCTTGAATATGATAAGTGTGCCTGTCTGAAAGATGGAGCTAAAAAGGAAAATTCTCCAAAAAAGGGTGGTGAGGCAACTTCTCTGTTAGCACAGAGTGTTGAGAAAATCTGGTAATAAAAATTAACGCTGAGTTTGGCTGGCTTGAGGGCAGTGTATTGTACCTACAGGCTATTTTAGGAAGCAGCTGACTTTGTCATCTCCGTATCGTTTTCCCTAGGATGGAGACGGAGTGGTTGGAGCTGCCCCAGCTGCTGGGACCTGGCACCTCTTGCTGCTATACGGGGCTAAACGTCCTCTCTGACTGCCTCAGAGCAGGGGATGCCTTTATTCATGTCATAGCTCTACGCAGTGAGAAAGGGCTTTTAAACTCGTTTTATAGGGAGGAAACTGAGGCCTTGTCCTGGTTTTGGCTGGGATAGAGTCAATTTTCTTCCTAGTAGCTAGTATAGTGCTGTGTTTTGGATTTAGGATGAGAATAATGTTGATAACACCCTGATGTTTTAGTTTTTGCTGAGCAGTGCTTGCACCAAGTCAAGGACTTTTCAGCTTCTCATATTGGCCTGCCAGTGGGGAGGCTGGGACTGCGCAAGAAGCTGGGAGGGGACACAGCCGGGACAGCTGACCCAAACTGGCCAAAGGGGTATTCTAGACCATATGGCGTCGTGCTGAACAATAAAACCGGGGAGGCTTGGCCGGGGGAGTGGCGGCCCGCAGCTCGGGGACTGGCTGGGCATCGGTCAGCGGATGGTGAGCAATTGCATTGTGCATCACTTGTTTTATATATTCTTTTATCATCATTATTATTTTCCCTTCCTTTTCTGCCTTATTAAACTGCCTTTATCTCAACCCACAAGTTTTCCCTTTCTTCCAGTTCTCTTCCCCATCTCACTGGGGGGAAGTGAGCGAATGGCTGGGTAGCATATAGCTGCCTGCCGGCTTAGACCGCAACAGGCCTGTGAAGGGAACAGCACGGAGAGCCTGAAATACGGCTCCTTTGTCACCCTTCTTAGACCACAGGGCCAGTTTAGTGTATCTTGTATGACTTGGTTCATCAGTTTCTGGGGAAGGAAAAACCCTGAGGTGGTCCTGTTGTTAAAGACTTCCTCGCACTCACGTCCTTTATGGAAGGATGTGGTTTGGGGTGTTTTTCCTTTTCCCCTCAGCATTGCTGAAGAAAAAAAGTCTGTTTTCCCCTCTCCTCGGGGTCCCTCCTGAGGTGCCAGCGTCCCCTGTCAGCATCGGCCTGCAAGGTTCCCACTCCGGGCAGGCGGCCGCCAGGTTCCTGTGAGGTAAGAGTGGGAAAAAGGTCCGTTTTCCTTAAAAAAAAAAAAGAAAAAAAAAAGAAAAAAGGCAGTAATGTCAGCAGAGGTGGGTGGTAGGAGTGTTTTGGCGGGAGGTAGAGGGTCAGTCTTGCCCGTTCCGGAACACCTGCTGAAGAGAGGGAGGGGGGAGCTGGGCAGAGTCCGGCAGGCCTACGATCTGAGGTAAAATGCTGTCATTTTATTTTGATAAATCTGTCCGTGGACATGAAGAAATAATTAACCAAAACAACCTCTGTTTGCCATGTAGGCTTGGCTCTGGTTAAAGTTTGGAGATGGGAATGTTTCCTCATCCCTGCTATTTCTAGGGGCAGGAGAGTTGTTTCCCCACTTAAATAAAAGTGTGATTCAGCTTTTTAGCCAGACACAATTAGTAATTTTTAGGAACAGTTTCCAAGCTCAGCATTTTTTACAATACACTAAAATCCATCTTTTCTTTGATCCGGACATATGAGCAGTTGAAAAAGAATTAGGGATGGGATTTTAGAAGGAAGGGGTGGGCTTAATAAAGCCACAAATTTATTAAGGTATCCTATCAAGCATTTTTTAAAGGGATGATATGTGTGAGTTAGAGTGCTTTTGCTGTACAGTGATACAGGTCAGTCTCACTTCAAGCCCTGGGCAATTCATTTGTGCCCTTAAATTCTTGCCTTCTTCTGCCAGAGGGAGAAGACACTGCAGGGGGAAATCACCACTCCCCTTCTCGGAGGTTTTTTTCTTTGACCTGTTATCTGCATAGGCCTCCAGGCATAAGTGATTTTGTATTAAGGTTCCCCTGAATGACTGAATAATGAACTTGTGAGTCTGCACCTTTTGAGGCGGTATCATTCGTGTGCAGTTGTCTGGAAAACAAGACTTCTGCCTGCCTCGCCCGCGTGGGAGAGTCAGGGACTGCTCAGACCTGTGGTGTCCTGAAGCTGCTGTCCAGGGGGGACATGAGAGAATCAGCGTCTCAACAGTATTGGGGGTTGTAAATGAGTGTGAGAATTTTTTGCTTGTGTTTCCCGAGAGGTTTTTCTTCCTCACCTGCAATCTAATCAAATCTCCTGCACTGCTACAGGATATTCGCTCTTACACATTCGTGTGGCAGGGATATGAGACTCCCTGCTCAGATAAGCCTCCGAGTTTGACTTTGTGGACTGAAAGTGTAACTAAAAACCACCCATGGCCTTGCAGTAATATTTTGTTTTTCATAAATGCAGGCTTTCTAGCCTCTGTCGGTCTGTGCTGCTCAGAGATGGATAGCCTTGAACAAGCCTGCTGTCTGCTGTGGGTGTAGTATTGATAACTGCTTAAAGAAGCACCGTGCATCCTTCTTTATCAAGGGGATTGCGTCTCCAGTAAGGAAAGGAACAATAGGAGTTGGGTTGATACTTGATTTGAATGAGAGGGATTTCTTAGATCCTTCGGTCTAGCTAAGAGATGAGAGATAAGCCTTATAGAAGAATTGCATGTGGTCTCTGAAATACCCAACAAAACTCTGGTCCCTCTCCCTGTAGGCTACTTAAATGAGAAACTCAGCCCTGTATCTTGTGTAGATAAAATTGCCGTCAAATCTGTCTGAACTCTTTCTGCTTTCAGAAAACATGTCACCGAGGTGAAGATTTAAATCAGGCTTTTAAATTCCAGTGGTAGTGGTAAAAACACATTTCATACCACCACATTAATTGGCAAATTACAATTAATTTCCTGTAGAAACACATATTATGTTCTCAATAATGCCACATGACACACCATAATAAGTATTGTTATGGTGAATTCGGAATTAATTATTAATGTCTTGCTGCTTATTTTAATGCCTCTGCTTGGGTCATTTGTATCTCTGGCAGGAAGCTGGCATTATAGTCCATGCCACTTTTGCATTTACTTTTACTGTGATTGTAATGACTGTTAGCTGAGGATCTGCTTAAATGGACATAAAGAATATTGTTCTTTATGAAAGAAAAAGTTATTCGTAGGCCTTGGTCCTTCATACTCTGTTGAGCATGCGGGTGGGTGCCTACTTGTGCTGATGGACTTTTTAAAGGTAATGAGACCACAAGGATACTGTGTGCTTTCCTAGGTTCGCCACTGGTCTGGGGTTTATCGAAACTGTTGGTGTGATGGGGAAGGGTGGTGACCCCTTCTTGACTGTGTGTAGTATACAGTGCCCTTATCAAATTCTGCTGTTCATAAAACTGGTTTACTTGCATTTAGAAGGAATGGTAAGGGGAGGAGAGCAAAATGGCCAGAAAACGTGGGGAAAGCTAGTAGTTGGCGTGTAGTGGCTTTGATGGACCCACCCTGATTTACAGCTTCTGAAGGTCATACCCAGTATATTATAGGGAGTGGATAAGGATGGAGGCAAGAAATTGTTGTTATACATCAGAAATACTCACGATTTTTGTGGTTTAATTGGAGACGTGCATGTTTTCTGTGTATCAAGTAATGGCAGTTGATATGAGAAAGTTTACTTCACCCATCTTTCCCTCCTTGAAATGTTTTCTTCATTCAAGTTGGGTTCCTCCCCCTCTCCACCCCATTTACCATAACCAGTGCAATACTAATGAAATATTCTGTATTACAACGTAAAGTTGTTTTTCACTCCCCTTTTTCCTATGTGTTTTCTGCTTAGGGTCTTTGAGTTAAATGCAAAAAAGTGAGAGAAAGCTTAACAAATACAGTGGTTTCCTTCAAAGTGACCTGGATTCTGAGAGCCTCTAGGGTGGAAAATGTACGGAGCATTCACTCAAGTATACATCAACTTCAGAAATATTTTAAAGACTATAAAGCTCAGTACCATATAAAGAAAAATATTTTGGGGGTCATGTTCACCAAGCAAGCTGATATGTATAATAATGAATAAATATAAATATGAAGTTGAGATGCTCCAACTGATGGAGTGGTTAAGATTTGTGTTCAGTTTACAAATGGAGCTGCTTTTGTGAAGAAGATGAGGTCAGACTGTATCGGTTTAACAGCAAGCAAGGTACAGACTTGGGGGTATGTTTATTCAAGAACATGATGTCAGAGTGAGTCTTGAGGAATACCAAATCAGGGTCAGCTTTGATGAGCTAACTTGAAATATGAGAAGTTTAATTACGGGTGATATGACGTTCATTTTAACGGTTCAAACAACATAGCATTTGACTGAGGAAAGAAAATATATGCCTCATGAAACAACAAATAGGATCATTTTATAAATTAGCCGTTAATTTTATGACATATACATGATAAACTTATGATGTTAACCATTGTTAACCGTATTGAATAAAAGGCACTGATCTTCTTTCTGAAGAAAGAAAATAAACAACTTCACAGTTGTAAAATGGGAATTGAAATCCATACAGAATTTTTTTGAAAAAATGTACTGTAAAAAAAAAAAGTATTTCTGTCATGGCAAGACTGTGCAGTGAATTAAAATTTCTGATTTAAAGAGGTGAGAATCTTAGTCTATTTCAAAAGAAAATAACTGCTCCCTTGAGTCAGTTAAAAAATTCAGCAAGCCACAAACCTTTTCTTTGGCACTGGTCTCTAACACATGCTTAGGAAGTATTACAAGTTTGATTCTTCTCTGATAAATACTTTCAGTAATCAATGAAAGACCCTGTGCATTTTCTTCAAATATTTTGTATTCATGATGGTCTTTTGTAATACTTCACACTGTTGTAAAATCCCAGTATCTGATTCAATCTATACCTGACATTGCAAATTCTGGTAGTTTTTCAAAGATACTTTGGAGGTAGCAAACAGAAAAAAGTCAAATATGTGTTGGATTATTAAGGACGTGTAGATGACAAATGCAAAAATGCTTGCCCTGATAGTGTGTTGTTAAGTAACAAAAATTTAGTTTGATGTCAAGACAGGAATCCATCTTTCTGCCAAAAGTCTCAAACTAGCTATAGCTTTTCTACTTTGCTGCTGCAGCCATCAGGTTTATCGATATAAAATCAGGCTCCTGGACACAGTTAGTCCTCAGTGTTCTTAAACTCAGTGTCTAGAGACTCAAAGTCCTCCTTACCTTTCTGATCTTTGGTACCAACATCAGCGTGTAAGACAAGACCAATATATTTTAATTATGTGTACTTCAGCATTACAGTGTTCTCTTCTCTCCTGTGATCAGAAATGGCATGAAGCAGTGCTATGTTGTGTGATCTGCTGATGCACTGTTAAACCTGAACAGGATCACTAATTATAGGCAGTAATTAGCATAAGGATTTTTATAAATCTTTTAAGAATATCTGTATTTATGTAAAAAGAATATAATGTTGATCAAGTATGCATCAGTGTTTTAAAAGGAATATTCCTCAGCCTTCATGGTTCACCACATTGTCTGATAGGAGTTTCAACCACAACAACTAATTCGGGCTTGAGGTGAATTAATGTTCGCATCTTTTAAGGGGAGAAAAACCCAAACAAGCAAACCAGAACAAACTCCTAAACCCAGCCATTTCCAGCCAATTTCTGTCTTTTCTCAATCCTGGGTGAGCTAGAGAGACTTGTTGACATTTGAATCTCCACCTCCTGATTAGCAAGCTCTGCTCCCCAGCCCATGTGAGAGCATGAAAAGACATCTGTGGCCAGGCCAAATTCCTGGAGAAAGGCTTGTTCTGGTGCAGCACCAGTGTGCTGGGCTCTGGCGGGGGCTGAGGATTGCTGCAAACGAACAGAGCTCTGAACCTTTCTGCTTGGACTTGCAGGAGGTGACGCTACTATGGATATTAATCCCTGGCTTTAAGATTACTGCTCGTAATAGGGAAACCAGTTCCATGTTCTCAACAGATGGCAAATATGTTCATCTACTTTTTTTGCTAAGTAGGTTTTATCCTTAACAGTTTTTTGTATTATTTCTACAAAATTTTCTTGGATGCAAATACTGTGTTTTTATTCCGTTTTGGTTCTTACTTGGCTATAAAATTCATCTTAAATAATGTGGGTTATGCTTGTTTTAATTTCCCACTATCATTTTAACACTGGCAGCTTAAAGTATATTTATGATGCAATCCAGTGTTGGAAAATGAGCTGTAATATACATTATATTCAGTTTCCTACAACGTAAAAATAGCTTTGCAGTTATATTCTAAGCAATAACTGTCCTTAGGGGCAAAAAAAGCACATGCAGTTTACTTTGTTTCTTAAAGTTAATCATCACAGCTCAAATGTAAACTTAAAAAGCATTAAATGTTGAGATAAAATGTAAGGAGTATTTTGTGGTTTAAAACCATGAAAGATAATACAAAACATTTTATTGCAAAGGGAACTTTGTGTTTCCTTTTGCAGAAACACACTCTAATAACTGATGATCAAACAGATTCTTGCATTGGCCACCTATAAAGCTACAGTGGCAGAATACCAGATTAGACGCAGCGAACTGCGCCATTCTGGCCGAGTAGCCAACCGAGGAGGAAACTGCTGAATTCCTAATTTTCATCCAAGTGACTTGTTACTTTTCATGCTCTTTGCCCTATGTCTTATCTCCAATCTATTGAGAACATGAACTTCACTGTTGTGGGTTTTTTATTTATTTGTTTTAAGTATATTTTGAAAGTAGAGAGAAAACAGCAGAAAGATGAAACAGAACAGAGATTTCACTTACCTTCGTGTTTTCAACCCATGTGCGAATTTCCGCGGCCGTTAGTAGAAATCAGCCGGCCAAACGCCCATGCAGCACTTACAGTGTTGGGCAGCCTCCTCTGGCTTGTTTCCTGCATGATTCATGACTCTTTCCTTGGTATAAATAATTTGAATTCTGCTTCTTGCTGAGAGAGTTTGAGTAATATGTCTTCAGAATGGGCTCAGTCCGTAAGTGGGGAAATACCAGCATTAAAAGAAATGGCCTTTTGGTCAGGACCAGCAAGTTGTGTGTCACAAAATACTTTATTCTTGGAAAGTTCTGCACAGATTAACTGTAACGAGTAAAATAGGATACACAGGTTGGCTAAAATATATTTAAAATAATATATGAGGAAAGGAAGGGAATAATCTTTCTCATTAAATGAGGCCAGCAAGTAGGATGGCATTGTTAGTGTAGTAGAAGGGATATTTCCCATTATTAAGTATATTCATATGACATGAAATGTCTGAGACTAAAAGCAATTTATGTGTAACTTAAGCAATAATCGATATTGATTTGGAATGAAGAATGCTATAATCTTGGTTTTGAAAGATTCATACAACTGCAGTTGTATGAAAACTTGATTCTAGTACTCCTTCCCTGCAGCAACAGACCATAAAGATTGATTATACATTAAAAGCAATATTTGGGTGAAAAAATATGCTACGCAGATTTTCAGCTATCTTTTCTGTAGCTGCTTTTGCTTTCTCCTTTCAGATGTGCAAGCATGAATGTTTCCAAGAGGGGCCAGAAGCATACTTAGACCCTGGTAGTGTAATAATACCTAACACTTAGCAGTTTACACCTTTGCAGCACTATACAAATGAAAGGATTCATTCTCAAAACACCTTTGAAAGAGGAACCCTTTGAATATTGCATATGAAGACAGATTAATGAACAATCATATTTGTAACTTTTTTTTTCATTTTCCAGGAATACTTGTTCAAACAAGTTCCTGCTTACAAGGTGGTTCATGAATAAGGAAAACATTTGTAAATACTCAAGCAAAATACACTGTATGCACAAGCGTTTGCATCATTAAAATTTTATCGCTTTGAAATCTCTTTTGGAGATTAGGGAACAAAAGCAAATTCTATTTCAAAAGGTTACCCCAACACATAGTTCAAGGTACAAACGATATATACTCAAAGTAGTAATTCTGTTAAGTAGTATATATTGGCAGCTTTGGCTGGTATTTGGTAGTGCATGGACATACACTTTTTTTCTGTTTGCTGTAGCTTGTGCTTTGGAATCTAGATTTTTATTAACTGCACTAAAAAAACCTCCCCCCCCACACACGAATAATGCTGTGGTTTTGCCTGAAGAACGCTTGCCTTCAGAATCTGAAAGAGAAATGTGTAATGATGCAATTTCCGTTTCTGCAGCCAGCTGCAGGTAAAAGTTCTGGGAAGGGCATACTTTGTATCGTGCTGTTTTGCGGCTTCTCGTTCAGGAGCCTGATAATGGAACTGAACCATCGGTACTGTTTGCTGTGTCAGTGCTAAGTAAGCCACAGCAAGAAAAGGCAGCAGAATAATGTTATGAAAAGCTACAGAATCTAGGAAGAGTAGCTTTTGTCCACCCAGTTTGCAGTTAGTGGTGCTGGTTATTTCAAGAAGTTTTCTGGCTGTCTGGAAAGGCGCTGTTTGGGGCTTCTCCTGCAAACAAAAGTCACTGCTTAGGGCTGGCTGTTTGATGAAACAAAGAGAAATAATTCCTCTAATGTTATACTAACTTTGAGAAAGCAGCACAGCAATACTTCCAATTGGCACACCACAACAGGGCTTTCATTTCTCTCAAGTTTCAGTGCACATACCTACCGTCTTTTACTACCTCAGTGTGTTTGTCTGAGAAGCTTTTTGATTTCTTTTTTAATCACTTCCAATTTTTCCATACGTCTGGCACTTGGTAGGAGTTCCTGTGCAATAGGTGTGAGCAGACGTACCATCTGAAATTCGTCCAGCCTTCTCCAGTGCTTTATCAGTTTATTAAAGGAAAAGTCGTCCTTAGGGGCTTGGGTGTTAAACAGTTCATTTGAACATGCATGGTAGGACTGTTGCTTCCTGCGCAGTGCTTGCGTACGTATTTATTTCGGGGAAAACCTGCACAGAAATATGGCAGCTTTACTGCACAGCAATCCTCTGGCCGAAGCTGTGTTTTTGGTTATTTGTTGTTGCTGCTGAGGTAGTGCAAGTTTCTGGGTAATTATTGGGATAAAACATGACATTAGCTATTGCCATGTAATGTGACAGCTGGTCTGGATCACCTATACTGACAGTGGGTGGAAGCAGAATTGGTGTGCAGGAGGCATTGCCCATGTGTTGAGGAGGATGAGGGTTATTTAATAACTGACGCAAAGAGAAGTGAAAGCCCAAAGTAAATGTGGAAGGTTTCCAGTATCGCCAGGATTGCAAGGAAGAAGAAATTTGAACAGACAAAGTCTAAATTGAGAATGTACTTGGGAATTGTGCTTGTTCTCAAGACTTCAACCTGCATGTGTGCTTCCCCTGCTATTGCAGCATATTGTCTACTAAGGTCATTGGTATTTTTCCAAAGAAATCCTGCTGACCAGTTGCAGTAGATTGCACTGTACAATTGCTTGAAGCCACAGTACCAAGTATTTGAAAAGATTTGGAACCCTAAATATAGTTAGAGGTGTGTGTTTGCAGTGGACAAGAATTTTGCACAGAGGTTGCTGGACATCAGGGAAGCTGTTTATCAGCAGACGCTCTCTTTTGCTAGTTCAGGATTCAGAAGCAGTGAGTTTTATCGTGGACTCAGAATCCAAACCAACTGTTGCTGTGGTAATATTGTAGGTTATAATATTAAAATATAGTTTGTCTATGATGTACAACCTTCTTTTTTTCTAGTTTTCTGAACATTCCTGAATATTTTTACTTAGTGGAGATGATGAAGTGTATCCACGCTTAAGTGATTAAGGGGACCAGGTTCAGAACCATAGAGGATCTGTGTTGTCGTCATGGTATTTCCAAACAGATTTCAAGCTGTGACCATAAAATAGTTCTCAAGGCAGGTTAGATGTGATTTTTTTTTTTTTTTTTTTTTTAATGTTCTTCTCTGACCTGAGGATAATTTCCTGGTTTTCCTCTTTTAGAAGTCCAGATCTTTCATTTTTCATTGTGTTAAATTCCTGAAGAGTTTTGTCTTTTAAATTCGAATGATGTATTGGCTTGGAAATAAATGCATGAATGTCAAAATAAATCCATGAAAGAGTATTAAAAATAATAGGAATGAATGAGGAAACATCACTATAAATGGGAAATAATGAAACCCTGATCATTCCAATTTGGCATCCATAAATTCGCAGTGAGGCTGTATATACATTAAGTTAACCATGAATGTAAGTGTTTGCAGGATCAAGATCTGAATTAATACTGTCACAGAAGTGAATAATTAAATGCATATACAAATGAGAAAGTAGATCAAAATGGAATCGAGTCAACAAGACTTAAAAGTGTCCCCAAACTAATACTGTTGTATAATTCTTAATTGAAAGCAGTTAGGGGCCTATTTTTGTATATGTAATACTGTATCTAAGCAACATGCACTCATTCTTTATAGGATATTGTAATCGGAGGAAATAAGATTCACATTTTTGAAAGTGTAAAATGGCTTGATACATTTTCGTTTATTTTTCAGTTCCCTGAAACAAGGTGACTGCAAACAATTGCATGCTATTATGGTACAGATGGTTTTGAAGGCACTAAGACAGCGGTCAAGACACTGTAGTTCTCACTCTGGTCATGACTTTCCAGGTTACCTTCAGCAACTTACTTCCATCCACTTTTTCTTTTCCCCTCCTCTTTTCCTCTGCTCTGTATAGACACAGGTTTGGAGGGCATGGCTTCCTGTGGTTTGTTTGTATGGTACGTACTGTAGGCTTGGCTTTTGTCCTTAGAATAGTTCTTGCTGTACTGCAGTAGTATGAGAAATGGTGTTTAAAATGACTCTTGTACTAGAGCAAAGCTCAGCTTTTTTCCTTCATCACCTTTACCAGTAAAAATTGGTTTTGGCCTAGGGACCTGATGGTGTTTCATTATCGTTGTCTTCCTCCTATGGCAGCAAAACCCTGCTGAAATTGGGAGAACCTGAAGTCAAAAACAATACAGACATATTGCTTAGAAAGACTCGGCCCTCAGGTCTTAGTAAAAATGAGCACCGTTCAGAGAGTCTAGACCTGTAACGATGGGGCTCATTTCTGGTTTATATGCGTGTAAATTCCATGATAGTCAGGTCAGTGCAAAAACTCACCTTTGAACCATATCAGGAGAAAGAAAGTAGATAGCACCTTGCATAGCAGTAGCCACGATACCCTGGTCCTGAAATACCAGCGTGTGTTCTACAAGCCTGCCAGCTTTTTGACGTTTTTAATCTTGCCACTCTCTCTCCTTTTATTTTTTTCTTCTTTTGTTGGAACAATAATAAACCTATGAGAAGAGATGGCTCTTGTCATGCTGATCTGAGGTTTGAAAAATGTGAGTTGACTTAAATGCAGTTGTGGGGACTGCGCTCTTACAGAGCTAGGATGGTCTGGTTTTTAATAATTCTCTTCCACCACCTCTGCGTGCCCTCCATTTCCTTCAAAAGTCTGTACTGAGTGACCCAAAGCCAAAAGTGATACTGTAGCACCAGGCAGTGAAATCGCAGGGATATAAATTATATATCAGGCAAGCTCTGGCTATACTATAGAGAGACTTGAACATGTACAGTAACATTGCCTAGCAAGTCACCTGTCTATAGTGGTCAGCAAACTGCTGTCCCAGGGGTGACGCTAATAGACAGCCTTTGGATGAGTTTGTTTGGCAGCCTGCTGACCCCAGGCTCCAGTACTAATCTCCGATCAGTAACCATCTGCTCGATGCAACCCAAACGACTAAGCACTTTTCTAACTGTCAGGGATGACCTGGAGAAACTCATGGGGGAGATAAAACTATCAGCCGCTGATTGGAATACTGATAGCCATCATTTAGTGTGGTGCTGCAGGAAACCAAATTATGCCTGCCTTGCTGCTCAGCGATATTGCCAATTTGAAGTTTAAATCTTCTTGATCAATCCAGGCTCAATTTTTCCACCTTTTGTTGTATTGAATTATGCTTCCCTAATGGGAATAGTCTCCTGTAATCCAGTGGTATGCATCACTCTGTAAGAAAGTGCAGTTACAGGATGTGGTGTTTTAAAACCAGTTTGTGTGTTTTCTTGCCTTACTTGGACTATGCTCTCATCTTAGTTTTTGTGCAAGTCTGGAGTTAATTCTTCAGAGTGAAAGTTACTGTGGTTGTTTCACTGTGGTGCAAACAGGCAAAGAAGTTGGGTCATCGGAAATCATTGTATATGGAGGAGAGATTTACTTTTGACTTGTCCAACTCTAATTTGCCATGAAGGCAAAGCACAGAGGCTTTTGTAGTTACTCATCTTCGAGCAGGAAACAGACATTTTGGCTGTGGCATGCGTAAACCCATGAAAGGGAAATACCTAAAATACAAATCCTTTGTCAGTCACCATCAACTAGTGTACACAATTTCCTAAACATCTGTTCAGTCATTACCATATTAAATTTGCAGTACCACAAATGTCTGCATGATAAAACAGAGATCTGTATTTTAGATGCCCTAATTGAGTTTTAAATGTTAATTCATTACCTAGGTCACAAGACACAGAGAGAAATAAAGTTGTTTGTGAAAACTCAGAGCCAAATACTGCAGTCTTCTCTTGGTGTTTGCTCTGGTAAAACTCTGGCTGGCTCCTGCTGGGGTTCAGAGTCAGCAACTCAGTATTTGGCCTCGCATGGGAAGGGTTGATGACAGTCTTTTGACACCCGTAATGCAGTACCATGGTGATACCAGCCAACACAAAAATGATCATGCACCAACACATCATGGTTTTCTGTACCTATGAGACTGGTCTTCCTGACGCTCTCTGTGCTGCCCTGTGAGTGTTGGTCTGACGCTACTCTGCATTGTTTGCAGAAGTCGGGTAGCATATGTGACAGGTTAATAGGATATTAAAGGATTAAAAAAAAGAGCAAGGTGACAAAGATTTTCATGGAGGAGCTTCTTTTGTTCAGTGTGCCATTTCTAGGAGGTTTTTTTCCCCAGTGGGCAAAGGCTGTGCAGGAATAGACTTTAATATTGGTGATGTGAAATATTCAAATACTGACGTGTATTCCTAGGCAGAATGTGTTGCGAGTGGTGGGCAAGTGCTCTGTAGTGTTTCCTAAATCTAAGCACTCCATTTCTTACAGATGAGTCCTGGATAGGAGTGCATTTCTGACCATGTTTAGGTTTTGGAAAATGCAAATGGATTTATCATGCTAAAAAGGTCACAGGAAGGAATTGGAACACTGGAAAGAAGGTTTAAAAAATAAATTATATATAGGTAAAGGAATTTCTTTTCTGTCATCTAACTCTAGGCATGGATCTTTGAAATGAAGTTGGCTCATGAATTTATAGGGATTGACTTATAATCATGCCATTTTACTGTGTCTTCTTATTTTCGTTCTTTGTTGATGCAGTGATTACTGATAGCATGTAAAATAGTTTCTCTTTCCTGCTAAAGAGTCTCCCTGCAACTTGTGCAATCACTTGTACCTTGACATTTATTCCAAGATGCACTTAATACCTATTTTTATATATGTATGGGTCCTTTTTAGCCTGAATATTCCTATAAATACTGAAAAGAGCATGAACACCTCTTTCAAATGGACTGTCTCAAGAGAAAAGCTGAAAGATGGACTGTTTTTCTGGATATTTGATGACCACTAAAAATTTACTGTAAACTGTCTGGAAAGTGAGGGCATGTATGGGAAGAGGGAGATGCATTTGACAGAATCAAAATGATGAGGAGAGATGCAATGAGCGGAAGTGGAGAGACTTCTTTGAGGGAGTTCAAGCAATGAGCTTAGGACTAAAGGGAGTATGCGGTGGGATAAGCAACAACTAAACTGGAGCTGGCAAGGGTTTATCTGCAAGAGCCCTCAGTTTTTTCATTTCTGGTGCTGTCTGGCGGCCCCAATCCATGATTCAGCTCCTGGGTGGCATTGACCAAGTGGCTCCCTTAGCAAGTCTCAGGCAGCCTGAGCTCAGGCTGTGCTCAGATCTTGCCTGGGCTTGTGGCCAGGGCAGCTTGGATGCCGGTCGGCAGTGCTTCAGAAGGGCAGATGGAGCACAACTCTCATGCTTTTGTGTTTCCATCGCTGCTTGTAGCACACAGTCAGAGCATGGTGTACCTGGCTCCAATTTCGCACGTGTGGAGGGGCAGTCCACTCATTTCTCGTTGGGGCTTTGCCTGGCAGCACGACCTGGCTCTGTTCCCAGCTCCAACGGCCTGGGAGTGACGGGGTTTCTCTGGTGTGCATCAGCCAAGGGTTCAGAGGAGGGCGATGCCAAGTCAGCACACTGGCTGCTGGAGTTGGAAGATTCTGACCCGTATCTTGTGTTGTAGCAGTGCCTTCCTTCCCTGCCCTCCTCTGAGGGCCCTGCGCCTGGCTTGAGTGCCGTAGTGCTGGGACTTGATGCTGGGCAGTGAGTCTCTGCAGCCACAAACTGAGCAGCTGGAACTTAATCACTCCAGCTATCCTTAATTAAGCTTCTGAATACCCCTATCTGCTAGCCAAGTTAGTGTTAGCCCAGTCCTACAGATGGTGAAACGGAGACACAAGGAGGTTAAGTAACTTGCCCAAGGCTGTGCAGCGAATGGTGACAGATCTCAGATTAGAGCTTGTGAGTTCTTGGCTCGCAGTGGCTCCCACAGTCTGCTGGACCGTGCTGCCCAGCTGACTGGTTTGGTCGTGCATGCTGCTTGCATCAGAGCTTTCCCAGCCAGAAAATCTTGCCTCCCATCTCCAGAGGAAAATCTGTCATCCTCTCAGCACAATCAAATCACTGACTGTTTTGGGTTTTTTTCATTTATTGATTTAGTTTTAACTGTTACTTCAGCTTCTCAGAGGATTCCCCCAGTCCTCCCAGGATCACCTAGCTGATCATAAAGGATACTTTAGCATTTATGTACTACCTGGAAAGTCCATAGGTGTGCAATAGTGTTCATTGTTGACGTGCTATTTGAAAGACTTCCCTGCAGCGTGCCATTAATGTGAAATAACAGGCTAGCTGAGCAGCAGTTCTTTTTATATGCTTTATGGTCAGTAAACAGGTGCTTTGCAAATGGTGGGGGATGCATCGGTATCATCATAGGAGATACCAACACAACTACTGGTCTTGCAGAAGAAGCTGTTATTTTTCTTTGTGCTGAAAATGTCACTTCTTCGTGTTACAGGCAGTTGTGTTTTTCACCAGTTAAATTCCCGACTCGCTCTGGAGATGCATTCCTCCTCTGCCATCCCAGGGGAGGCTCTGTCGGCTGCTGCATGATGCTTTCCCCAGCCCCATCACACCACACCTCTTCACAGCACAGCGAGATCCCAGAGTGCAGGATTGTAGCAGACCTCTTCCATCCTCTGCTTTGCACAGAGAGCCAGTGGTTTCCCACAGCCAGCATCCACACCTTTTCGCTACATGGTTCGTGTGGATGACTGGGGCACCTGGCCCCCTGCACCAGCTGCAGTCTGCAAAGGAAAGTCTTGGTGCAGCCTCTGCAGTGCAGCTCCAGCAGTGTTTTCTGCAGGGTCTCAGCAAGGTTAGGGTCTGCCCCGTGCTTGTGTCAAATGACTCGGGCAGCGCTGTTTTGAGGACAATGGGATGCACCCCTCAAACACTGGAGTGAAGGAGGTGCCATTTGGCCCTCGGATTTCACATTGTGAAGCAACTTCTTCAAGTCATAATCTCCTAAGGATTTAAAAGGCTAAAAAAAAAAATATTTGTTTATGTGATTGTAATGCCATGGATGGATGACAAAGAG
>JAVKLA010000010.1:28007556-28031422 GCA_034782735.1 Sagittarius serpentarius
GTGCTGGCTACCAGGCTTTCACTGCAGACTCTGCTTCAGATTGTTTAAATGTTTTTCCCTTTCGTTCTGCATGTTGTGCATCTCCACACTTCCAGCTTCCTGCCACTATGACAATATGAAATGTCAAAAGAGAAAGATTATTCCTGCAGTATCTCTAGCCCAACTGGAAGCAGTAAGCGCCAGAAATGTTAGGCAAACGCCTGCTCTGACTAGGCTGCCAGCTTCGTTTTGCCGGCCCCAAAGGTTCAGGTAGGTTGAGTAAGCTTTGGATAAGAACCCGCGCTTCTGGGTGCTTATCTGAACTGAACAGCCAAACTGTTTGAGATCTGCCCGTTGCTTCTTGAGACCAGATGTAAACCCATATTGTGCTTGCAGGGATGGAGGGAGAGCTGGCATGCTTGTTTATGCATTCTTAACTGTTATGAGGTTATTAATTGCTATTATTTAGCAATATTCTACTAGTAGAACGCAACTTTAAAAGAAGTATTTCTGATTACTTATTTTCATCTACTTCATTCTGTGTTCACTTGATCAGGGCTGAGTAAATAATTCAATTTTCCTTTGAGGAATTCTTTATTAAAGATTTGACCACGAAATCCTTAGAGTGGTTCCGTATTTGAAATTATTTGTAGAAGTCTTTGATGCATCATTCTGGGGTTTTGCTTTCTTTTTGGACTGCGATTATTGCCATATCGTGTGGTACTGGATTTCTGCATTATCCTGTGCTTTGGTTTCCTTTTCTGTATTCGACTGTTACACAATTACCCAGCACAGTATAAACTGAAATTTAGAATTGAATACACAGTTGGAAATTATTTACAAGCTCAAAATCTGTTGCTGTCTTATTCCTCAGTGTTAGCTACAAAACCTGAATGCCTGAATGTTTGTAGAAAGTGGTAACAAAAGCTTTGTAAATGTCGTTGAGCTGAATCTGAATCTTGGCTTTCAAATTAAAGAAACCTTTTTCCCCCCACTCTGTAGTCCAGATTTACACAGGCCTTGAGTTTATCTGTAAATCTATTTGCATTTACCCTACTGTAGTCTTCTGTCTTCACAATCCATAAATATATTCTTATACCAACAATATATGGATACCTATCACTTTACTGACGGGGAGCACAACAGCAATTCAGAGCAAAGAGGGGGAAGGAGAGGGTGAGAAACGGGGATTATTCTGCCCTTCAGCAGGTGGAAGTGCAGCTCTGTTTCCCACTTTCAATCCGTGATGGCTCCTTTGCCGTGTAATCTCAGGGTGTAATAACACAGACGTGTCAAGGGAACCAATAAAATTTCCTATCACCCAAAATAAATACATAAACAAATAAAAATACCTATCTCAGAGTTTGAGATGGAAGGAAATACAATATTGAAGAGAATTAAATTCAAACCTCAGGTATGCTTCAGGCATTTCAGGACAAAGAATCGCTTTGTTCTGGGTGGGACTTCAGGGAAGCAGAGGCCATCATTTGTCATCAACACTTGGGTTGAAGTTTAGAGAGTCTGAAAATGTTTTCAGAAGGGAAGTAGTACTATTGCTGGTTTGGCAGAGCAATAAAAGGAATACTCAAATGTACCAATTAAGAGGTGTGAATGGCATTTTTATGGCTTTGTTCTCATGCAAACTTACAGCACAAGTGCATCCTGTATTGTAAGCCTGCTTTGGTCTGAAATGATTCACTCTGATTTATATTCTTTAATTAAAGGCTTTTAACATTTAATTATATTAGGAAAATAGCATTAGTGCTTAGGTCAGTTTATGGCACAGGAAATAATCTTATTTTTATTTTCTCGGCTGTGATTGCAAAACAGAACTTCAGAATCTCCCCGAGTGGGCAAACCTCCCAAAACATTAGGTGTGCAGAATTGTGCATGCACTTGTGCAGCTTGCATAGCAACCCATTTATTGCACTTACCTGCTTTGCATGCATAACCACATTAATTACTTGGGCAAGCTAGCTATGCATTATGCGTATTTTTACAATCACTTGTACTGTACACTTGTAAATATAACTGAGCTTTTTCTAACTGTAGTATATAATGTAATGAGAAAATCATCTGTGGAGTGGTAAAGTGGTAGCTTCTATATTGCCAGGAAGGATTTCCAGCATGCAGCAATTCTGGCTGTGAACATATCTGATTAAATGAGTTCAGAATGAAAGTTGAATCAGTAAAAAGTATTTTCATCATCTTACTGAAGGCCAGAATTTTCAAACTGGGTGTTCAATATTCTGTAGCAATTTTTCTCTTCATCATAATCCCCCTAAATAATATAAGTAAAAGATTGCATAAAATTGATACATGTTTAGCAGTTAAAAAAATCAAACTGATGACCCTCAAATTGAACAGTACATATTTAGCTTCCAGGAAATGGATGTATTCTGCAAGTCCACTTAGCTTTTTATCTTAAATTCTTGGATACAAGCCTACCCTTCCAAAACTCTCAACACAAAACTCTCACAGGTTGTCTCTATCTGCCTGCCAAAAACTGTTGAAGCAGAAAGGGGAAAAGATGAGGACTGCAAAGGATCTACACTTCTTCTGTCACTCAGAGATACCAGGTGGCTATCTTTTCTCTTCCTGGCACTGTTATCTTTCTTACCTTTGGTACTATTGTTCCTTGCTGGTCTCCAATTTTTGTCTTGATTAAGTATGTAATTTGAATATTGGTGCAAGACTCTCTCATTCATTAGATGATGTCACGATTTCCAGGCACTGCATATGTTGCATTGCTAGGTGGCACTTAGCAATGTTTGGATCCCCATCTGTTACCTCAATTTGGCACATTGTGCCTGCACTTTAAACTCTAAAATGTTATGACACTGTTTCCTACGTTTCTGGGTGCCAGGTGGATTGGAGCCATTCCTCGAAGGATGTGCCTGTGCAGTGTAAAGGAGTAAATAACTTGGAATGGGCATTCGTCCTTGCTGTGAAGGACTGAGGGTGTCATTGTTCAATAGCCAGCACAACCCAAGCCAGCTACTTCCCAGAGTAATACTCCAGCTTCATGTTAATTATTTACTGAAAAGGTGACAGCTATTTGGACATTGTTGACTGTGGTTGTGTTTATTTCAGTAAACTGCACGTCTCTTGTAGCAGAGGTACTTTCCCGTTACTGCATCTTAGCACATTGCAGAAGTACATGGTTGTGTTAACTAGGTAAACTTCCCGCAATGTATCTGCTTGTTTGATAATCCCGTCACAGCCAATTTGTTGTATATGTCTGTTCTCCATATAAAGGTAGTGAGAACTACATCCCTCCTTGTCTTTGTGTCCTTTTTCTCAGCTGATTACTTACCCAGTAAAGCTTTGAAACGATTCTCCTCTCGGTCTCTCAAGCCATCTTTGCCATCTCCCTTTCTCTATATGTCTTCCGAGTTTGTTAAAACTTACAAGCCATCTTTCTCCTTTTTTCTTCACCCTTTTTTCCCTGGTTTGGAAGAGGGTTGGGCCAGGTGTCCTCCCGAGGTCCCTTCCAAGCTAAATAGTTTGACAGTGGTCTTTCACTAGTGCTCTTCCTGCCTCTCATCTCGCTGCAAGTACCTTGTGGGCACCTTAGCAGCTTGTATGGAGTGATAAGCACTGGAGTGGTGAAGTCAGAAGCAAGCATTTTAATTATTTCACACAAAAAATGATGACATCTCCTCAATAACTTCACTAACAGTGATCTAAATACTCAGTTCTGTCTGTAATTCATCAGAATTTAACTCCCCATTGTGTTGGTATACTTGAGAATTGGGTTAAAAGAGCTTGAAACGGGCGGAAGTAAACTGGTTTGTAGACAGCACAGATATTTCAGTAATGACCCGTTTCCAACACATTATTTTTAGTGTATGACAGTTTGTATCACTTTGCATTGAGATTTGATGTAACAGTATTAACAAACTTAAAATGAGAAGAAGAAAAAAAAACATTTTTTCTGAGCAAGTACTGCTTAAAATCCTATGGTCTGAAAGAGCCAAGGGTAGGGACCGGGAGAGTGGCACCCTCAGGAGCTGGTGTTTCCCATATGATACCTATAAAAAGATATCATGTAACAAGAAGGTACATGTAACCAAACCTCTCAAAATCATTTTATGATTTAGCAGTCACCGCCTGAGGAGTCCAAGGGTTTTAAGCACAAAGAAGAGTGGAATAAAGCAGAATCACGTTAATGGAAAGGGCAACAGGGCTGGAAAAATGGAGCATTGTTTTTGATAAGCTGTTAGATTTGCCCTAGTCTCACACTCGTCTCCTCATGCAGGCTGGTGACTCTGACCTGAAGGGCCCAGCAATTATAAAACCAGACCTATCTGCACCAAGCAGGGAGAAGCAGCAAGAAATAAGAAGGCGTCTGCTATCGGGCAGCACGGTGTAATAGTGATTGTGCTGTTACTGCGTGCGACTGCAGTGCCAGGTCCTGGTCTAAACACAGGAGGTTTGTGCTTAGAAATTGAGCTCTCATGTTTGTTCCACCTCTGTGCAGGAGTCTTGTAAAAGGCAGGTTCTGATGATGATTTTTTCACATAATTTTTTGGGATTTTCTTACTTCTAAATATCTTTGGTGAATGAGCTGCTGAACAGGCCTGACTACAACCTAATAATGTGATTGGTGTCAGTAGCTAAAAGTTCATAGAGAAAAGAGGGGGAAAGAATAGTGCTTAGAGCTGTACTATCTTATGCAGAACTCGTATTAAAGTATGGCATCTGGCAAGGTATGCCTCTTGGTCTGTATATAACAGGCAAAGTTTATTTCGTTTCATTTGTTTTAGCAGTCTTTCAAGTATTTGCTCTCTCTTTTTTCCCAAAGGAACTAGAGTCTAAATGATGTTTACTCCTGCATTCCAGATCATGATTGAAATACAGCATTGAAAAATTGGGATTGTCTTTCGCATTTGGCGTTTTGCATTTTTCCCAGAGTTTGCACTGTGTAGATGTTCACTCGGCAGAGAAAGTAACAGAGCCCAGAAACTTGATTCTAAAAGAATTCTGCTTTCAATAAGAGTGTTTGGTTTGTGGTTGTTGCCCAATTAACCACAGCTTTCTCCCCAACAGTAGCTGTCACCAAAACCTTAGATTTGGGCAACAACTGAACTGTTGTCATCCTGTCCGGTTTTATGTAAATGGTAATTATTTTCTTCATGTAACTGTGAGTAGAAAATGCTGTATGTTTCTAAAACAGATCTAAAAAGTGAGTACGCACATGGTGTTGAAAAAAACGTTACAGTTTACAGGAAACAATATTTTTCTAGACAGTTAATAAGGAGAAGGGACTTCAGTGCTGAGAAAATGCATATTATTAGCTAGAGAAGAGGCCAGTATATCCAGCGTTTTAGCATCTTGTTAGTTTGACCATGAAATACCAATTTCTGTTTTCCTAATTTCTGTTTGAACGTTTTCCATGATCAGCTGTTTAAGTCAAAGAAATGTTTTAAGTGTAATAATCATCCAAAGCCTAATTCCTGCTGTTTCAGAGAGGAACTTTTCCATTTATTCTTGGCTGCTTGGTTGTTTTCTTTAACCTGACCAGATGGGTACTTTTTGCTGTATGTGGGGAAGAGGGTTCAGACAACAATGTACAAAGAGACTTGAAGTTGGCCAAAAATGTGACCAGCTTGAAATGACTTGCTTGTCCCTTAACTCATTCCTTTTGAGAAACACAGTGCTACTCTCTGAATGATAAAACTGCACAGTCTGAAAAATATGTTGGAGGATAAGAGATTTTTGGGGGTACCTGGCTGACTATATAGTGGACAAAGTTTTGAAATTCAGCATCCACTGAAAATCATTTCTTTTAGTTCTCTTTTTCAAATGAGGCCTCTGAAAATACAGAGCTAGTAAATACAAGCCATGATGAGACTTTTTTTTGTTAATGGCATTCTTTTCTCTGTAACTACTTTTGACTTCCCTATGACCTGCAGTTTTTAAGTACAGCTTTTGTCTAGAGGCAATAGTGATACTAAAGCAGTTCAGTTTGTCTCATGTACGTACTGTACATTTGGAAACCACTGAGCCAAATTCAACCCTACTGTAAATTCCTGTAAGTGAAATTGCACCATTTGAGAAGAGTGAGTTTTAGATTGTGACTTAGTGAGATAAATGCCAGGTTCTCAGCAGGAGGAGCATGAGACACAAGGCTAGGATATGCTCACCCTGTAGCAAGACATGATATGCAGCCATAGTTGTTGCATCCCAGAAGCAGCACTTGGAAGCACAAATGTGAAAGCTCTGCAATAGCTGGGATTTTATAACCCCTGCTGTGTCCTAGATAAGTGCTATCCATGTTGCTGGGATTGCCTCCTCTTCCTCTGCCACTTCCCTGTCCCCATTGTTATAAAGCTCCACAAAAGCTATCTCTCCAAGAAGCACCTGGGTAGAAGCAGATTGACCATCCAAGTGTGCTTGTGTTTACGTTTCCAAGGATGTGCACGACCTGCTTCTAAATGTATTGCAACCCATGGCTTATTCCAAGAGGTTTTTTTCCTTGTGGATTGCTTTTCTGTAGCACATAGGCAAATAAATTGTCAAATGCCCAGAAAACTGCTGTGAGTGCACGTAATCAGTTTTAGATCGAGCATTCATTAAAGCAAGTCAGTGAGTGCCTTAAGAACCGTGGGCCTGATCCCCGGCATCCAGAGCTGCCGTAGCATCCTGCCATATCTACCCTGCATCTGGGAGAGGAACCAGCTGCGCAAATGGTGTGTAACCTTGCCTAAAGGTTGTGGGCAATGAAAAGCACCGCTTAAAAGGAAAAGGGTTGTCTAAAGCAATATAACATTTTGGGGACTGCAAGTGGTTTCAAGCCCTTTCTCCCTTACTTAGATCAGGTTAAATTCACTTTCTACCTTTAAGTAAGTAGGAACTGAGTTTTAATTGTGGCTGCCTACGGGTCAGCTGCAGCTTGGGCTTGTGATTGATTGGGTCCTCCAGAGCAAGCCAAAATGAACACAGGATAGTCAGCAGGAGTAAACTCAGGCCAATTAGTTCCCAGTGCTATTGGCAATGCTATGGGAAATCCATTTTTTTATCAGTAAGACTGCAGCTTGCATCAGCAGTCTCCATTCCTCATAAGTAGATCATTGACTTATAAATTCTTCTGGTATCTTTGGGATGTTTTTATCCTCTAGCCAATTGCATGTACTAAATTAGAGGGGACGTATCACTAGCTGTAGCAGTGGCAAGGCTAATACTTTCTTTTGGAATATTGTGTTACATGTCAGCTGAAACAGCAAATGCGTTTTTATGGTGTGTTTTGCTGTCACAGAATTGCATATAAGAAACAGAACGTGCTCCCGCTATGTAGCCTGTGTTTCTCCTTCTGATTTAATGCGGTAAACGATCAAGGTTTCAAAAACTGGGCTGAAAATTGTGTTATGTATTGCTACTCACTTAGAAAGCAGTAAAGCTTAGTAAATCTCAGCAATTGATTAACCATCTATCCTAAATTATAACAGAGCAGATCTTCATGCAGTGTCACTGGTAATGTGTTTATGGGATTGAGTACGCATTGCTGCGTCCTTCAGTTTAAATATGTACTGCTGCATTAGGAATATATGGGACTCACTGTTGAAAATTGTCCTTACTAAATATGGGGCAAGAGTCCAACTAGTAGCTGGAATTGGTATGGGCCAGAACCGACTGTTGAACTTCTGGCACAACATCCCATGCAGTTCATTGTATGTTTAATGTCCTGTCTCTGCTGGGAAGTTGGCCCCATTCTGCAGCTATTTTCCAGCAGTCGGTCATGTGAGGAGTATGAGGTAACCTGTCACCACTTACAGTGCCTGTCTGAAGAACATAATGATTTCAGCAAAAGTTTCACTGGCCTGTGTATCCCTTCTGATTTTCACTCAAAATATTTTTCTTTATTTGATACTTTAGGTATCCTTGTTCTCTTAAAAAAATGCTTGTTTCATTGTCTTTCTGAAAGTTGTGTCAAAAAAATTAGCTAGAAAAGGAGCAAGGAAATGTGAATTGATGGTTATACTTGTAAAGCATGAGAAATGTGGGCTTTAATAGCACAGGAAAATTAGAACCTCCTTAGTCTGGAGAGGTTTTAGAGCAGAGCAAATAATAGTTTGAAAACCATTTTAGCACATCACTGCATCTCATAATAAATGCAGAGAGACCATGTATTTTGCATGTACACTACTACACACCAGCATTCATGCGCCATTATGCCTTTTTGAGTTACTCCTGCATAAATGGTTAGTATGTAAATTAGTGATGAGAAGTGTACTTAATGTTTGGTCATAGAAGAAGGTTCTTAATGAATGCAAATTTGATGTGTTTTCCAAGGAAGCCGAGACTTAGGGGCCAGCACACTGATGTGACTTTGGGCAAGCGTCTTGTAAAAGCTATTCAAATGATAGGAAAAGACCTGATCCCTTTCCTCATCTGCATGTTCAAGTGCATAGGTTTTTATTTCTCTGACAGCTCCATCATTTATTATCTGTGCCATATATATTTTTTTTTTTTACTGTAAAATGGTGCTATTTCCCCATGATCAGCCAATTGTTTTGTCAGGGCTGTCTTTCATGAAATACATGTACACTGTCAAACACAGTGGGCCTGATCCAAGCTGGGATATAATCATACTGCTGTTAACAATAAGATACACAGTAAGATTTGTTCTTTTAATGAAAATCCATCAACAGTTTAAGAGAAGCAAATGCACCTTCATGCATCATAAGGGGACATTTGTATTCTAAATAGTGATAGATGGGCATTTGAAGTAAAAAGCTATTTTATCTGTCATATAAATCACTGTCAGTTGGAGCTAGATGTCATTTCCTGTGAGTTGGATTAAAGCAAGGACAAACAGAAAGAGGTTGAGGTTTTCTTCCTGAATGTGTAGATTAGATATGTTTGCATTCGCAAATCCTTTAAACAAAGTGCTTATTGCTCTAACATTTTCAGGATGTTCTGTAGTGTAATGATTTGCCTCAGGTTACTCAAATTACAGTTTTAACGCAATGAAGTGATAGCAGTAAGCGCTAGTTATTCTGTATCCCTGCTGGGGTCTCGCAGCCAGAGGATACCTGGCCTGTTTGTTGTCAGGGTATTTGTTTTTGAATGAAGACAGCTGTGAAGATTCACCCCTTCCCTCTTACCTTTTATCCCATCATGATGAATCTGGCACTTCAGATTGTAGGGAAGGACCCTGGGAGTTAAATTCAAGTAGACTGTATGTTTTAAGTATGAGGCTGTTCTATGACTAATTTATGCTTTAATACTTTGCTTTCATCACAAATGGTGGTGTGAAAACAGTGAGTAAGATGTTAACAAAAGACTCTGTCTTGTTTTCTGAATCTCCTGGTAATGTCTCAATTCAGGCATTTTAATTTGGGTGGTTTTCCTTCATGATACAAATACGAGGCAGGGGAGGAAGGGCATATTTTTGTCCACTGGCCATGAAAAAAGTTTTTCTCAGAAGAGAGTTGTGCAGGAGCAGCATGCATCTTAGGTCCTGCTTAAGTGCTGTTTTGGGTCAAATAGTGTGTAGGCCTGTGTCGGCTCTCTGGGCACAGGTAGGTGTTTTATCTCAGTGCTTTTTAAAAGTGGCTGGTTGACATTTGGCTCCAAAGATTATATGTTTTTGTTTACCCAGATATCTTGGATATATTCATGGCCAGGATGACTTCCCTGGGGTGTCTGTGCTGCCAAATAACTGCAGTTACAGGGACCTAATTGCTGTGTTTTCTCTGGCAAAACTCGCACCTCGGATAACCCCTTTAACAGTGCTGGTACTTGGAAACGAGTAGTCACTTAATCCACATTCTCGGGTAACCAGATAAAATCAGAGGCAAAGGAGTTACTACAGGAAAGGGCAGGCAGTGTATGATGAGGAACTAGAGGGCTTTGGGGAGCAAGATGGATCTGTGATAAAGTCCCCTGGTGTCACCTGTGCTGCTGCTTGGCTGCAGTGGGGCTGGGGGGTCAGCGGTGCAGGTAACCTCAGGGCACATGGGTGAACACACGGTGTTTTTTGTGCCTCTTGCTTTCTTAGCCTTTTCATTAAGATTGACTAATACTTAGGTACTCCTGCTAGGCATTGTCACAGTTTTTTCTTAGCTAGATTTATATAACTGTAGTTTGTAAAAGCTTCAAGATCAGTGAAGCAATCTCCATGCAAGTGTAGCTTAGCTCTGCTTCCCCATTGTAATGTCTCTGAAACGGAAGCATAATGCTTATTTTCCATGCACTCGTCTGCCTCCACAGGCAACCCCCTTGCATTTGAGTCGTTCCCAGTCCAACGATGCTAGAATGTATTTTTGTGAAATAAAATGGCTAATTAGATCACATAAACTTTCAGAGTGTAAAAAATAAAACTGTAAAACAAGCAGCTGTGCATTTGAGGTTCATCCACCCCCTTCTGCACAAGTTGTATTTTGATCAGCATGAAGACTAGGAGTTCATGGCATTCACTTTGTCTGTGATCCAGCCTCAGTGATGTTCTTGAGGAACCGCCTTTATGATAAGCATCGAGCATTTAACTTCATTGGGTGGAAGCCCAGTTGTAGGAGTTTCCCTGTAACACCTTCTTGTAATCATCAATATAAATTCACCTCTCTGTACTATGCAGAATGATGTCCCTTTAAAAAATTTGATTGCACTCATGTGTCTCTAAAGGAACATCCCATGCAAAAGGAGAATTCGGAGCTTATTCTCCTTAACAGGGAAGGAAAAATGCTGCCACCTTTCTTTGTGCAAGTTTCCTATTGAGAACTGATTTACAAGGAAGAAAAGGACAATCTTCCGTTGACTGAGGAAGTAAGGTGGATATTCCTTACTGCTGTTATCTGGCATATATTAAATAACTCTTTGCCTGACAACCAGTGAATATTCATCATTATCGCTGCATTCCCACTAATGCTGAGTAAGTGCCTTGACTTCCAAAAATGCCTGTGTGCTCCAAAGCCGAAGAGGCTGAAGCCCGTAGGAGGGAGACTTCTCCATGCTGCCTTTTGGCCTTGCAAGAACTGTGGGCCACAGTCGGCGTTACGTGCTCTGTTGGCCCAGAGCACAGAGCACAGAGCCAGGAGGGATCTCTCATAAATGAGTGTGCTGGCAAGAGAGCTTATTATAGCTGAGCAGCTCCCAAATTCAGCCGGCCCAGGGTTAGACACAGCCGTGCAGCAGCAAGGTGCTTGGCTGTCCTGGACAAACGGTGGGAGGGTCTTTGCACAGCCTCCTCACCTCAAATGCATGGAAAGTTTCTTAAAATGCAGTGAGGTCTCAGCATGTGCTACCTGAGCCCAGCATTTCTCTTTTATTTTCCTGATGTTCATGACCTTCGCTGAAAAATGATTTCTGTTCTTGGAGTTCACATCGTCAATATTTGCATTTGTTTGTAAAACTATTAAAAAACACATAGAAAAGGAATATTAACACACAAGCAGTTGTTGTACTGAGAGGGGAAAAATAACTTGAAAGATCCAATTATTAGTGTCAGGATTTGACTTTGTTTTTTTAAACAACTTAGCTCCTGAAATTATGTAGATGGCAGCAATAATTTGAGAGTTCTTAGAGTCACAGTGCAATCAACAAGTCACTTGTGTAGTCTTCCTTACTATTTTGAATGGTTTTAGAAAGACAGAAAATTATGTGTTTATAGAGATACATGTATAATATATATTTGTGTTTAATGTCTGCTAATCTCCATACTTCAGAGAAAAAAAACAAGTTTTTCTGAACTGTTTTCTTCTTTTGAGGCTGTGGATTTTTGCTTCTGACATAGAATATACCCCTGTGTTTTGCAGCTGTTATTTTTTACCGTGTATTTATTTCTGTTCACTGACGTGCTACTGCAAGACCTATGCATGTAAACTGCTCCTGAAAACACTCTGTGCTCAGAAGTTCTATTGAAATCAATATGAGAATAAAGAACAAATACTTGCCAATTTGAGCTCTGGGTGCTTACAAATACGGCTGTAGCGTGGAAAAGGTTATAAAAACTCAAACATTTCTGCTTTTATAGTTCTACAGAAATGTGCCATACTGTGTGGATAAAATCTATACCTCAGCATAACTGTCTCAGGTAGGTAATTAATATTATCATCACCATTTTACAGATGGCAAAAAAATGGCAGCAGAGAAGCTGTAGTTTCCCCAAGGCAGAAAGGCACATTCAGAGCCGACACTGAAATTCAAGTTGGCTTGATCTCTGCTCCTCTTTGCTGAGTTCTCTAGAGCCGATGCCGAAGCAGATGCTGTACTTAATTTTCATGTTCTCTTTCACTTGAATGAGGAGCACAGTTGCTTCTCAGCTTTCTACCTCGTTAGTGAGCAGTGAGAGATATTTCCACCGGGCAGTTCAATCCGTTCAAAATCTGAACTGCCATTTTTCTCTTCCTTGACTTTACAAGCAACCTATGTGTTCTTCTGCTCTTTTTAAAGTGTTTTGGCCTGAAGTGCATGGAAATTTCAGACTTGGGGGGAGGGGGGGGAATGCAGTTTGACTCAGTATCACAGATAGATACTTTGGAGATGTAAAGTTTTCCCCAGAAATTACAATCTTTCCTGAACCTTTCATTTCAATTAAAACAAGAGGAATGTGCAGTGTTAATGCAATACCCATCATCCTGGCTACCCCACTGGCACAGGTATGGCCATGTGATGTGAGCATCCTGGGGCTGTGGCAAGGTCTTTGCAATTCATGATGGTTTGGCCCGGGAACATCTCCAGCAGCACTCCCTGGGAATAGTGGCATCAATGCTCCTGGCACTGGTGGTTGTTCTCTTGGTGCCCACCTGAACGCGGTGGAGCCTGCAGAACAGATTCTGTCTGCTGATAGGCACATGCTGTTGAAATAAATGTAAGGGCTGGATAGTCTGATCATAAAATAGAAAATTGCTGTCCCAGTAAGAGCACAGTCCTTCCCTGTTCTTGGTACCTGGAGGGGTGCTGCTGTCAGAACAGCAGGTAAGAAAAAACTAGAGGCAAATATCAAACTCTTGTTGGAACAATAAGGGCAAGAGACAGAAGTTGATTTTCCATAGATTTCACACTGAGACAGTCTCAAATAGAATGTATTTCTCAGTATGTTAGGACTAATAAAAGCATTTAGTTATTTATACAGAAGAGCTGAGAGTGGTTCACAAAGAAGAATAAACATTAAATTACCATAATTCTTCCTTCCTTCTTTACAATAAAATGCGTAAAGGAGCTCTAAGAGCCCAGGAGAAAAGACGAAGAAAATTTTTAGTTCAAATGAGAGCAAGGGATTTTTTTCTCAAGCAAAGATTTCAGAGAAAATACTGTTAAATATTTAGGCTTTGGAAGGCAAACACTTTCCTTTGTCATGGTCAGTTCAGCATACAAATAGTACTCTGTTTTTACTGTGAAAATATCCACTCTAAGTTGTTAGGGTTTTTGTTTTTGGGTACAGTGTTGTAGAGCCAGAGTTTTAACTGGCGTTTTGTCTAAGGCAAGGGACTCTAATGGTGGAATTTATCTTCAGCCTGAGAGCTGGTTGTATTTCATACAGTCAGTATTCAAACATTTATTTCAATCTTAGCCTTCATTTCTGTTATTGACCCAGTGAAAGGGAGTTTGCAGGCACTAAGCGTTTCTGCTTGTCCAGTGACATATTTGTTCCTGTGTCCAGTTCATCTGGATCAATAAAAAGGCTTTCCTGAATGTTAAAGACAGCAGGCTGGAACTTTAGGTTATATGCAGCAGTAGAGGAGGGCAAGGAATAGAGATTATTGGTGATGGGTTGGAGGGTTCCCTAATGAGCGCTTTGGTGGAAGGGATGCTTTGAAGCCAGAAGTAGAGTACAGTCCGCATTAACTTATGCAACCTGGTGCTGTTCAAGAGAACACAAATGGACAAATGAGCCTACTTTGAAAGGTAGCCAAGATTTTCTTTTCTCTTTTGAATAATCCCTTGATGTGTTGGAGAAAAAGAAACAAGAGAATAATGTATTTTAATTCAGTGAATGTTGTGCAGGAAGAATAGCCTATGACCTGATTCAACTTAAAGAAATACGCACAAATATCCACCATTTCTCTGTTAAGCATTAGCCCAACCATTAGACAATATTTTGAGTTGAGGGTGGGAGAGTATATTGTGTGAATGCAGGTTAAATAACTAGCATACACTATCATTATTTTTGTTGTTTGTGCAGCTCCTAGCACAATGAGTATACGAGTTGACCTCATTAGTGGTATTGCAATAGAAATAATATGTTAATAAAAGAATTTTAAAGTAGAAGGAATGAAGAAACAACAAACTTGCAGAATGCTAAATTATTTGGTTTTGTATTTTTAAATGCATGATAAGCTGAAGTTATTTGAGTCTTTTAATCATAAAGCATTGTCAAGACAACCAGGGTAATGTGTATCTTTGATGACTGCTTTTAATTGAGGGGGTGCGAATCAAGAAACTCTCTTTCAGGAGTACAGACAATAGTACTAGCAGAATAGTTAAAAATATTTTAAATTGATTTTTTTTTCCCCCCCACTGTTTAAGAGACATTAGACAGGCTTCTTCAGCACTGTGCAGGCTTCAAGAGAATGAGAATAACAGGAACTCATTTAAATTCCAAATGCATCCCTGTCTGTGTAACCAGCTTGTTGTACTCTGCAGAATTGTTCGATGTGGATTAATATTGTTGACTAAATTTACAGAGTGCGGGGGGAAAGACTGAACTTTGCTGGGGTCTGGATTTTCTCTGTTTCTTGAAAGGAGGGCAATAGATGCAGATTACTTGTGCATAGAAGGAAAAATTAAAAAAAAAAAGAATCACTGACTATTTGCTAAGGGCGGAGAGAGGGCACAATTTGCTTTAAGTAGTATCTCCACATTTAGCTACTGGAGGAGCAAGTGCTTGGGAAAAACCACATGGTGCTCAAAGCTCTCCCTATTTAAAAAAAAAAAAAAAATCTGTCCATGCTCAGCAGTCAAGATGGAACATTAATTAATGCAATGCTGAAATCAGTAGGAACAAAAATGAAATTAATCCCTTAAATATGCTATTTTTATTCCAAGACTTTAGCCTCTCTTCCCAACTTGCATGTATGTGTTTCTCTGTTTGTCTCCAATGAAAGTGGAGCAAATGTGTAAATGTTGGCAGCATGAAGACCTCCTCATCGTAATCCTCTGTCTCTCCAGGGGACAGGAGAGCCGTGGGCCTCAGGTTTTTTCCAAATGAGCTTCAGAATGAGCTGTTTCACAAGGGCTCCAGTGCTGGTGACTGAGTATTTGCTGATTGCAACAGCTACAGCTGGGCTTTGTGAATTAGTTGGGAAACTTCTTCAAACTTGGCTGGTCAAATGGCTTGGTGAGCCAGAATGGTGCAGCATTACCATGAAACCGATGGACCCAGCTGATTCTAGAGTAAATAGACTACAAAGTGTAGGTGGGACTTTAGGAACACTAGGCATATCTGCTAATTATTTTAATTTCTTATTGCTCAGTGGAGCCAGATCAATTAAGAGGAGAAGGTGATAGTAATTACTGTCTGAGATGTAGACTATATAATTCCTTCTGGGTTGCAAGGAAGGTGGGGATAGTCAGTGAAAATGAAGGCACCCCTAAGGAAAAGCTTTTCTGCAGTGTCTAATTAGTCTGTGGAGTTCACTGACACACAATATCATTGGGAAGTTTCCAAAACCTATTTGGCCGGAGCAGTCACAACAGGGAAGATTAGCAAACACTTACAAGCAGGTGACTTGCTGAAGCCTGGTTTCCTGCTGGGGCATCTCTTGGAGTTGCCTTCTCCAGAGCCCGTGCTGCGACGGCAGCGCTGTCTGTGGCTGAGCGTTCGTGGGGACTCTGTCCCAGCGGGATTGTTGGGAATATGGTAGGAGCTGAGATCACACTGCAGCTGTCTTCAGTGGAGTTACGAAAAGAGTTTCTCCCTAGCTGCCCGTTTTTTCTGGAGCTTGTTGGAAAAGGAAGTTCTTGAGATCTCTGTGTTTCTGGCAAATTCAGCTGAAGTGGCCTAAAAGCTTCTGAAGTTACTTGGAGGGAAGTGAGTAAGGGTGGCGCATAGATGTAGAGATTCTTAAATATTGTTTCCTTGAGAAATGAGGCTAAAGCACCAAATAGTCATATCTCTAGGGAAAGACAATCTCCTGATCTGGTACAGCTGCAAATTTTACTTAGTGGTCATGAGGACACTTGCTAGATTATTCCATGACTGCCACAACTGACTATTTTGAACTTTGATCCAAATTAGATGTTTTGAAAGAATGTCACAGAAATGATAACAAGGGAGATGACTGTAGTGCCCTGATCCTGTATGGCAATTGTTGCTCCTTATTCATAAATATTTCTGGTAAATTGAAAAGTAAAGTGGGTAAGAGAGCAAGAGGGAGAAGACACGAGGCAATCGTGTGCATAAGCCTTAAAAACAGTGCCCTGATGCACTCTCTCCATTGGAAAACCTTCTATAACACAAAAATCCCCAAATACAATTTTTAGCCCTCAACTTGTTTTATTTACTTTTTGGAGTGCAAGGTTCTTCCCGTCTTTTCATTTCTGCAGTTGCAATATTACTTTTGTGACTGTTAACTCCAGCTCTCATGTTTTGTGATCTGCTGGTAGGAGTGAGAAGTAATTTGTTTTAAAAAGAAAAGCAAAGCAATGTAAATGTGTCATCTCTAGGTTGTTTCAGAACTGATCTGTGGTGTGGAAACCATGAGAACTTGAGAATTGCTTTGGGTTTTGGTGCTTCCCATGTCAAATCTGATTCTTTCTTATTCTCTCCTCAACTGTTCCCACAACTTTTTCTTCCCCTGTAGTGGAGTGCAGGCTTTGCCCATCAGTTCTACAGCCACTTCCAGTTTGGTGCATGTGTGGTTTTGATTACAGAAGTGTCTGGGAAAGCTCTAGGGCTATGCCATGTTTCTTCTAGCACGCTTGCTCTAAGGGCCATTCCAACACCGTAAGTTACCTTTGGCTTGTTGATGGACCAGATCTCCGTGAATGTGAGGCAAGTCTCTGTAGATCAGTGGCCAAGGTCATCCATGCTTTTTTTGTAGGTGACAGCAGTCATTCTTCAATGACTGTGGCAGTACTTCTTCCTAAGCTTGCTATTCAGCAACCTTTTTTCCTACACGTTCTTCCTTCTATTTCACAGTCACTTCCAACAAAAACCCTCCCCTGTCGTCTTTCTTGCCAAAATTAAGTTCTGTCTTGTTGTCATTTACGTGTGTGGCGCCATGAAGGAAGGACAGACTTTCAGCTTCTGCACGGTCTTGGAAGGAAAGGAGACCAGGCTAATGGTCATTTAATGAGCTCTTCCCAGCAGATGCTAATATGCCCAGAAATGATGCGGCAGAAACACAGTTTTAATGAATGAAGAATGTGGAACAGGTTTTATTATAATTTTCAATTTGCTTTTGAGTTGAGCAAGCTGCATGAATATCCAAAGACATTTCTCTCTATTTGTCAACAGATGAATGCCCTCTGAATTGTTAAGGGCAACACTTTGTGAGCAGAGAGATGTTAGCCCCAGGCGTCTTGGCTAAATTGCAATTTGGGTAATTCTGTTCCACCTGCCTAAATTCCCCCTGTAGTTTCTGTTGGATGCAGAACTCTTTTCTGCTTCTGCCCTGCACTGCTGTGCAGTCGTACTATCCACTATTAAACAGCTGCTGCCCATAAGTAGCTGAAACATTTTGGGATCCTCTGGGATGAATAGCACTGTATAAATATAAAATGATACCATTATCATGTTTGAAGTAAGATTTAATATAAACAAACGATTGTTTCAGTAGATGGTGCTCAGCTGAGTTATAGCAGCTCAGGGGCTCTGGGGAAGCAGCAATCCTGCCCACGTATCACTGTATGTGTGAGTTTTTTCAAAGAAGGCAGTAAGGAGACAAAGTTTTTTTCCTCCCTTCCAGCTGATGAAGGGAATGATGCCTCAGAGGCACCGGAAGCAAGTGAGCCAGCTGCTGCTACCAAAAGCAGAGCCCACAGACTTAGGCAGTCTCACGCTAGGGAGACCTCCCCATCCTCAGGAGGTGAGTTGGTAAAGGGTTCTGCCTCTGGAGAGAGGTTCATTACTACCTTCTCTGTTTTCAGGGGGGTAGAAAAGTATGTCCATGAGAGAGCGTATCTGGTTAACAGTTAATGTCTACCAAGTTACCTAGTACATTTCTCAGGTTGTGGAGTAACTAGCGGGAAGGAACCATCCCCCTGGATGCTCTCATAGATCAGTTTTCATAGCTGCTACTGAGTTATCACACAGAACTGTCACAGTAATGACCCGGTGGTTAGCTTCCAGACACCAGCTTCTCTTATTTCTTGAAATATGTCTTCCCACAAAAGTTCAAAATGTCACTCACTTTACACTAATGAGGGGAAATTGTGTTGTAATCTGTGGACAGGGATTTGCTTAATGCATACAGCCAGTCGTGCTGGACAAGACCCAAGCTTTGCAAACTAAACATACTTTTCAATAAATATCCATTTTGCTCACAGCATACTTGGTTTAACACAGTAGGTGCCATTAAAAATGTGCCATTTAGTGACAGAATCGTTAATATTTTTAATGGTATTTTTGATAAGTCCTCATTCCAAGCATTAGTAAGGGTGCAAATTCCATCAATAATGGCAAAGGGAAAGTTACAAAGGCACTGAGCTGCACATCAAATAAATAGGTCATTTCTAAGTATTACAGGGGAAAGAGAAAGTGCTAAATATATAGCCAGGGCAGCAGAGATGCAGGTAGCTGTTCTGCAGTGGCACAGCCACATATGTCCTCTGCCCCAGAGATGCGAACTGCTGGAATCAAACCTGCTGCACCTTCTGTCTGTAGAACAGATGCAGCGTGATCCTGGAGTTCCCAGCTGTCACTGTGACTGTGGACTCATTACCCAAAGGATTTGAGAGGATCCCTTGCAAGGATGTAGCCTATGCAACTTCACTAAAATATTTTTATTGAATAAATGCAGTATTTAAAAGATTACCCTCTGTGTTTCCGATGGAAACCTCTACTTCAAACAGCTCCTTTTTTGTTGCTTACAGGCACACCAGGAGAATCGCTAGATTTACCATCTCATTATCACCTTCGTGGGGATGCTTCTTTTCTATTAGTGTTTTCATGTTGCCTGACTGAAAAATGAGAAATAAGTATATAGAGACCTCTGAACAAAAGAAACCATGAGATGGAGTCTCAGCTCAAGTTTAATATTTAACTGTGATTGTAATCAGTGGAGCTGTGTTGATTGACATCACCAGTGAATCTGGGCAGGACTCTGGGTGGCTGCTGTGGCTTATCGTCGACGCTCTGAAAAGCTTCTGGTTCTGAATGTCTCTGCTTTTTAGCATTAAGTGCTCTGCAAGGTGCACAGTGCTTCCTGTTGTGTCATCTTCTGAATCACTAAGAAGCCTCTCTAATAATACTGTTATCTCATGATCTAACAGAAGTAAGTTCAGAGCAAAACATTACAGGTTTAGTGTCATAAAGCACACCTTTCTTAATGAAGCTCCTGTCATGCACTCCATGCCCCATTTACCATTTATCAGAGGGGAGTGTTTAAATTCCTTAGTGTCGGTCCCCGAATGAGGTGATGAAGTCTGAAGCCTGTTCTCCCCAGGCGTCCTGCGTAGTCGGTGCAGACAGAGATGCTCCTTCTGTGGATGATTCACCACCTTCCAGGTGAGCCTGTCTTTCTCCTTTAGAGAGGAGCACAGACAGATGTCTACAGTAGATGGAAATGCTCCTGGAGTGCATTACAGTATTTCTGTCTGTGGCTTCTTGCCTTGCCTCTATCATCAGCATGGCTTCTGCTGGTGCTGATGCTTTTAAGAAACCCGAATGCTTTATGTGTCGGCGTTGTATTGTGATTTGTCACTGGGAGGTCACAGTCTTGTTCATCTAATTATTTTCTGCTGATAATTACTACTAGTATTTTATGCTTACTGTTTTATGCTACCGGATAGGGATAGAATCCTATGGTGCTAAGCACAGTGCAAACCATAATAAGAAAATGATGCCTATATGAAAAATTTACAAATGTAGTATGAGGTACGCTCTATCATTGTAATGGGCAGGAGGAGCAGGTGACCTTATGGTCATAATTAAATACGATGGGCTGGATGCAGCCTCCAACTCCTGATTCTGAAAGAAGAGCAAACGTTTACACCATAATAGGCATGCATGGACAGCAGCAAGCACTGAAGCAGTATTTACCTTTTCAACCAAAATGTGACTGTAGTTGTCAGTTTAATGTCTCAAGGAAGTAAAAAACTTTGCTGTGAAAAATGAAAGAGAAAGGTTGTTTAGGGTTCAGTTTTAAGAATTGGCTGATTTCTTGTTGATCAGTCAATAGTTAAAGAAGGGTGTGTATATCAGATTTATCTGCAAAAGAAGGCTCAAAATATTCTTCTACACAGTATATTGCTCATACAGAAAAATTGAACTTAGTAAATGTGAATTAGCAAATGCGAAGGTGAAATTGGTGAGGTATCTTCGAAAACATAATAAAAACCAAAGAACGCTTATTAGCCTGTTTGTCATAGATTTACATAAGACATAAGTCTGGCTCCAGTTTACCACCTTACCCAAACAACACATGTAATTCCTGCATTGGGAAGTAGAATTTATTTATAAACTAGGAACAGGTTGGTAGGGCGTTCCTTAATCTTGCTTTGCAAGTGTTGGTGGTAAATTTACTAAGTGTCTTGAATCGAATCAACATTTTGTAGGAGTTACAACTGTCATTTTTATAGTGAATAAAGAGCTAGGAGAATGAGGGAGAAAATACCAGTTAATTAGTTGTTGAAATCACCAAAAATGTTTTGCAGACTCAAGGCAGCGCAGTGATTTACGAAAGCTTACACCTGTGAATATTTATATATATATGTATGTTTTTATATCTATATCTATATCTGTAGATATGGTCCTCATTCAAATAATGCCATCTTCTCCTTTTTCCATCAGTTCAAAGCATCATAAAATACATCCAAGATTTGTCCGTACCCAAGGTTAGTCCCATTACTTACTTGAGATGGGGCTGCGAATCTCCACCGTTGCCCTGTTATGCTGGCAGTACCTCACCAGTCCTCCCAGCTTTATTTTCTTCCTATGTTATGGAGCTCATTTTCTCTGCACTCTGATGCCCCCCGTGCTGCAAGAGATACCAGGCATGTGACAGTTGCCAAGTCTTTCGTCTTCAGTGTGATACGAATAAAACGGAGGGAGAAATAGGAAAGCTTTTCAAACAGAAAAAGCAGCCGCTGACTCATTGTCTTCTCAGGGCGTGTGCGGGGCCTTCCTGAGAATTTCTGTGGACTTCAGGAAATCCAGCACTGCCTTTAATGTGGCTGTTTGATTACAGTTACCGAGGCAAGCCTTTTAACTCCACTTTCCTGCAAACAGGACTTTTCTTGGCCTTTCACTACAGTGTTTCTTTCAGCAGTGTCTTTCCATTACCTGCTATCAGAGCAGGCTGTTTTAAAGAGCTGGAAACCTCATCCTCAAGTTAAAAGGGAATTTCAGATTATTTTACTGGTGCTAAAATTTGGCAGAGTTTCATGGGCCAGGATAACAAAAGGAATCGATCTGTGTAGTCAATAGGTCGTCTGCCCATTTCTCCCTGTTCGATGATGAAGCCTTCACAGACAAAGCCATTCTGGTGAGCTTCAGCGTAACATTGTGCTCCCAGGCCTGTGTGATAGAGAATATAAAACAAATACTTTGAGACAGAAATACTGTACTGATCTCAGCATGATGAGTTGGTATGCCAGAGGTCCTGTTTCAGTGCTCCTCAGAGCTTTTTACTCTAATACCACCTTTAAACAAAGAGATCCCCATTATTTTTTGTCTCCTCACAAGGCTATCGGGTGACCTGCAACTTGCCGCTAACAAGACTGCTGTTTCTGTCGAGGGACTTAACCTACCTTGACCGTTCTGGCTGGAGTAATTCCTCACACAGTCTCTTTCCCAAACCCGATTTGCTTTGAATTGTCGCCCTTAGCTCCGAACTAAGGGGTTCAGCATTTGATCCAGCGGCATCAAGGCACGTGTTTTAGGTGAGGAATGTGTTGGTGAATATCATGTATACCTGCCTAAAGGCACTTAAATGGATGTTTGCCTTCTGGCTGCCTCACATTTTGTGCGCTATCTCAAGAGGCCAGGAGATGTTTCTAAGTTGATATTAGGAAATGGTGTGAAACAGGGAATGTTGGGAGGAACATGCCATGAGATGGTGGATAGAAAACATTCCTGTAAGATTCTGCTCAACAAAAATAGCCTGGTTTCTGTGATTCTGTCCTTAACAAGAGGTAGAATGCTGGAAACGTATTCCCGTTGGTCACTGCTAAAGACCTTGCTCTGATGGTTAAATGTAAGAAATAGGTATGTCATGTACAATAATAGTCTGTGTAATTAATTATGCTACCTATGGCTATGAGCATAATTTCAAGAGGAATAGAAGTAAGCAGCATATAACGGTTTGAGAAAAGAATCAAGATAAATGTTTTATCCAGTGGTTTATATTGATAAGGGGTTGGGCTTTGCTCTGCCCTCTCAGGGCTGGAGCAGTGAGTGCATGGCAGCAGGAGTTCAAACCTTGCCCTTGGTATACCTGGAAAGTGAAGTGGAGACACAGGTCAGGGCTGTTTGCCCATCTTACTTGGTTTATTAATTTGTCAGCTCAAAGAACCACTGTGGTATGGCAGTTGTCCAAGTTACAAGATAATATGTGGAATTACTTTGAAACCAGTGGGAATATTGCAGTTAGTTTTAAGTAGGAGAAGCAATTTGCTTGTTGTAGGATTAAATATAGCAGCAGTGCAGTATTTTCATATTATTTTATTTATTGACTTCTTCTTAAAAAGCCCACTTTAAATTTTAATGGTCATTTTCGAGCTATTAAGTCATCAAGTAGTTAATGGTTTAAAGACTTCTAAAAACTGTTCAAAGGTTTTTAGACTAAATATTACAGTATATCAGTTAACATGTTGCCTTGCTTTAAAAATGTAGCATTTCCAATGCATGTTTGACATGCTTGGGGCTACTCCAAGTCTTGATACTCAGAAGGAACCAACTGCAATATTAGGCTTTAATATTTTATGATGAGAGTCAAGCTGTTTACGAGGTATGTAGGAAAAGTGGATTATATTTTGTCACAGTGCAGGTTTTTACTCAAGGTGATACATTGAGAGAGAGAGATACAGGACAGGTTTAGCTCCTCCCCGACAAGAGAAATACAATGCGACTGTCAAAAATTAAAGAATATATTGCCTATGTTGAATAAATAGGATTAAAAAATTTTCCCAGGAGAACAGGCAGATTTTCAGTTCTGATCCAGCAAAATGCTACTTTCTGGCTGGCTCCGCTTGTCCCCAGTCTTGGTATCGTGCATAAATCTGGAGTGGGGTGAAGGCTGCTGCTCAGGAGTAGACTGTATTCATGTCCCAGCAAGAAGCTTTTTGATGGCTGGAAAATCCTTGCAGCTGGTGATTTGGCTATCATGGCCATTTTGTGCACTTTGAGGTGGCGAAACAACTGCAACTTGCCCACAGAGTGTGTTTATTACAGTGGCTGGAACAGGCCAGCGAGGATGTGATTTGTCCAGTATTATTGCATTAAGAGTGCTAGATACGCAATCTAAGCTGGATCCCAGAAATGTCAATTCAGTTTATCAAATGCATGTTTTTAAGTCATTGTATGTGTTCTTTAGGCTGCCCTAGAACCTTATATTCATTTCTCCCCAGATTAATCCTTTTAATATTTATCTATATTACTAATTACTCATAGTTCTCTTTTTACCTTACTATTTCAGATAATTTGGTTTTCCTGTAATAGTTTCTTAGACTCAGATAATTTTTTAGTTGAATGTTAATATCTTCTTGAAACAGAACAATGACAGCTTGATTTTCTGGGGGGGGGGGGGGGGGGGGGGGGGGGGGGGGGGGGGGGGGGGGG
>JAVKLA010000010.1:28031432-28062081 GCA_034782735.1 Sagittarius serpentarius
CCATTCAAAACTGAACAGCCTTAGTGACTGGAGAACTGTTATTATACAAGGTGTGAATTACAGCAAAAGGACTGTAAAATGCAATAGAATTTCAGACTTTGGTAATAAAGATTCATCTCAGATCTCATGAGATTATAAAGGTGTTAAATGACTTTCTTTCTGTGCCTTTGTAATATTTCAGATTTCGTAGTAACATCGCTGTCAAGATCTATTTGACATTCTGTAACACTTTCTCAAACAACAGCCTGTCTCTTCTCCTGACAGAGAGCATGCTTTGAATGAAAGTTCATTAGTCTATTGAAACATCTCAGTTAATTGCTAAGCTAGTACCCAGAATTGTCAAGTTCATATTTCCATCTGTGCCACAAGCGTAGCAATAAAGAATTTTTTTGGACAGGTTAATTTGCCTAAAATACCATGTAGTCAATCAGAGTAACAAAGTTGTTGATGGGAGCATCTGTCAAACTGGAGCTTTCATCAGAGCTGTCCCTCTTTGCTAGATGAACATCTCTGGATTCCATGAGTTGGCAGAAGTACAGCAAACAATAACAGCAGCTGCACTAGAATAATGTTATTCCGATGCTAAACACCAAACAGCTGGGTGTTGCATTCGTAAGAATGGTTTATAGTTTAGCTTCTTATGAAAATAAAATTCAGTCATTCAGATATAGCATTGTTTTAATATTTAATTTAGATTGTTTATATTATTTGCATTTTGTTAATTTTACATTTCATGTAATTTGCTTGAAAATAGCACTTTCTTTGAAATTGTGTATGTACATGTGCATGCATAAAGATTCCTAATACGTGGTGCTTTTCTTTAAAAAAACAAAACCAAATTAAATGTCTGCATTAAAAGCAAATTAAATGTCTAAACTGAAATTATTTAAATGAGTTGGGAAGTTGCATTGAGATTTCCAAGGCATGCACTACATGGCCCACAGTGTGCCATTAATTTTCTGACAATCAGAAAGATCATTTAACGATTAGATTCCAATCTTCTCCTGCATTTCTCTCATCATTGGTAGTGCATACAGTGACTACATCCAGTATTTGTTACATGAAACACACCAATGTTAATGGAGAGAAAAATACAATAACTCATTTTCCTACAAATAACATTTTTCATGCTCTAGGAGACGAGCTCAAAACTCGAGTAATTCCAGCTAAACCAGTGGATTTAGCCTAGATTTACTGTAGCGTGGAAGAGGGTAAATTTGACCAGTAACATCCGGAGCTGCAGAGCATAAGAGGGATGAGATGTGATGAGCGCTACAGTATCGAAAAATAAGTTTTCATCTGTACCTTTTCACTAGTTCTGAGAAGAAGAGAGGTTCCTTGAAACGGTTCCTTGAAAATCTTTCTTTATTGTTGATGACTGTAAATACGTGTACCTGTGCGAACTGCCTAACTGCTGGATAGGAGGCAGTTTTGTATACGAGTGCTTGTTTATGGGTATGCCTGCATTCTGTCACAAAATTTAGGATCTCTGAAAACTGGATTATGTCTGTAAAGTGATAAAATTCCTAAATTAAGTACTCATGATTTGATTTCATGTGTGATATGCTATGGTCATATGTGCGGTGGGAGTTTTAAGTGGAATTAGATCTTCTCTGTCTTTTGGTAGGGGGCACTGATTTAAAGCAGTACTAGTGTAGGTACTTGTTCGTTTTTAGTAAGCATGTGGCATATTCTCTGCAGAAGGAATGTGGTAGATTTGATAAAGTTTATGACCTGTCTTAAACGCGCATGTGCATTTGGGGTACAAGTAAACAAGGTTAAGATAGGAATCACTTAAACAGGAATAAAATGTTGCCTTCGTTAAGCTTCACTTAAATAGGACCAAGAATTCACCCAATATATATTAATTATATTAATTAATTAAAATAACTATATTGTTATATGAGATAAACACTTTGGAAGGACACGAGACCGTAAGGTCTTTGGTACAGGGTGGTACAGTGCCAGCACACTAAGGCCAAATGGCAGTAATGGTAAATACGTGGAGTGTGTGAATAGAAGTGAGACAAGAGTTTGAAGAGGAGGGAAGACTACCCTCTTTTTGTGTTGAGGTTTTTTTTCCTGAAGGTAGAAGGTGGCATTTCCCATGGCTCTCCTGCTCCTCCTCCTCCTCCCCACCAAGCAGAGGAAGCCGCTCTTTCCTGCAGCTGCACAGCCGACTTGCTGAGCTCCCTACCCTGCGTCCGTCTAGTTTAGCAGTGCGATGGGATGACAGCCAGCTGGTGTGCAGGCTGGAGAGCACTGTTTGATGGAGAAGGGTTTTGTTGCACTGTACCAGGTAATGAATACTGAAACTTTTCATAGGATTATATAACTTTTGAGGAAGCTTTCATGAGCAAAAGTCTCAAATTTATTTTTTTCTTTCTTGTTGTTCTTGTTGAAAAGCCACGGGGCATTTCTGCACATACGTACAAAGATAGCACCAGTAGCTGGATACCCACCAGGCATGTGAGAGACCAGAAGGGAAGGGCCCTGAGTCCGTATGTCCCATTGTCGTGGCTTAAGCCCAGCCGGTAACAAAGCACCATGCAGCCGCCCGCTCGCTCACTCCTCCCCCCACCCCAACTCCGGAGCGGTGGGGAGGAGAATCAGGGAGGAGACAAAGAAAGGTAGAACCTCGGGGCTTGAGGTAAGGACAGTTTACTGGGACAACACAGAGAAATTACAATAGTAACAATAGTACAAATAAACCAAAACACAAGACAAGTGATACACAATACAGTTGCTCACCACCCGGAACCCAATGCTCCACCAGCAAAGAAAAAGAGAGCTTTCCACGCTACCTCCCCCAATACATATACTGAGCATGACATCACATGGTGTGGAATACCCCCTTGGCTAGTTTGGGTCAGCTGTTCTGGCTGTGCCCCCCTCCCAGTTTTTCCTGTGAAAATTAACTCTATCCCAGCTGAACCCAGGACACCCATCCCTCCCAAGTAAGCATGGACTTATAAGACTTTTGGAAGCACAATGCATTTTTTAACGAAAGTCTGTGAAATGTCTGAGGTTAACCCCAAGACAGGACCAGAAAAAGAAAGGAGAAAAAAAAAAAATCACAATCCTTTGCACAGGAGAGAGGACCATTTATAGCTTGTCATTTCTGTGATATGGTGTGAGGTCTGACCTTGCGAATTAACAATGCTTAACAAACTGAGAGATGTTGCAGGTTGTTTATTTGCAAAGCACTTTAAGATCCTCTTCTAAAAGATGGTGGAAGTGTACCCAGCATTAGTACTATTTTGGTCCTTCCTTGAAAAAGTGTCATTCCTCCTTCTGAATACATTCACTTTTTCATCATGGCTGGGTTCCTTGGCAACTTCTTCAGGGAAGTCAAACGTACGTGTGTTAGTCTGCTGAAGGGGAGAGCGTTACAAAGCATTTCGGTGGGATACGGAGTCCCTTGTCACTGCTTCATCCTGATGTTTGGCAAGGGGTGGAAGGGAGGAGAGGACAAGGTGTGTAAAGATAAATTTGTGGAACATGTGATTCCATCCCCCATCCATGCTGTCCAGCTTCTCTCCAGGCCTCTTAGATGAGGAGGTAAAACAGTTGGCAGGAGGAAGACTTGGTCAACAAGAAAAGTCCATCAATTTTAGAAAGATATAAGCCTATCAGCTACTCTGTATTCTGTCAGGCTGTGGGGGAGAACTTCGCTTGTCTTATTAATGTCATATCAACATGTCTTATTAATAATGATAGAACCACTCAATACCATCCAAAAAGAATATAATAAGATCAGCTATGATAAGAGGTCAAGGCATGGACAGTTTTTTTCAGAATGCAGACATCCATACAAATGTATAGATAGGTTTCTCTCTCTCCTTTTTTTAGAGTTTATGTTCTTAGCAAAGTCAGTAGAGGTTTGCAGAAAGCCTGTACTATTTTCATTGTCCTGAGAGTGTGACTTTTGCCCTTGGAGTTGACCTGAACATCTCTGAATCCACAGATGTTTTCAGGCAGGTAGTCAATGTGGTGTTCTGAAAGTTTACCCTTGTTTGCCCCAATTACTGTATCTTGTCATTGGAATCAATCTTGTTCTGAGAACCATTTCCTTATTGAAAATCTTGCTAGTAAAACCTATGGCTTCATTTACTAGCAGATGGTTTTGGGGTGGGGTTTTTTTGTTTGTTTGTTTGTTTGTTTGTTTTCCAAATTTACAGCTTCCAAGTAGTGCTTTGTAGGTGTGGCTTTCTGCAAAGCTTTGCAGATGTGACTGGAGTGCCAGGCTGCAAATATGGGTGCTGGAAATCTGAATGCTATGTATCAGGACATGCCCCAACTAAAAAGTAAGTACTGTTGAAGTTGAACTGTAGCCAGAGAAGACCTCATCCCAACAGTATCTTCTCCTTGTTCTAGTATCAGTTTCATAAATCCACTGAGTTGGAAGTGGTTACTTTCAATTTACCATGTGAAGGAGGGTAGCTCCAGATCATACAATTTTTTTCTTGTTTAGATTATTTTAACTTTTTGTTTTAAATGAAGAATGAATTGGAGGCAGTTATGAAATTTTCTGTGGCTTGTATAAATTGAGTTCAGTTATGATTACTCGTTTTATTTAAAAGTAGAATAATTGACCAGCTGTTAATGGCCAACTTTTGAAGAGAGGTTTTGATCCTGTGTTAACTTTACATTCCTGGAGGACAATGTCTCGTGAAGCCAACATAATGTGTTGCTAATTACTACTTTATTGAGTCCATCGGCTCCCTGGGAACCATTAAGCTAGAAGATCATCTGCTGCTATTAGTCCACGCATGCCATTCCTGTGGTTTGACCTGCAGGTGATGTGCAGGGAGTTTGGCCAGCATGTGCAAAGCAAGTGTCAAAAGCTGGAGGTTTGGGCAGGTGTGGGCTTGCACTGTATGCTCTAGTAAACTCTCAGCCGCAACTGTTGAAGCAATGCTGAAGATTATCAAGTCGGACAAGTTCTGAATTTGTGAGGAATCCAGAAACAGCCATTTATGGAGGCTTAGTGGCATTGTTCAGTCTATGATCAGAGCCAGGAACTAGAGAACGCCTAAGAGAAAACAATTTCCCAGACAACAGAAATAACAGGAGATATATGTTAGAAATAGCTGGAGTATCCTCTTTGAACTAACCATGCTGTCTTAATTAGCTCCTTTTAGCAGATGAACTGCAGCATGGAGTCTGGACTTGCAAAGCCTTGGGTGGCTGACAGGACACGTAGAGGTTAACACAGTCTGAGGCCCTGAGGGACTGGTAGGGCACTGAGTGACTTTCTGTAGATCACAAGCTGTAGGATTTTACCCAGTGACTCTGTTGCTCCTGTAACTTCTATGCAGTTAAAATGCTCTTTCCAGACAGGCAGCTAGTCATGATTTGAAAGCAGCGAGATGTGGAACATGACCCTCCTTTTGACCCTTTGTTCCATCTTGTAAGTGCCTTCGCTGTAAAGAAAGTCGCACCCTACAGCTTATTTTCTGCCTTCAGTCTGTGGCCATTAATTCTTGCTATTTCTTTGTTGGGTGGAGTTCCTTTGTATCTGTATTTTTGCCTTTTGGTTGCACAGGAACCTTGAAATGTGATTGTTGCAAGTCCCAAGATCTCACAAATATGTGCCGGCTTTTATTCTGCCTATCAGTTGCTCTAATAAAACACGTTACCTCTTCCTATAAACTGTGATAACCTAACCTAAAACCCATTAGGGCTATGACAACACACCACCATATTGAATTCTTATGTTGCATCTTATATCTGCACTAACATTTTGGGTATGCATATGTCTTTGCTTCACTTATTTCTGTCTGTGAGCTCATGCACTTTGTGGCACTATAGGTTATGTCATATGAGAATGACAGTTTTATTTGCTTTTATTGTCCACTGTGGAAGCATTACAGGTTAGATTCTAAATTAATCTTTATTGTGTTTTTAAATTTCTTCTTATTCCTTGACGTAACCTGCTATCTCTCAGACTTAGCTTTGCTGGCTACAATCAATTTATTATTCATAAAGTCTCTGTTTTGACAGCAGTAGACTGGATTCAATTACTGCCAAAAAGCCCAGTCATACCAGGCTGCAGTGTTAGAAAATGAATTGTTCAGTGACATGATCTGTCTTAGTGAACATTAAGTGATGCTTTGATAATTATATAGACATACGTATGCGGGAAGAAAAGAAAAGCTTTGGGAACATTTTTTGTTACCCCCTGCGGAAAGCAGTAGTGAACAGTGGAGGAAGATAAATTGACAGATTGTTATTAGGTGAGGCATCACGTAAAGTCAGCTAAGGCCTACTGCTACAGCTCCGCTGTGTGTGCTGCTGGAGGGTGGACTGCAGCGGAAGACTGAAGACTGCAGCAATACATGGAGCAGCAGACAAAATTAACACCATCATTTAGTTTTATTTGTTACAGTTTTAAGTGAGCTGGAAGATAAAAATGTTTAAAATAAGCCCTCAGAGAGAGACTGTGCAGGAGAATCCCAGAATCTTCATATTTCCAAATGACAGAACCGTACCTCTTCTATTATTTTCATGGAGAAAAAAGAAGAAGGGAAGACCAGTCCAGGTTATCTTTCAGGCTGACAGGTGAGAGGATTGACTGTAGGAGTTTCGAAGGCTGCACAGGGTGTCTGTCAGAAGACAGCAAGTTTTGCGGACAGCATCAGATTTACACACTTGCATGGGCATGCACGCATCCTGTACACAGAGACAGTGACTAAATGCTGGTTTCCTTCCTCAGACTACGTTCCCCTTCCAGGATGAAAACACTTTCTTACTGAAATAAGACCCTGCAGACATTGTGGGTAAAAAAAGAAGCTATTTTACCCTAAGGTCTTTGTTGTCTTTTCATGAGAATTAATTTTTGTTGTTACTGCTTTCCCTAGTCGGAGTTGCTTGTGGGATTAAAACAGGCATAGGAGGAGGACAGAAGAAATCTCCATGCTCATTTGTCACATGGTCAGGCTCTTTTCTAGAGCAAGAGTGGAGAAATTTGCCACGTGCCATCTTTTTTCCATGTGAAAATACACAGGTTCATGTGCTGAAATCTGCCCCATGGTGATAACAAGGGATGGAGGGATTCTCGGGAGAAGCCAAGCCCCTGTTTCCAGCAACTAAGCGGAGCTGGGGGATTTTTAGAAGAACCTTTCTGCAAATGACGGGATCTGTTGTGGGAGAAGCTCGCTTGGAAATGCAGTCGTTTCTGAATGTCTAAAAATGTGCCAGGAATTGGAACTCCAGGGAGCTGAATTCTTTTGAAGGTCAAGTCCTAAGTCTTTCAGATAACAATTTCATGTAACACCTTGAGGAGGAAAACTGACTTTTCATTACTGAGTCAGCTGATTCACCTCACCAGCTTACAGCAGACGGCTCAGAAACTGATAATAATTATGCTCAGCTCTTCTAATAGTATTTTTCAGGAGTAGATACTGAGGCAATGAGGCATTTCAGGAAGTCAGTATCATTGCAGTTATTTTAAACTCGGAGAAACTGAGGCAGAAAGGTGTGAGCAAGGTCGTTCAGTAACCCACTGGTAGAGCTGTGAATGCAACCCAACCTTGCACACTCTGAGCTTTTTTAACTGATCACTCATTGTAATTGTGAGAGAGATTCTTTTTAAAAGCATTTTATCTTTCATGAATGCCAGCAAAACCAAAACGAGAGTCCAGTAACAACTCTCATCTTCTGTACTCTCTTCCATTTCTTTTCATTTCTGTTTCACTATTTTTTCTTCAGCAGTGATTAAGAAAATCATTCAAAAAATGAGGAAAATGGAAGGAGAAAAAAAATGAACCCCCCTGCATGAGAAAAGGAATTCTAATACAGGAATTGGAGAAAAAAATACTGATGCTGAAGCTAATGAATGTATTAATATTGTCAGGTTAGGACTGCAAAGGCAGGGAATGTTTGTTTTTAATGTCGGTTCTTAGAACAGTGGCTAACCAGTTTAATTCAGAATAGGGCATTGCAGTATATCTGTGAGCTTGTCCATGATTACCATGTTCCACAACCTTCTGAACCTCCTGTGGCAGTTACTGGTATAGGTATGATACTGGATTTTACACCACCACATATACTTACTTCTGTATTTACTTCTGCTTGCTCACGTAGACATGCACATGCACAATCAAGTTAACTTCATCTTTAGTTTCTCCGTATTGTTTTAATGAAACCAGTCATTTTTGCCGCCTTTATCTGTTCAGCTCTTGAAGCTGCATCTTCCTCACTGTGTGCTATCAGCCCCTCTCTGTGACTTTCCTCTGGCACCTCCATTGATGGTATCGTAGCTGCTTGCAACATCGCGGGTGCATTTTGCAAGGAGCAGGAAGCTGTATAGCATACAGGCTTGTAGCATGACCGTGTATTTTCTGAGTAGGTTTTTAGTTTGGCTTTTATGACTTGGATCAGTTAAGGTTTTTTCTGATACCTTCTGTTACCTGTGCTACAGCTTGCCAGATTATTAAATGACTGATAAGTTGTTTTTATTCAGTAATGTATTCTGCCCATTAAAATATTATTCAGGGGAAAAAAAAAAAACCAAAACCTGCTATTCAATTAATATCAATTGCTAGCTCTTCTTAGAATCATGTCATAAAATTCTGCTATAACTATCTTACCTAGGGGCAAAAAGCAGATGTGTTCCATGCAAATGTTTCTTATAATGGAAAAGGAAATGGTGGAAAGTAGTGAAGGAGAAAAGCAGAAACAAATCACCCTGCTGTATATTTCCTATATTAACTACCATTCTGTGAGATAGCAGTAGGTGTTTAAAAACCCATTGTTTCTTCTTGTTACTGATTAATGTTAGCCTTTAATGCAGCAGGAGTTGCATTAATTGCCACTCTTGTTTTTTTCCACATTCTTATGGTAGCTTGACTCCAATATAAATAGGATGTTTCAGCATTTAATTTTTTAGTTACCTGGTCTAATAGATATTTCAAATTCTCCATGCATAGTTTGGCATCTGTCTGCATCCCTTCCTTTTAAACTGATTATCCTCTACTTCAAACGATGAGTTCTCCAACTAATAAAATGGTTCCTGGAGAAGCTAAAATAGAATGTGAGTAGAATTGAAAACTTTGCCAAAGTAACAGAAAATATCTTCTTCCTTGAGTCGTGCCATCATCACTAAAATTCTAGAAAAGGAAGAGCCAGACATTCATTTGGAGCTGTAGGGGGAGAGATTGTGTCTGCATGGCTAGACGAAATGGCATTCACAGTGGACCAAATTGGGCTGAAATACGCTAAATAATCAAGCTGAGACGATGAGATGAGGGCAATAGATCTTGTTTCCCCAGGAAATGCTCTGGAAAGATATGAGCAGACTAGATTTTGCTCCTTTTCCTTGTTTTTCTTCCCTTTTTTCTTTCTTTCTCTCTCCATCTGAATGAAGTCTTCCACTGGAAAGGAGAAAAATTTAAAGAATATCCACCTCCTGATTTTCTTAAAAAAAAAAAAAAGGGAGGGGTTTATTAACTATTTCTTAAAATAGTGGACGTACATAAACTACCTTTGAACTGGTGGGATAACCCAGCCTAAATGGAGCTCCAGATAGCTCTGGCCACACTCTTACTGCTGGTAAGTGGCTAAAAGCAACATGGTGGCTTGAGGTTTCTGCTGTGATGATAGCGTGCAGCTACATATGTGTATTTAGTAGCAGGAATGTCAAAAGGTATGACTTCAGTGGTTAGTTATCTGCTTCATCAATCCTTGGAAGCCTCAGCTCAACACAGCCCATCACAACAGAAGAAGAGTAATAGCTGAAGAGAAGCTGTGTTGCTCTAGGAGGGAGTCAAGTGTCAGAGAGAGCATCCAGAGAAGGAGAATAGTATGGATTCAGGGAACAGTGAGTGTTGGAGGGCTGCAGATGAGCTTTGGATGCTCAGTAATGATACTGACTTTTCAGTCCCATGGCTCACTAGGTACCTCTGCAATCATTGATGGCTTTTCTTTTTCTGAATGACTTTCATGCTTGGGCATTACAGGTAGAGAACATGTCATCTGAGTTTCATTGAAACAATGCATCCCCTTGTGAGATTGGGAAGAAAACAGCAACCCAAAGCTCAGTTCAGTAAGGGCTGAATATTCCAGGAGGTCTTCACATTGCCACTAGATCTGTCTTTCATATCCCAGTAGGAAAACCACTTTTGCAAGCTCAACTTTCCCCTCTCCCGTTCTTCAGCTAACTGAAATGCTGCTTTCCCTACTGCAGCTGCCACTTCCTTTTGTATATTCAGTTGTAATCCAAATTTCACGCTGTCTTTGGTCATCCACTTTACTACCTACCAAAGCAGTTTCTCAGACTTTCTGATAAGGAAATCATCATCAGCATAAACTTGATTGCAGCATCTGCACTCCCCACTTCTTTCCCCTCCTCATTGATGACACCATCAAGTCTGGCTCCACTGATAGTGAAGCTAAAAAGAAGAAACGAGCAAGAATTAATATTGCTGTCCCCAAAAAATTATGTACATGCAGCACATACCCCCCAAAAAATACTGCAGTCTATGAGATTTGGAAACCATTTATGGAGTTCATCAAAAGCAATGAACTAAATGTGCTACATCAACAATGATTTATCCTCTGTTGACCTAACCCCTAGCTGACGTAATCAATACATTTATGATCCAGACTGTAAAGTGTTTGAATTATATAATGTGCATTCTGTGACACCCTGCTCTAGCAGTAGCAAAGGCAATTACTCACAGACTATTGATAATAACCACTGGCTACATCAACTCGCATGGTAATTTAATATCTTATGTCTCATTGAATTAATTGATTTCCTTTATTTGCTGTATATATAATTTGCTGTGTTTTATAATTTTTCCTCTCTCTCTCTTAGTGAATACTTAGTGCTTTTCCAGTGTTCTATAGTAAAAGAAAAAGAATATGTGAATTGAAGTGTTCAGGTCTTGAAGGGCAAGGAATGGGATATTATTTCATAATGTATCGTGATAAATTTACTAATAAATAATAATCCTAGTTGTGTCTTACACATGAAGCAGCTACTGAGATCTCAGAGCAAACCCAAGTATTCTGTCTTCCACCTTACCTATTTGAGAACCTGCAAAATACCTGCATGTCAAAGGGATGCTGTGCCTCCCATGCGATGGAGAAGTGCCCATCTATAGCATTTTTCTCCATGAGGTGTTTAATGGGACTTTGCCAGCTACAGAGATGGTGGAGCATGTGCATCAGGCTGTATCTGCTAATTGTTGTGAACTTGATAGCAAACTGTTGCCAGCCTGCCATGGGTAAGGAGCAGTTCTTGCCAATTGTTGTTTGCTAACTCTGCCTCGTTCCCTTCATCCCCTACACCTCCACCCCTCAAAGCCCCTGTAATGCCACCCTGCCAGGCTTTTTTAATACATTTCATTTGAGAAAAAAAATGTTTTCAAAATGTATCTTTTTAATTGCATTCAAAACTACCCAAACCTGGTGTGGAGGGCTTTTCATCTTCAAAGCAATTTATAGCACTAGCTGATAAATATTATGTTACAGTTAATATATCAAAGCATAATGCGGTCTGAAACAGAATTGGTAGGTCATCCATCTGTGTCACATGAAAGGAACTGTTTTCCTGGTTTGGTCTGCTATTTACCTCTTTACCAAACTAAAGGGAATAACTTTGTAGTGAATCTTCAAAGAGATGTTAGATTGCTTTCTCCTTTTCTTCTCTTCATAGGGATTTGGAAGAGTTGTAAAGCATCAGAATACTGTTGTGTTTGGAAAAGGTTTCACATGCTGACCATAATCTTTATGCTGTTTTAGCTGTTAGGTCAGCTGTTTTACCAAAGCTAATGTCAGTCTCTTCGGAAGCAAATGCCTTTCTGGAAAAAAACAGGTAATATTTTATCAGGTTGACCAGACTAGGTGCAGGTGCTGGCTGAAGAGGCCTCTATTTTTAAGTTTCACATAAACTCAGTTCTGTCCCTTTAGACATTTGCTAAACTTTGTTAAAAGAATATTGCCTTATATATGAAAATTAGCGAATGGCAAGGTCACAAAGTAATCAGAGGGAGCAGTGCATCTGAAAGACCAGCATTTCTCATTCGTGGTTTTGCAGCCCATTAGATGTGTGGCTCTAATCAGTCACATGAGAAAACTCTAAAGGCACCTGGTGATTAAAACCACCTTTTCAAAGATAGCCTCCAAAAAATATACACAGCAATTAGCTTAGTAAATTGGCTTGCTTGCTGAAACATATTAATTCTTTCTGAATTATTTAAAGTGACTTCTTTTTAGTTTATAAAGGTAAAGATTTATTGGTGATCTTACACTCTGTGTCCTCAGACTCTGAATTAAGGATAAAATTAAAGACATAAAGCCCATGATGAAATGCGAATAACTGCCAGCTATGACTGCAAACAGTTTTTACAAATGGAGGTAATCTAGTGCCCCCACCCACTCTGTCAGCCTGGAGGAGTTTACAGTGACCCATACTCATATCTCTATTTAAATTCATAATCTGATATTCTTGAAATGTGATAAGGAGTTTCGAAAGAAAAACACTAGCTACCATCTTTAATTACAGTCCTTAAGAAAGCCTCCAAATTTCAGCTACCATAGTCTTTTATTAAACTATTCTACTGTTAAAGATCATTGTAAAAATTCCATAATCCATCTTGAAGCCTTTAGTTTGAAGAATAAAAAAAGAGTATAAACAAGGAGGTTCAGTTATAAGCACAGAGCAGATAAGAGAAGTGAGAGCTTCAGAACAAATCCTTGGGAAGCAGATGGAGCGTGCACTGTTTCTCTTTTTTCTAAAACCTCAGTTCTCAGCAGAGAACTTATGGTCTGTTAACTCCTGAAAATTTGAAGGGCAGATGCTTCCTGGCCCTTCAGGAAACACAAGCACTGCTAGTGAAGGGGTTGCCATTATAATAGATACTACCTTATCTCTAGCCAAGTATTTTGTATTTCTTAGCATCACATTTTTTCTGTGTTAATGGAAGCAAGCAAAATGGATTCGATAGCCAGGTGTCTTGTCTTGGACTCATTCTTGTTCCTACTGTTGCCTTACACACGTTTCTCCTCTATCTGATGAAAAGTGTTGTACTCATTTTTAATTCCTTATTATGCTAAGAATTAAACTTTGAGAACGGCGGCTGGTTGCATTCACTAGGAACTGAATTCTTTAACTATAAAATTATGTTCTACTTATTCATGAAAATGGATCAATTAAAGTCAAGGGGACTACTCACATGAGTAAATGCTAATTAACAAAACTGATGCTCTAATGAAGAGGACATGATAACATTGCAGATAGATCCTGAATATTAAACATACTTTGCTCGGCAGCAGAAGAGGTGTTTACTCTATAGTATATAAGCAGTTTATTAAATTTCTGGTTGTAAATAAATGCTTTGGGTTGGCTTTCTAATTGGTAAATGTTCTGTACTTTTAGACTCAAGTGCTGTCTTGAGAAGTTAGGATGCATACATCCTAAGTATGCTCTTAAGTCAGTGCCGATACGTAGCTTGGTGATACATAGATTGCTGTAACCATCTAGCTAAACCAACCTGTGATGTTGCCATTACAGGGAGGTGGCTTTTCTGCAATAAGAGTTTAAGGTATTTTTTGCCCAGCTGGAAAAAAGCTGTCTTTTTCTTTCCCTCTGAAAAAAATAAAAAAAGCTCAAAAAGCCTGATAATAGAAAGAAGGGACATCCATTATCACATGTAAGTCAGTGGGAGAGAGTCTTCAGAACAGCCTGGTAGCTGGATTTTCACATTAATTTATTTTCCTATTCATGGAAATTCTACTTTCATCACCAAGTGAACTTTTGGTACTAATTAATTAAATATGAACTATTGATTAATGTATGAAGAACAGTGAAAGCTGTGGCTACAGGACTGGTCTATTTTCAGAGACTTTTCTGTATTCTAACTAATATATTCTTAATATTTCATAGTTCAGGTCTGAATTAGCAGAAATAAACAACCACTTTAAGGGAGATGAGAGGTGGTCCCAGCAATGTGTTTTTGCAGTAGGGCTGTGTTCAAATCAGAACTTAAACGGGGACAAGGCCTGCGAGCCCTGTGGTATGGTAGCCTGGCCGTGATTCCTGTCCTGACTTACAGTCGGACAAAGTATTGCATCAATGGCTGCGGTACGGTTTGCCTCAGCTCAACGGGCAGGCATTTCCAGGTGGCACCACGAAAAGCAGGACATCAAGGGAATAACTCCTTTGACTTAAGTGGGAGTTGGATCAGATGGGTCACATCTTCTGTTAGGTCTTTTGGGGCAGAATTGAGATAGATGAAGATAGGATAGGCAGCAGAAAGGAGAGGCACTCAGGAGGGGAGAAGATGAATGCTAATATGGCTGTCTCACCAGCTGCTGAGTGTCTCCTCTAGTCTCACAGCTTTCCGCTCCTCTGTTCCTCTTCCATCCTTTACTTCTCATTTCCACATTTCTTCTCAAATGGGAGGGGGGAAGGCACCCAGCAAGTCTTGTTGACTGAACTTTCTTTCTTTCTGTGTGCTGCTGACACCACCTAAATCCAGGCTTGTCCTTCTGACTTAAAGCTTAGTTGAAAATGCAAGCATGAAACCAATCTGATTGAAGTGCCTGGGCATGCCTCTGGCATAGAAGTCTTTCACATGCATCTAGCAGGAAAGATGAGAAATGCTAGATGAGGACATTCAGCTGTGACAGATCCTGAAAATTGGGATCCTGGAAAGAAATCCTCTCCATTTATACTTTAAACAGTGGATTTGCTTGAGAGAACTGCTAACTTCAGGATGTTATGGACATATATTAGTTGGGCATCACATCCATGGAAAATGTGACATGTACTATTGCTGAGGAACCAGCAACAAAACGTTTCATGCTGCTTTTCACACAAGTAAGTTGTTATTTCTGATTTCTAAAATAACTTTTTTATGTTAATCGAAGTTCTGTGCAGCCTTAGCACTGAAGAGCAAGACAAAATGGACCAGAATAAAATAAATTGTGGGAAAAGATTTTTAAAAAAAGCAAAAGTAAAAAAATACCTAGCCTTCAAACACCAGTTTTTCAGTAGGTATCATGTTCATGGAAATTTTGTCTTTGCATTTTCACAAGAAAAAAAGTATAGTAACATAGTACAATATCAAGCAAAACCAAATTATCCTGTGGCATGAATGGTTAACAGTATATCCAGACATCCATATTTTTGCAAGCCCATTCTTGAAATGTATAAAACAGTAAACAGATATTCCATTGATGTCTAATGAAGTTCACCACAAAAAGTATTTTCCTAAAAGACGGTCTTTGAGACTGAAGTGACTGACAGATGTCAAGGTGATTTGCTAAGTGCGAGATGAAAAATTGATAGCAAACAAATGATTTAAGTCATTTATGGGATGTGATTTGGCCCAACCACAATGAATGCACGTCTTTTATAGGTGGGTTGGAGTGTTATCAATCACCCACGACATGTATTGTTTGTGCATAAGTATATGGCATTGACCCAATACTCAAGTGATAAGGGTTCTGTGCACGCTTATGACATCATTTGATCCCAGCCTCATCCGTCATTAAGACATAATGTATGAAATGTAGTATATTTCCACTCTTCATGCAGATATAACTTACTAGTATCTCCACTATAATCTCTAATTGCCCTAATACTGATCCGCAGAAAGCTAAACCTCTGTCTCCAAGCTAATTCTGTTCTGGCACTCTCAGGAAACAACAACTTTCGGTCAAAGAGGATATATCTAGATTTGAGCAGGGCTTTCTAAGGTAATACATTATGATGTTTTGTTGGTGTTGGTTTGCATGGTAGAGTGCCTTTGATGCATGGTCCGTCGTGAGGTTGCTACATTCAGTCTTTCAGATCTTCATAAGCCTGGTAGATGAATGGGTAATTTCAGGGATGTGATGAACAGTAGAACATTGGCTGGTTATCTTGGAGGGCCCTGCAGTGCTAATTAAGATCTCAAACGTGTCTTGGTGGCCTTAGCTCTGCTTGCACATGTTGTGTGAAGGGACAGAGTCAGGTGGGGTCAGGACAGATAGATTGTACTCTGACCTACTAAATATCAGTTCATTAAAACAAAATGGCATTGGAAGAACTTGGAGAAAAAAAGGATTTGTAAATTAAGTTACTGCATGAACTAAGGACATAGGGTCTAAGCCACGATCTACTGAAGTCAAGGCAATCTGGAGGTTTTATTATGCTTAAAGAAAGAAAAATTAAATCTACTAATCACCGCAGACAGTGGTAGGGGTGCCTGTTTTTCTGATGATGGTGTTCTTTGTGTTTTACAGTAAAGCATCTATGCCTTTTTTCGAGGAAATTTCAATAGTAGTTGAACTTTTTATACATTTTACAGCATTTTGGGGGGATTAAAATGCCACTTTTTTCACTAACAAGTATCCTTTTCCATTTTTCATTATTTTTGCAGTAACACGTATAAAAAAAGTAAATTAAAATATTTAAACACAACACACTGAAAACATTTGTTTATGCCTGCTGGCCAGATTCCTACTTGTGTAATTAAATCTTGCAGTCTGTTACCTAAATACTTCCTGCAGTTTCTGCTCAGTGCAGTCTCTTTCCTTAGTTTCTGGCCTCAACTAGTTTTACTGTTGCTTTGCACTGCAGCACAGCTGCCACATTGTATCACAAGGATGGCTGCGTTTCTTTGGGAAAAATGACTTTCATATATAAATAATTGTTAAAGTGCTTTGGAAAACTCCCTGGGGTGAAGGGCACCATTGAAAAATAATAAGCCTTACAAATACATTATTAATATTGATCCCATTGCTGATCACATTCAAAACCAGGGGCAGGGACAGGGAGAAGTTTGATCGTACAGTCTGTGTTACACCCCGGGACTCAGGAACCATGGGTGTGATACCAACCTCTACCGCGACCTTCTCTATGAGACTGGACAAGTCATTTATCCTTTTGTGCCTCACCTGCCCCTTGGACTTCTTTGCTCTGTGCCTATTTAATGTGTATTTTTATGCTGTTTAGAGCAACGGCTTTTTGTTAGTGTGGGTGGCCCTTTCTCTATTTGTGATGTTGAGGTGGAAACCAGGAAGACAAGCTGGAATGGGCAACCAGAAAGTCCGGATACGTGGGTTCAGGTTTATGCTACCTTTTGTGTCACTGCCCTTTTTGTCACTACCCTTTACAAGCAAACGTAGATATTTTTCTGAGTTAGAAACGAAGTATTTCTCACTGTTGCACGCAAGGGATCACCCAGCAGACTTGTTTGTCCTGTGTTGCCGTTCTGTTGCAGAGTGTAGGCATTTAAGCTCCATCCACTGCCAGCTTTTTTATCCTTCTTCACCCCTTATCTACTCTTTTGTAACCTTGGAAAGCAATTTGTAACACATGTGAATGTGCAGAAAATACTCAGTGCTGAGTCCCATACAGCAGAGTGGTTACTTATAGCTGTCCTTTAGTTTGAGTGAAGTCCTTCACTTTATGCTCAGTTTAACCAATGTTCTGACTGAATTTGATGTTATCTCTCTTTTATTGATGTGAATTATTTATAGCAGAACTGTTGAATCATCAAAACGCAATTCCTGAGACTATTATTTATGCTAAGATATTAATCCCATGTTCCTATTAAGATTTATCCCTCTGTTCCTCTTTCTGGAGTACTGAATTAAATTTAATTAGTCCATCTTTCTCTTTTGCAGTCTAAGTGCAGCTAGGTTCGCATAGTACAAGTATTAGATTGTGGGTGACTGTGTCGAGGTCAACCACAAAGTCTCTCTTTCCTGTTTACCTGTAGGTGTAGATTTAAATTTATATCGCAACCAAAAGTAGCTCATGGTTAGTGCCAGGGTTAAAAATAAACCTCTTCTATACATGGTATATTTCTGCACGTGTGGACATCTGGATTGCTCCAGATAGAGACTGTTACATTCATTCTCTCCAAAGGTGACTTTTTGGCTGTTGTTGTTGCCTGTGTAAATAAGTTTACCCTAAGGGGGAAAAGAAAATGTTCTCCAGTTAAGGAAATGTGCAAAAACTGCCTAGCAGAGAAAATCCTTAGCCTGAGTAGTAGAAACTGTGTTTACCCACTCTACTGCTTCCCAGATCAAACAGTAGTTCGAGAGAAGTCAAATCTCCGGCAAGTCAGCTCTCTTTGTATATTCACTGTGGTGTGGGATTTTCCATCTTGAATCTTGCAGAATGACATTTGCTGATGGGCACAGTTTAGTGGGCATGAAACTGCTCCCCAAAGGGCGAGAGAGCCCAAGTGATAACGCAGGTGTAGCCCAGCGGTTTTGCTCTTCACCGGGAAGCTTCTTCCTGAAGCGCCTGCTTGTGCCTCTTTTCTCTCCTGTCTTCCTTCTGCAGGATAAAGCTTCAGGAGATAGGTGCAGGTGGCAGTTTTTTCTCTCCAGCACACAGTTCCATGGTTATTTTATGAGTAGCTTCTTGGAACAAGTGTTTCCTTTCTCCCTTCTGTTTTTCTCTTGCTCGGCAACAAGGAAAAATGTGCCGTTGGGTCCGGTGTGCAGAAATCCATGTGCAGCCTGGAGGTAGCATCCACAGCCTGCATTCTGTCAGCTGAGGGAAAGGGTGTTTGAAGATGTGCCTGGGGCAGAAACATGGGCTGAGCATGTTTCAGGAAATCCCAGCAGCCGGGAGGAGCTATGTTGGATGAACGAGTTTAAGCATTATGGGACCATTGCAAAGGCAGGTGCCAAACTGGTTTTCAGTCTGGTAGCCTGGAGGATTTTGCAACTTTAGGGTGAAATGTGGCTGCCTTTATTTTTCTGCATTGTCTTTCCATGAGCAGAGGCCAGCAGGAGTAAGGACACTGGCCTGTGATTTCTCTTCCTTGCTTCAGGAAGGAAGAGTAATGAAACACAAATGAAAACTTACTAAGAGAAACAGATGAATCAGAAATGTTTGGAGACGTAAGTTATCTTCCCAGGCTCTGCGGGCTGGACTGGGTGGCTCAGCACCATTGGGGACTGCCCCCAGCAGAGAGCCCAGGCTGTGCCTGTGCTGTTCTCTTACATCGGCACCATTCTTCTGCATTTGCCCTGCTCCTTTGAAGTCAGCGGGGCTCCTGCACTCAGAGGGTCTGCAGGTTATGGCAGTGCATTTCATTTTGTGCAACTACAGCCAATCGCCACAAGCATTCTTGCAGATGATTTTAGGACCTTTTATAATAATTACTGTTTTCTTCCAGGTATTTCTGCATCTTTGTATTCTACTCAAAACCTCCATCTCTTGTGCTGTTAGTAATGATGTTATGGCAGAGAGATCACCCCACCTTTATTAGACTCAGATTTATACAGTACTTCTGTCTTGAATAATTCAAGACAGGACCCAAAACAGGGCTCTGGATATAAGCCACTTATAAATGTAGGTCAACCCAGGTGTAAAAGTTTGCAGCCATGGTTCTAGTTCATCTCTAGCCTTTATCTGCATATCTGGTAAAAAATAGAAGTTTAAAAAAAATCCTGATTTAAATATAAAACAACTCTCTCAAGAATTCTTCCTTTGGAGTACACTTACATTCACATACCAGGATCTGGAAAACCTTTTGGCTTTAGGTACCTACAGGTGGTTCCTCAGGAAGCACACATCCAAAGCAGGAGTAGGGCCTTTTGTTTTTATATGAATATCATCTAACCTCTGATGTTTGATTGCCTTTCATTTGTTCTGAGAATAGAACTTGACCAATCTTCCTCCAGGTGGGCAGCGTTAAACAGCTTCTGATACCATCTGGTGGAATAACAATAGTGCCAGCCAATAAACTGCAGCCCATTTTAAGTCTTTCCTCATGATTTAAAGAAGGAAGAATATCACCCAGAAGAGCCATTTCTGGATTTTAAGAGATTTTCTACAATATTTTCCTGTGAATGATGTGCTAGATGCAAGCCCTTGATCCATTGTGGTCTTTTCAGTGATGAATGGCAGAGTTCTGCTATGTTTGTGTGTAAGCACAAGTATTCAGGTGTGGTGTTTAGCATTGCTGGAGTGACAGATTCCCTGTACTTTCAGAAGACACTTAAGTGTTCATTTAAATAATTGTGCAGAATATGCAGGTAGTCATATCTATTCTTTTTGAAGACCTTACCATTTGAAGCATGATGCAGCACTGAGATTAGATTAGCATTACCATTGTCAGTGGGGCTTCCTTCATGTACTGTCGTGGTAGTTGGGTTTAGGTTTTCATTTGCCTTTTTTTTTTTTTTTTGATTGAGATCCAGGATACAGCTTGTTTGCATTGTAGTATGCAAATAAGAATAATATTTAAAACATATAGTACTTTACATATTCAAAACACTGTGGAAACATTTGCAGTCATTCTCACAACACCCTTGTGAAGTAGGTAAATACTGTAATTATTACTTTAATGCAGTTTTGCATGGGAGATAACATTGCAGTATTACCGATGCAAAAGAAGCATCAGACCTCCAAAACTGAGAGTGATCTGAAGGTAACCTGACACATTTAACATTGTTTATATTTGTATCTTAGGTTTAGAGCTTTCAGAGATGATTTTTTCAAGTTTTCTTGACAGTGAGGAATACTAAAAACCTCTTTGTTTTTAATGAGCGATGAAATGTTGTCACATGTTTCCTGAGGCTAGAGCACCTCAAAAAGCTGACAAAATTTCGCAAGACTTACAGGTGGGGGCTGTATCCTGTGCCTCTGAAGTTGGCAGAGATACTGTAATTGAATTTGGAAGGATTTGTATAACACCCATGTCTCCTGGGTAGAGATGACAAAATTTCAGGGGCTGGTCATGATAAAAATACCAGGTTTTGTGATTCGCTATACATTAATAAAAGAATCCTATTAAAACCATGTGTGGAGATTAAAATTTCTGGGAAAAAGGAAAACACGCAGTTATCATTCTATATGCCGGAGTGGTCTTTGCGTGCCTTTTGCTGGCCCCGGGCTATCCGCCTGCTCGTCTGTTGTGTCATCTGGGTGTCTGGGCGTATTGAGTGAGGAGGTGGAACCACATCTCTAGTGGTGCTTTATTATTCTGTAGCTGACAAACCTGTTGATGTAAACTTTTCTTCAGGTAGAGAGAATGAGTCTTACTGGAATTAATGTGCCGATTGAGTGGGAATTACATTTACAGATGTGCAGTACGTAGTGTAATGTGGTGTTTGCATCCCTATGAAAAGGCATCTGGTGGCTGGAGTGGCGGCTCTTGAACTCTACGACTGCTGCTCAGCTTCAGCTACTCCGTGCCAGGTTTCCTCATTTTTACTGAAGGAAGGATAACCTCATTGTAGAAAATTACACTGAGATTCCTAGCAAAAGATGGGGAATTTGACAGTGTTACCCTTGCATTCCTCTAACTGGATTTCGATTTCTACCAGAAAAGAATAAATGAAACAACAATTGGTCCACTTACGCACTGCTGTCAGGAAGTGACTGACCACAGAAGGAAACCAGACATCCTGTAATCTGTGGTCCATAAGAACTCTTTATTAAAAAGAAAAAGGAAGATATTTATCCATGATGTTACCCTCCTGTAGTTATAGGGATTTGAAGGCATATATCTAGTCATTGGTACTAATGAGCTTATCAGAGTCTTTAAAGTGTTTTCTAAATCAACTAGACAGAGCTTACCCAGGCTGCCCTTGAGGCAGCTTTTTTTTTTTTTTTTTTTTAAATAGATGATTATATTTTGCTCTCTAAGGTATTTACGTGATCTCCAATACTGAGTACTGATCTTCAGTACCTCTCCAGGAATATAGATGGAACAGGGAGGAAATGACTGATTGGAAGAGTGGGGAATTGAGACTTACTCTGATATCCTGAATCCTAAGCAGGTATCCATCCTACTACAGTTATTGCTGTCTCGTAATATTCATGTGGCTATATTCAGAGGCAGATGGGCACTCCCTCCTGTGTAACACTCTAAAAGTAATTTAAGCTTATGAAGCAAAACAAGTATTCTACAATTATTAAGAGTTTATCATTTACTTTTCATAATTCCGCCCATCACAGGGAAGGATTTCAGCAGCTCTGCATAATTGCAGTGATTTGAAGGCTGCCACACTCTTAGTATTAGTTTTAGCAACTTAATCTTTTACTTCTCTAATACCTATCTGATTCTGTGAATGTGAGGTGCACACTTCTACAGATTTTGTTCATCACTAAGATAAGTAAATGAAAAAATTGTCTTATACCGCAAGATCTTTCAGCTCCATCTACAGCAGAGAATGTAATTATGGCCGTATCATTGCTGAGGGGACTCCTCCCATGCTACAGCCTGTATACCATCAGGATTTAGCATTTAAATTATGTTTAAGTAACTGATATATTAGACAAAGGAAATCATGCAGTAACTGGATTGCCATTCTACTTTTAACTCAGCATGCTTGTTGAGTAAGGGCCAAACTTATCCATTTCCTGGCGTTTCCTTTATTGTAGGTTGAGGAGCAGCAAATATCTTTGTGCAGTTGGAGGTTTCTAGCACTTCACTTCACTTAATTCTCTGTTCCCTGTTGTCTCGTACAGACTGTCAACCATTTGTATTTCTGGGTTGGAACTAATCAGACCCATCTGGTCTTGCTGACAGTGCGAGCCAGGAGAATAGCTCTGTATCATGGTACAAGATCCTGGAACTTGGGACACAGAGAAATTTACTGCCTAGCCTAGTCCTGTTTTTTAATAAACTGAATAGTGCCATAGTGCAGCTCATTTTCTCCTTTGTTTTTTTAATCAAAGAAAGCAATTATCTGTCAGAGCACAAATATACAAATGCTAAGCAATCCATAGTTTAAAACATTTTCTTCTTGCTTAACCTGTGAGTAGTTCTTTGCATTTGTACTGGATGGAGAATTTTGTGCTGGAAAGAGTCTTTCAGCCACAGAATAAATTAGAAACCAGACAAAGAATAATGATTGTCTTTTCAGCGTTTCTTAATACAGCTTGTAAATGAAGGTTGGTAGTGTAAGAGCTCCTGTTGTCTAGCCTGTGCTGGAAAGAGCATCCAGGCAGCTCTTATATTGCTAAAAGAATGCCAAATCAAAGGCAATGTGAGGTGCTAATGCTGCATATTGTATGAAGTGTGAGTACCTGTAAGTATTTGAATTATGTGTTCATTGTACATTAGGGAGAGAATTCAAGGCAAATCAAAGTTTGTACTGATTTTGGGACCGGGGGAGGGGTTGGGGAGGATTATCTGAATAATTCTATTACTCACCTTTCTGTTGGAAAATTAAAGTGGATAGTGCAAAGAGCACTACTGAGAGAGATAAATGAGCTGCTTCATTTTAGAATGAGCTCTTGTCTCAGAAAGCTGTTGATATTATGTGCCTAAATTCCTTGTGTACTTAGTAGAGTTATCTACATAAAATATCCTTTAAATTCAAGAATGACTTCCATCAGCCCTGTAATGATATCAGAGGATGATTGTGCTCCCATTTTATTTCAGTGGGTGTACACAAATACTCCTATTGTATAAGATTATTAAATCGCAAAGGGCGCGTTTCGTGATTATTTAGGACGGATTCCATTTCAGTGGCTCCAAACCTTGCAACCTCATTCAGAGCAGTAAAATAAAGCTATAAGATGGAGAGACATTGTTGTCCTTTGAGCGAACATACTGAACACGAAGGGAATCTGTAATTGAACTTCTACCAGCACCTTTGCTAATGTAGTATCAAAGGTACATAATTTGATATAGCTGCTTACATGCCTTCTCGCAAATCGTGAAGCAGAAGTGCTGTGCTGGAGGTGTGCTGGAGGACTTAGGGACTATACGTAAAAATGTGGGAGCCAGATCACAGCTTTGTGGGATCTAGAGGTGCATTTGTGTCCCTACTCCATCATGGCCCTGCCAGGCAGTTTTGAAGTAGTTTTAGTAACAGTGGATTTAGTTTGGCAACATTAGCACTTTTTACTGATAAGCCTGAAAAAAAGAGAAAGTTAAAAAGTCCAAAATCTGAGTCGCCAACAGACAGAAAAACTAACCTGACTGCAAAGGGGAAGGAAAGGCAAAGGAAGCAGGGAATGAAACTAAACAGAAACCTCAAGGTATCATGCTGCACAGTAAAATTTGGAGGCAGAAAGGGTAAATAAGAGAGAGCACAGTTTGCTAATCTGGCATGGAAACAAGAAACGAGCACCAGTCAAAGCTACAAAACTGCCTTACAAGGAATTTCTCAGCCTTTCTGCTCCTACCCCAAAATCTGTTAGGGAATGTGAAGAATATTTGTTCATGCTGTAGGAAGGGGTGAAAAGAAGGTGTTACATGGGTGAACAGCAGCACTGGTGGAAATAGGGCAGTGAAGGAAGAGCTAAGGTTTTTGCAGAAGCTTTTTGTCAAGAATGCATCTCTAAAGATTTTCTGTGGATGTGAATATCCCATTTTCCTCATCCTAGAGAGAAAAAGGTACTGGGGATAAAACCTCAACCTTCTTCTGAGCATTTCACAGGGTTTTCACTCTGGTTTTTGAGTCCTGTCTCAAATAAGCTCCTACTCAAGTCAATAGAAATTTACTTTAGTCCTAACGCTATAAAAACCGAGTAAGCACTTTGAGATTTGCCCCATTGATTTTGCCAAGTTTTGGTTGAGTGAGAACTTAATAAAGATTTTGGATTGTGAAGATAAAGAACTGACTTTTGACATCCTGATTCAATTTGTAGCCAGTCATTTTACGGATTAACTCCCATTGAGTTCAGCAGGAGCGTGTCAGTGCAAGGGCTGAGTCAGGATCCAGCCCTCAGTCCACTGCCAAGGGTCGATGTCTGCTTCCTTTAATCTGCCCATCGAGCGAGGATTTCAAAACTTCAGGGAAGAAACAACCACAGTTTCTATGATGAGTTCGATCATGGGGCAGGGGTCATGCTGGCTCCAGGCCACAGAAGGTTAAGAGGAACCAAAGCAGAGGGAGGGATGGGGAGGATATTTGGTCCCTAGAGGAGAAAGGGGATTTTATGGGCTGCGGGGCGACCCATGTGTATCGGCAGAGGAGAGCAGCGAAGTAGTTGCTGCAGTTGCAGGCATGACGGTTAGCTGGTGTTGGATTAAATCCCAGCGTGTAGAAGGAAAAGGGCTATGTGGGGGTTGTGCCTGTGTTGGCAGTGAGCAAAAGATACCAGGAGGCTGAGCTGAGTGCCTTGCCATGGTGAGGAGCGTTCACCACACTGATCTGCACCATCAGCTGTACAAATGTGTCCACATTTGGAGACCAGTGGGCTGAGAACATTTCATTTCTCGATAATCCAAGCTAGGTGTTGCAACCTCAAAAGGGATTCAGGAGCCCAACAGGTTTTTATGTATTATTGGAGGCTACCTGTTTGGGGTCCCTGCAGTGGGGGGCGTTGGTGTCTGTGAATTGCACGTGGGGCAGCTGGCTGCTATGGCTTTCCTGTTTCAGAGATGTCACCTCTGTGCCAGGCAGAGGTGCTAACTCCCCCCTAGCAATGCATCGTTCTCCACACCCCTATATTGCACAATACAGACATTTCAAAAGTCCCAGTCAGCCTCCTCCAAACCACAGGAGCAGCAAGGAAGCAGCCACTCATGCTGTAAATATCCCCTCTTCTTTCAAAGGCAGAAATCAGACTGTTTTCATATGGCTTCCAGAGTTGCTGTCATCATTATTCTTCCTTTTCTATTATTTTCTTTCATGTCTTTTTTAAATCATGTCTACCCGTTTGAGCACATTCTTGATGCATCTAGGATATTTCCTGAAAGGTGCCTATCTGAGTTTGGTGGAATATGATGTAGTATTTGTATGAGTTCTCATACATAGAAAATATATTTGGGAAGGGTGGAGGTTCTCTGATTTTGAGGGAAGGTGCTTTTCCTTAAAAGCAAGACTGCTTGGTTTATGTAGAGACTAACAAACCAGCAAGATTTTGTTTAGAAACACTAATTTTATTTTTTTAGTTACATAAGCACGACATAGTCTCTTAAACATTTTAAATCAATTTTCTTTGCGCTCTTAGAATTCAAAAACCACAAAATGGATTTCTTTCAAGTTTCTTGTATGCCAGTGTTCAGCCCAGAGGGATTTTTTTTTGGTGGCTTAGAATAGTGTTTTGTAATGAAAAGCCTGACAGATCCTTTACTATACTGTCACTAGGTACAGTACTCTTAATATATAGTATAAGATTAACTTGTATTTTAATAAAGTATCTTGAACAGAATAAAGGAAGCATTTTAAAAGCATTAGTTGAAGTCTCTGTTAGTTTGGTTTGACCCAATGTTAAGAGAATACACCTCCTTTTGTTTCCACGGTTCAGTGAAGTGAGAGCGTAAGTAGCAAAACTGCGATATAGGGAGCTTTGGCCTTTCAAATGGTTAAACATTTTAGTACTCTTTTCCTTACAAAAGCTGATTCCTTTTGAAAATATAGCTCCTCTGTCAGCTTCTCAAAATAACAAAAATGTGCTGATTTTTTTGTGTAACATAACCCTTCTCCCCAATTTCTTCCTAAAAAAAAAAGGGGAGCATGGCCTTTCCTGCTGTCTGTTTTAAATCCTGGCAGTCATTTGCTTGCTGCCACTCAGCAGATGTGGCCCCAGAGCATGACCATTCAAAAACAGGGTAGAAAGAGCCCGTTGTACACCTTGCTAACGCGAGACTTGGGCTGACACAGCCGCATAGAGTCCCATTTCCACAGGAGCTATTCTCAGCCTGAAAAACTCCGGTGTTTGTTTACTCAACTTTTGCTTTCGCTCGTTTTTGCCTGCACACGTGTGTGATTGCTGCTTTGTTGTACAGGTTGGATTACTGAAGGATTTAAAATTGTTCATTATTAGAATGTTTGTTTATATATATATGTGCATTCTAGTTGTGTGCATTGGCACACACACGTGTATATATAAATATTACATATATATTTGTTTATGTACCTTTGTATTATATGTCTAAAGTATCTAGTACTGGCCACTGGCAAAGATAAGATGCAGTTCACAGCAGGACCTTCGATCTGATCCAGTGTATTAAATCTTACGGGACATAAAGCTTGATAAGATTTGTGAGAGCTCTGATTACTTAGGTAAGAAAGATGGCCAGAGTTGGATTAGTAGAGACTATAAACCTTCATTCTTTGGAGCAAGCTCTAATTAAGAGAGTAATGAGCAACATCATTGTTCTGATAATATCTTCCATAGCTGGCTGCTGGGAGGTTGTTAGAAGGGCTCTGCAGCGTGGGGATGGACTGCAGCTGGGGAGGAGGTTCTAGACCATTGGCCTCATCTCGAATGGCAATTTCTGTCTTACAGTTCGCATGATACACTCAAATATGAACTGCCTTCATATTACTATAGAATAACTTGATACAGAGTTATTTTAGCTTTACCAAAACCAGAATCTAGTCCATACTCGGTGGAACAGGAGCATGTGTGCAAAATACTGTACACCATGTCCTTTGTGTCACAGGTATGTTACAGCCATTGGGCACCAAAGTGATTAAATGTGCTCTGAATTGATCTTCAAATTTTTATGGGTGCTGTAAAAAGCAGAGCCCTTTTTCCATGTTTCTGCTAGGGTAGTTGTATACCATGGATGTCTGATCCCTGTTGCACATCCACATTGACTTTGAAAGTGGAAGCTATAATATTATGTAATCTTGTCTTGAAGGCAAATATTAGCTAATTTAACCAGATATAATCTACCCCCCAAATGTCTACACTGCTCACCATTGAAGCAGTGCTTTTAAAAGGTTTCTCAAAATAAGCACAAATTTTAAATTGTATGTTTAGCTCACAGTGAAATAAATAGTATTTAACTTGAGCATTGGTTTCCCTGTGCCATGCACTGCTGATTCACTGAAGCTGGACAAAGTAATTCCCATCAGCATTGATTGAGAATGTCCAGGTTTTGCCTTTCAATTAATTATGAAACAATCTGTTGTCAGCATTCCCAACAGATAGTGAGACTTTGCCATTCAGAATTAATGTGGATGAATGTGGATGTACTGAGGCACTAGGAAGAAAGGCTGTAATGAAATTCAGACTGAACTGAACTGGAGAAAAAGGGCAGAGAGGAGAAGGAAAGAATGAGCACATTGAGATCCTGGACAAATAGAGAGGGGCTGATGAATCGTTTAATTCAAGCAGGCAGCATGGCTGCTGAGCTCGGGGGAACTTGGCATGAGGAGTGAATAACACGACGTCTCTCAGCGAGCAAAGTCCATCTGGGCCCCATAAATGAGCTGGGCTGGGGGGGACAGGAGCGGTGGAAATGGAAAACTGAGAGCTGCTTTCCTGAGCTGTCACCAAGATAGTGGTGTGTTCACACGTTCATCAGCTTGCAGGTGCTCATCTGCGATAAGGACATGGTAGCAGCAGCAAAAACTTTAAAACCAGGTAATGTTCACGTAGCTCCATCATCATAATATCTCTTTCATTAATGTTTATTTCTAACTAGTCCTCCCTCAGAGTGCATCGAGGAATGTTGCATGAATGCAGATCAGTGAAAAGATCCATTGATGCTGATTGCTGATGTGCTTAAATGTCTAAGACCTAGAAAGGTGCTGTGTTTCACGCAGGCACGCTTGTCCCTACAGTTTGCATGCGTGTGTGTTCCTCCCTCTCTGTAGTTACACAGACGTGTGGACACGTTCAGCGTTCATCCAGCTGTCTAAAGGGATTCAGTTCCCTGAGGATCCAGGCAGGTGCCTGGTGGGATTTGCAAAATGCCAAAACCAAGTGGCTCCCTAAGACCCGGTGAAATTAGTTTGATCAGGTACATAATTCACTCATTACAAGGCACTGGGCTGAATCTTTTGGCCGGCAAAATGCTCTTTGAAAATCTGACCCCAAAAACTCGTCTAAAATATGACTTAATTGCACATAGAAAATTTCAAAGGTTTAGCCTGTGCTGTATGCACTGCACGACACAGATAGTGCATGAGTTTGCTTTTTGATGATGTTTTTCCCTCAGTACCTTTAGAAGTCATTTTCCTTCTGTATTTTTAATGCCACAGGGTTTGTGCCTGCTGAGAAATTAGCAGAAAGCCATGCAGTCCATCCATCATTGTTGGTGTTTTTGTTGGGTTTTTTTCTCCTCACATTGTATATTGAAACCCATAATTAAGACTAATCTTTTAAATGCCTTTATAGAAGAGGAACACAGCAGGCACAGAATGGACTTTTTATTAAAATTAACAAAAGAAATGAAATTTGTACATAGCATATAATTGCTGAACATAGACTTAATAATTAAAATTACTTCTGTAAGCCTGTTCTTATGGATATTGAGTAAATAAAATTACTATTTGCTGGTAGATCGATATTTCTATTCACAACAAAAATTTATAATTTAGGATAAACAGTTCTTCCATTACAGGCTATGGAATTTAGTGGAATATGTCCAGCATGTTAACAGCAACAGAGAACAATTAAGAATCACCAGCACCTGTCGAGAGCTGTATATTTATAGATATATCTGGGCAGAAGAAATTCTCTTAAATAGAGGATACTATTCAAATACTAAGGTGTATTAGCAGTGTTACTGTTTATAGCGGCCACCTTCTGGGACTTAGATACACCCTTTTTTTAAGCACATGCTTATCTGCTGTCCTGGATCTAACTAGTGACCTGTGCTGAATGAATCGGAGCACATGCCAGTGCATTTTATAACCGTGAAAATGATGCTCTTTACAGCTATCAGGGGAATGATGCTATAAATAAGCATTGATTTGGGGTTTTTTAGCCTCTCCAATTTAGCATTTAACAGTCCAGTTTTTCATAACCCATAAAACTGCTTTAGGTTCTTATTGATATCGATCATTGCAGATTGTGTTTTAATATTCTGGAAGAATTAAAAAATATTTTTATCCCTCTTTTGTCTGTAGCTTTACTTAAAAATAACTCCAGATTTTAATCTCCTTAAGAAGACATGAATGTTCAAAAGAGGGATTGGGTGATTTCTCTCTTGGGTGGTACAAGTTGATTATCTTGCTGATTGCCATTTCTCCCTGTTAAATGGTTTTAGTGACTACCTAGGAGCTGGAATGTCCCAGATGTAGCTTCTTAGCAGATGATGAATGCCTTTTATAACATGCCCTTCATAGGGGCTTAGACAGTCTGGAAGGATTCGCAATAATACCTCAAGATTACTCTGAGCACACATACACGGTAGCAAACCAGCTTATGTTTATTCATCTTTCATGAAGCTTGTGTAGCCAAGGAGAGCAAGGTTGCTTTATGATTCATTGGGGTCATTTAACATCAAACATGTCCAAGACCTTTGAGTGTATAATGTTAAGGCTGTGCTGCTACTATGTGCAAAGATTACATTTTTACCTGACACAGTCTGCAGTTGTGTCATTTTTCCCTTTTCCCCCTTCAGTGTCTCTTTTCTTTCCTCGTCCGTCCCCCCCCCCCGAATCCTCCAAGATTATACTAGTTTACAATGAGCTTTATTTTTGAATGGAAAAGCTAACGTTGACAGAGGGGCAACTTGATGAGAAACGATTGCTCTAAGCAATCATAGAATCATAGAATGGTTTGGGTTGGAAGGGACCTTCAGGGTCATCTAGTTCTAACACCCCTGCCATGGGCAGGGACACCTTCCACTAGACCAGGTCACTCAAAGCCCCATCCAGCCTGGCCTTGAACGCTTCCTTGAACGCTTCCAGGGATGGGGCATCCACAGCCTCACTGGGCAGCTGGTGCCAGGGCCTCACCGCCCTCACACTGAAAAGCTGCTTCCTTACATCTAACCTAAATCTACCCACTTTCAGTTTAAAGCCATTACCCCTTGTC
>JAVKLA010000010.1:28062639-28086464 GCA_034782735.1 Sagittarius serpentarius
ATCCCTTCCCTCCAGCGTGTCGACCGCACCACACAGCTTGGTGTTGTCAGCAAACTTGCTGAGGGTGCACTCAGTCCTACTGTCTATCTATGCACGTGTCCCACTGTGCACTCAATCCCCCTGTCCATGTTGCTGACAAAGGTGTTAAACAGTGCCTTAATCCTGTTAAGGTTCTGGTTATTACAGGAAGGTGACTTTAACCCCTCAAATAGGTGTAATAGAGTTGCAACCTTGAAAATTGCTTTCTTGAAGTGTGCTGCTGCAGTTCAGTTCATGTTGCATTGTTCTTTTTGCTCAATGACGTGGCTTTGGAAAATGCAGGGATCTGCAGGACGCTGCGTAACTTTTGACATAGGGATTTTCATTCAGGAAAGCTTGGAAACGTTTGTCAGACCTTTATGATATGATCAAGTCCTATTGACAGCTTGGTCCTGGAGTTAAGGTCTGGCACGAATGTTGTCTTGTATAGGAACAAGCCTGCCCGTGTTTCAAAATTTTCTTGAAAGGTAGTGGAGGAGAAGAAAAGAAGAATATGGCCAATAATTGCAGTTATATTAAAAAGAAATTACTAAAATTAAGCACATTGTTAGCATCCCATCTGGATTGGGCCATTGTGCACAGTGATTTGGAGATCAAGCCTCAAGAATTATATTGGAGCTCTGCAGGCACCCTTAGGGCTAATTGCTGCAGTCAGGCTATAGATCAGGAAAGATCCAGTTGTGAGGATATCTTGCCACCTTTTTCTACAGCATTTACAGTAGGGTACCCTTGTTTTTGCTGGGATAAAGCTACAGAGTTAGTGAAGTTACAATTATTGCTTTGCAAGTCTTGTCATCTCTTGAAGAATAAATATGTGAAATGGAACTTCTAGCTCGAGTGTCTCTTTTATCTTCCTAGAGTGAATATCTGCTGTGGCATTTACTTGTTCTGCGGTATTGTCTGGGAAGCTTTTCCTTTCTTATGTATTCTTGGTATTTTTTCTTTTCTTCTAAAAAAACCAGCAAAATGCAAGCAAACAAAAAAGAAGGCATCTCAGCCCTGACCTCCTTCCCCTACCAACACATTGAAAGGCTTTAATGAAAATAACTTTTGGCAGCTGTGTTTGAGTGACCAATGTGGAATGGGATGTGACATCTGAGCATAAACAAAATGTATAAATGTATGCAGGACGCAATACTACAGCTGGAATAAAAGATTCAGATGCCTCTTCTTTTTGACACATTGCATTGTAAGGTCACAAACAGACCTGAAGATGCAACTTCAGGAATGAAAATGTCTAGGTTGCTGTAAACCAGTTTTAACCCCCTCAGTATTTCAAGATAAATAGCGTTAACTTGGAGGAGGCACATTCTCCCTTCACATTCAGCCCCTCTGTTCCTGTAGAGCATTTTTAAATCTTAGGGGCCTGAGCCAGACACAAATTAGGGAATAATGGTGATATCAGCAAGGTTGTTTCGTGATGTTGATCGCTTAAAATTAAATGAACTCTTGGTGAGTCACCAGCAGCTTGCCTCCTTTTTTTTTTCCCCTTGCCAGCTTTTCATTGTATTCATTTTAAGATTCTTCAATGAAAATTGGCATGGTAAGATCAAAATCAGTGCTGTGAAAAAAGCAAGTTTTTACAGTTCAGTCCTTTTTTTCGTGTACCTGGTAAGAAAAGATGTCATTAGGAGGACTGGCAATTTTCACCTCAAATGAAATGTCAGATCTAATATTTCATATGAGTATCTGTGTCTTTGTTAAGGTCTCATTATCTCGTGAACATGTGGACCAAGTCCAAAAAAATTATATCTTTAATATTTGTCTATCAGTCTTATGTCCTTTTTGCTTCTAACAGAGTTGAGACAGGGAGGGTTTGTTAGTGCAGGGGTTACTTCATTAGTTTGATTCAGCATGTCTTGGATTCACAGTGCTTTCAAGAGACATCATGAAATAAATTCAGAATGTGTTATGAGGATGCCCACAGAGCAAATAACATGGGCAAATTACCTCACTGCTAAAGGGAAAATAAAAATCACATATCTACTGCAGACAATATGACAAAATAGAGTAGAATGCAGGGGGGAAATCTCCTGTAAATACTGCACATTCAAATTCATGTGTTTTACATTAAAGCAGTAGAACCATACAAAACTGCACTTAGTAAAATAAAAAATTTCTAAGAAACAAATAGCTAAGTGCTGTGGAAGCAAACTGGAGCCTTTAAAGCATTGCTTCCTAAAAGAAAAATCTTGTTATGTAACTTAGAGTGGCTTTTAATTATCTGCACAACTCTAGCAAGCGAGTGGTGATGAACTTGGTAATATATGGCACTGTTTAAGTTTTAAGTGTTACACATTCCTTAAAACAGTGTTTTAAAGAAGACGGCACCTTTGTGAATTTTACTACATGTAATTAATTTGGAAATTCTCGTATGCGCTGGTAGCTGTTTTGAAAATGTATCCATATGAATCCCAGTTGTATGCAGCGGGTATTAGCTTGGATAGAGCAGCTCCCAAAATCAGTTGGTTTGAATGACATGTGTGTGTGCACTTGTGTATTTTGAAAGGAATTCATGAAATCGTCATTTCTGGAAGGGTGGATTTGTGTATCCATAGCTTAGAGAAACTGACCGAGTTTGAAGTTTAAGAAATGCTATCCTGTAATGATAAGACTGTAATATTTTATTATGGGTCTGACAAATTCAAAGCGTAATTAGGTTTATAGAGATGTTACTGTTGACTTCAGCAGCAGCAAGATTGGGTCTTCAGAAGTTTATGTGGGAATAATCTCTATGGATAGCTCATTTACAAACATGAGCGGATCATTTGGACTCATGGGGCATGTTTATTATTCACATATAAGTGATTAATATTCAAGCATAAGGGAATTTATTCCTCTTACTTGTTCATCGTATAGGAACTGACCTTTTTTTCCTTCCAAAAGACTCCACTCCCTGTCCTGGCAAAAGTTACACATGCAGTGCAGTAGGCTAGAGGGGTTTCATCTGACAAAGGGAGTGTTTTTTGACAGGATGCAACTTGCCCATTTAGACCAATTAGACATGTTATTTCCTGCCTGAACAGATTCATTTGAGGAGTTTGGAATGCAAGTTAGATACGGGCCTTCTTAATTATATATGAGTAAACATACAATTCTAGCTGAAATTGTGTTGCCATTCCTTTGGTTATTTTCCGATTGAAATAAACTCCAAACCAAAGTAGAACATAATTATCTATAGCAAGGTTGCCTCTTCCTATTGCAAACACTAAGCATTCATATATTAGAAAGCATTTATTAAAATATTCAATTAAAACTACTGTAAATAATGTTAAAATTGACAGAAAATGGAAAGTGTTTAACTACATGCAAATTATGAAGGATGATGTTCGGGCAAAAATTTCATTTGGGGCCTTGCTTTGGAAAGGAGCATTTTTATATATATCTTCTAAGTGACAAAAATCTCAGGAGGAAGAACATCAGGCACCCCAACTGCTTGGTGTTTTTAAAAAGCTCTCCGAAGACTGGATTCCTTAGAATTCAAATGTTAAAATACTGCGCTCATTAGTGTAGGGATTAGTTATGTGTGAGCTAGCATGTATACACATACTGTAATTAGGGTTTTTATTTGATCTTTTATATATTTGATGAAAGTAGCGTGAGGAAAAGAGTCCTCTCAAAAAATATTCCACTTCTGTGATTGCTCCTCTGACTGTGTTTACAGGGCTTTTCTGAACCTCCCGCTACAGCTGGGGCAGCGATGGCCGGTGGTGAGATTTTGCAGGCAAGCAGACCCACTTCTGCAAGTGTGTGCAATGGGGCTGACAGCAATATTCCTCCTCACGTTCCCAGGGGGATTCTTGTTTCTTCCCCTTTCTCACCAGGGAGAAAGGAAGAACCAGTAATTCCTTTGCAACGGAGTCCCTAAAATCTGTCTGATGGGGCAGGTGCCAACCACCTGGGAGCGAGCGTCTCTCATTTGCTTTTGTAGACTGAATATTCCTAGGAGAAAATTTGCTGAAATGACTTTATGGTTTTGCTGTTAACACTAGGAAGGGCTGTTCCACTAAATGTAAGAGACTGCTCTGGATTTTTACTTTGTCTTCCATGCTTTGGGTTTGTATAAGATGCTTCTGGTAAGCTGCCATTCTGCTTTTTTCTTCTGTATATAAGGAGGGGAACAAAAAGTCAGTGTTGACCCACGCTCAAAATGTTTACCTATGCCTCAACGCTGCCTCTACATGTGCTGAAAACTGCATTCCTGCAAACCCTCACTTTGCAGGCACAAAATAAAAATAATCTGCTAACTTTTTGACATTTTTGGAAATCCTTTAAATAGCATCACACCTACATGCCCCAGAATTTTCTCCTGGATTAGTATGACACATGGTTTCTGCTGCTGTTTATGCTTATTTTGGTGTTCCTCCATAGGTCAGTGTTAGTGCGAATACAGGTGCAGGTGTGTGCATGCTGATGCTGAAAAGTAAAAATCCATCCCTTCTCCAGAATAAACTCCTTTGTTTCCTGCAGACCACATTTGAATTTATTACAAAACATAATGGGACTTCACACTTCTGGAAGCCAGTACATACCACCTACTTGGCTTTTTGTTATAGTCTGAGGGAAACATTAGCAAAATCATATTTCATGAGGTGAGGAAGAACCTGTGACATCCTGACACCCACATACCAGGAGAAAAAAAAGCATTAGACTAAATCTGTAATTTTACCCTCCTAAAAAAAAAAGGAAAGGAAAAAAATCCCCCACCACCCTTCTTGCCAGTGTATTTTGTGGTTTTATATTCAGTGTAATTGGGAGAGAAATTTATCTTTTGTCCTATTTGGTGGCAACGTGCCATTGACATAAGTGGTATCAAAATGTGGCCCTTGATTTAGGTCATCCACATTTCCACAAGTTGCATGTGGGAAGAATGTGCCTTATTTTATAATAGTCAGACTCTCCGTGCAGATGTAACATTGTCATTCTTGCAGGCATATCTTTTGTTCTGTAATACACAGTGGAATGGGAGATATAATTTAATGTGAATTACCTACAAATAGTATATGGTGCCAGTAAGTAGCTCTTTGCAGTACCTAGTATGAATTTTCTCTCGCTGACAAACTGAACAATGTGTCTTCTCTGAAATATTAAAAAAACCCAAAAAATAAATCTGATGCAGTAGAATACAGTTAAATTGTGAGGTGGCAAAATACACTAGACAATTTATCTGTCTATCTTTCTTCCTCCCTCCCTGCATTTTTGTTTTTTATGTATATATATATATGCTTCTAAAGTTAATTTGACATAATTAGTAACTAGACACCTGAGTATCTTTTAAAATTTGGCTACAAATGCCCCTAAATGGAGAAGGCGCATTTGCAAACGTTACTTAACTGCTATCTGTCAGAGATCAGGCATACAGCGCAGGGTCTTGGCAGAAGGACTGTTTGCCCATGAATATACAGGAGCTGACTTCTCAGTATACATGGCAAAGCATGCATGAAAGGATTGAATCCATTAAAACTGAAACAATAGTTACCTAAAAAGAGGCACGTTATTCTTCCATTAAAGCATACGGTGAACTTGTAAATTTTGAAAAGCTGGGTGAAAGAATCGACTTTAATATAATCAGATTTGTCATCTTGTCCCTACTGCAGTATGAAAGAATTACTGGAGCTGAAAGTGTTCTTGTCATAGGTACACGCCGGCCGCAAAATGGCTTTCAATGCTGCTGCTTCCCCCCGGGCTGCCTCCTGTAAATGGCTGGTGCGCTCATAGCTCCAGCTTGTTCCTGACTTGATCTTGGATGCACCAAGAGCAAGAGCTGGGTCTGCTATCCTGGTGATAAGACATGGATTTGGGGAGAGCACATACAGCTAAATTGCTGTTCATGCTCTGCCCATTCTTTCTGCTGCACAAATGGGCAAAAGGTTAATGCCGGTCTCCTGGGATCTCTGTTAATGTATGTTTTGTGAAGTCATACATAATGCACAGACATGGCATTGGAAAGTCAAGAGTTCGAAGGGGTGTATCTAAAGACTGAGTTCAGGAGTGCCAAGGCATCCTGTAGCCTTGAAGAACTCATTTTGGATGGCCTAAAAGCGGTGTCACAGCTCACAGGTTCACGAAACGGGCAGGGCAGGAGTAGAGTTCAAAACTCAGCTCTGGCAGGTTAGTTAATGTGCTGCTGCCCCTGCATTTAATGCTGCTGCTTTGGATGCGACATTTCCATGTGTCCAGATGTTACCTGGAAACTACCAAAACATTGCTGACGAAGGGGGAGAAAAAAATGGAGATTTTCAAATAATTACCCATCAAATCTGAAACGAATTTCATGGGCCAAGGAAAAGCCCTCAGGGCTTTTTATGAATTTCTAAGGCTAGCTGCAAACAATGACAGTGTTAACTCAAAAAAGGTCACAATAATATTTTATAATAGCAAGTGTTAGGTAGCCTAAATGCAAGGGTTGGAGCCAGCTCTCCCGTAAATAATACATACAAACAGAAAACTGGGGGAGACAAGAGGTCTGTGTTATTCCTGCTAACATGCAGCCGTATCATTTTAATGGAAAAAAATACATATAGAAAGTACAGAAAATGTTCAATACTTTTTCAAGCTGCTCTTGAGAAACTCAGTGTCTTTGTATAAAGATAGGAATGACAGCTCATAGTACATTAAAGTGAATAGAGTTCCCAAGTCATTCAGCGGTGGCAGAAATTCACTTAATCTCAGTTTGATATAAGGCTTTTTTTTTTTTTTCTTCCCACCAGAATGATTGTCTGGGTATGTATGTGTGCTCTTGCTCTCTCTCCTTCCCTCCCCTGCTCGGGTGGGGTGTTTGTGTGTGCACACACACCATTTCTGACACTGGGGATGCTGAGAAACGTTACAGTTGATTTCACTTATACTATTCAAATTTACACATTTAAAGTAACTTTCAAAAATAATACAAATAGGCTGTTATGAAAGGCTTATGTTTGTCATTACCCAAACAAAAAAAAAGGAAGAAGATGAAGACACAGTCTCAGTTCCTTAATTTTATTTTATTAACTCCCTGATAGAATCATAGAATGGTTTGGGTTAGAATGGACTTTTAAAGATCATCTAGTTCCAACCCCCTGCCATGGGCAGGGACATCTTTCACTAGATCAGGTTGCTCAAAGCCCCATCAACCTGATCATGAACACTTGGTGCTGATAAAAGTAGCTGATACAAACATAGCATGGATAACACATGGTTAGTGCCTGAAGTAAGTGTTCAAAATTATTGTGAAGCCTGACAGATAGCATGAGCCCTAGAAATCTTTTACTTCTAGCTGTAGGACCAGGAAGGCTACTGAGGAGAATGGACATTTTGTAGCTTCTTCATAGTTTTTTCAACCACACTAAGAGATGTGAAACCTTATGAGATGCTGTTGCAGGCAGACGTGCTTCCTGCCTTTAAAATTCTGCTTAATCTTGAATATAAAATCTTTGACTGTCCTATTTGCATTTGCAGAAAGCCAGCTGGAATAAATTCAACTCTGTTACAATAAAAATTCCTAGGCAAGGCTTCTCTCCAATAGTGTTCTTGCTGCACTTCTCTAAATCAAACCTTGGCAATCTATAAAATTGGAGAGAGGCAAAAACGGGATTTAAGATTTAGCTGTAGAGCAAGAGAGCTTGGAGTCTGACATTTTAAATGGCTTTGGATAGCGAGCTGACCTCTGTAATTGTACCTGCACCAGGTTATACACCGCGGTTTATCTGTGTTGGGTATCCAGGTGTGTGGTTTTGCCTGCTGGACCCGTACAGGCAAATGGCAGGTTATAGATACTGAAACAGGTGCAAGTACAAAGCACGCAATGACTAATTTTGTAGGATGCCCCTATAATTTCATGCATATTAAGCCAGTTATGCAAAACAGTTTCAGTACAGCCTTTACATTTGGAAGCACAGATTTTGCACATTCAAGTTGATCAGTGAAAATAAAGCTCATAGCTGTTTGTGCAGATTAGCATTTGAATATCAACCTACCCAGTTTTGGGGCAGAAAGGGAAATATCCCAAGTGATTAGTCATAAAAGTAATTCTAGGTGGTTATTTTTAAAACTCCAGTGTCAGTAAGTTATTTTTGAAACAAAGTATTTCTATTTTAGTGGTTAACTAAACTGCATTCACGTTCTGTTGCACAATATTCAGTATCCTGCAGAATTCATTTGCCAATTACTTTTAAACATCAGCAACTCCGTTATCCATTCCAACATCAGAGGAATTTGAAAGAGAGCTCCATGCAGAAATGATCTGATCCAGCAGCATCAGGGTTATGTTTTGTGGGTTTTTTTCCCAGGTGGAAGTAGACCAGTATGTTCTCAAATTGTAATTTTTTATACTTTTTTGCCAAGATGCAGGAGAGCTTGCCAGTTTTTACTGAAAGAATAAGAATTTTCACAAAACTCCTGTAGATCTACAAACTGTTCATAAATTTATTGACAGTTGGCAGCCCTGCTGTGCATGCTGTACTGTTATATATCTGCCTTCTTCACATCTGCTTTGTCGGGGTATGAGACAGCGAGTCAAAAGTAGCTTAAGGAGGCTTAGCAGTGTCTGTAAATAAAATGGGGGGAAAAGCTTTATTTTTCCCTTTCTCCAAGATTTTCCTTTTTTTAATGTGAAAGGATTTTAATGAAATTCTTGAGTCTAAGAACAGCAAGTGCAAAACAAAGGGGTCTAGCTCCTGTGTTTCCTGTGAATAATTCCCTCAGACAGGACGTGAAGGAGTAGCAAAGAGCATCCTCCAAATGCAGAAAGCAAAAGTCTCCATTACCAGGAGAATCATTCTCCTGCCACTGCTTTTACTGTTGATTAATGTAGGTGATATTAGTGCTAGGATCCCTCTGCTAACAGGTGATGTTTAGATTATAATAGCATCCTGCCTATTTTTTTGTCTTCTTCCATAAGAAGGCTACCAGTCACTTACAGCATGACAGCTCAGAATATCAATGTATTTCCAGTCTTTCATTTCACAAGAAAAACAGGCTGCTTTGGTTTTTCTTCAGCAAAGTTATCTTGCGCAGAGCCAAACCCAGGGAGGCTCCGGCAGTTGCTCGGCTCTGATGCATTGCGCTGTGGATTCTGCTGATCACACTGTATAAATTGCACCCCTCCCGCCCAGTCCTGCAAAGTCAAATTTAACTGGTAAAATTGAAGTACAGTGTCTGGGGCTTAGTGAAGCAAGGCAAATCCTTTCTATAACCTATAGAGGTGACCTTTTAAACCACCTCCCACACCAAGCCTCCTACTTTTATTTCTGACACTAAATATAAACCATAGGAAGGGCTAGTGAGAGGGCTGTAATACTTGTGCTCTGCTCGTGGCTTTTAAAAGAATTTTAAGCAAAACTGAGAATCTCTCCTGTTTGTGATTTGACACAGTTAGAGGGACTTCTATGCCATGACAAATGACAGTGTTGACTCAACAGCCTAATTCAGGTGAACAGAGCCATTGGCCAGATTTGATCTTTCCGTAGGCAATGGGTAAGCACAATGACAGAGCTGCTGAATCAGACAATAGTTTAAACATCTACTTCATTTTAATTTTACAAAATGAGCCTAAGAAGTATTTTTAGGGAATGTTTAAAGTACAAAGGAAAACTTTGTTTAAAAATAGATTTTTGACAATGTAAAATAGGTTAGTGCTTCCTTTGAGGCAAACAAACAACCCACTTAAGAATTAAAAATTTCCAAGCAAATGATTTGGAAATCCTTCCTTCTTGAAGCATGATCAAAGTCAAGTCTTGACAGGTAGCGTTTATCACAGGTAGTACCTTCTGCTCAGTAAGTACTTGATGAGGCAAAAAGAAAAATTAAAATGGTGGTTCATAGTTACATGAGTATCTCTTGTACCTAGAGCATAAAAAGACTCCCTTTAGGAAAAACTTCAGTTTGCACACAAGCTGCAACTCTGTTTTGAAACTATGGGTTTGTCATTACATAACCGGATTTCTGGTTAGAAGAAACAGAAATGGAGAAGAGGTGTTGGATTGCTCTTTCCAGCCTGCCCTTCAGAGCAAGATTGGTTGGCCACTCTTGTGCATTTTTCAGGGTGCTGGTCCTTTGAAATGTTCCACATGGTGGGACTTCAGCCTTGCTTCTGCAACATCATCCCATAATCTTATGCAAAGCACTTGAGTGCTTTATTTTCAGCCTGGAAATGGACCAAGTGAAATGAATAAGGATTAGTTAGGGTCTGAAGAGAAAACTTCCGAAGGTGTAGAGGACAGTTAGGGCATCTAATTCTTTTCGAAAGCCATAGGAAGTCAAGAACCTAGTACGCACATTCAGAGGTTGTAAATCTTTCCATAAGGCGAAAAGCATGCACTGAAGTGTTTTGCTGCATTAAGAGAAAGAAGCCTCTCTCTGACGAATTCCTCCCCCGTCTTAACATTCAGCCTTAATTTCCCTTCATTAATTTAATTCCTTCTCTCCTAGGTATAGTAGCTGACACCCTTCTCAATATTCACTTTCTTCTTTCTTGCTTTCCTTGAGGTCAGGCTTTGAACCAGTGTATTGTGCTGGAGGTGATGAAATGTTTTTTTTTTCTTTCCTCCCCTCCCAAAAAAAAGATTTTTAAAAGAGAAATTTTTGTTTCCCTCTTCTTTAACTTGATTTAGATGTCAGGACATTCCCTGTTCACAGAATAACACTTCCCCATTTTAATTGTTTAGAAGCAGAAAATTTGACAGTGAACAGGGAGATAACACGGTAACTGAGATCCTGGCGAGAATGCAAAGAAGGGGTCTAGGTTGTGGTTTTAAGTATTTCTGAATTGTCATCATGCTTAGAACTTTAAACACCTTTTGAAGAAGAGTTATGGTACAGTAGCAACAGATTTCAGATCTTGCTTATAATGTAGTCAGTCTGATACTTCTTGAGTGGGTAGAAGGTGTGCAGTTAATTATCCCTCCCCCAACCCCCATGAAAAGTGTGTGTTTTCAAGAACAGCCACGTCAAAATTTAGTGAGCACTGTAAGTGGTTATGAAATATAGCTGCAGTGCGTGGAAGGCATCCAAATAAATCCTATTTCAGCTTTTCAGATCCACTATTCTAGATTTATGGGCACTCTTTTCTATGCATGAAGGACAGGATCTCAGAGCAAGGAATGCTGATTCTATTTTCCTGGTGAGAAGTGATCCTTCTCTGTATTTTACTGAGCAGCTGATTCTTAAAATAAATGGACTAAATGGGGGAAAGATTTATTAAGCGTATCTGACAAGTCACAGCCCCACCCCAAGTACAGCAAGAATGTACAGCCTAAGTGAGCTCCAGCCTAATGGATCCAACTTAAAGGAATTTATTTAAAGAAATTTTTAGGTTTTTGTCCATCCTTCACAGCAAATGGCCTTCAGTCAGCAGTATTCCCTTCAGTGTAAGTACCGAGTTGCCTCATGCTGGGATCCCATGGGAACCTGCAGTGCGGAAGGCACACATTTCTTGGGTACCTATGCCTACAACTGATGTCAAACTTTTAAAATATTTAGGAAGGTATAACTGCAAATTGTGAATAGGAGCATTACACATGTGATGCTTTTAGTATTTTTTGCTGGAGGTTGCAAGACTTTGCAGGGAAGGCGTTCAGACTGTTGTCTGCACTCAAATACCCCAGCTTGCACTTGCAGTAAAAATCAAGCCTTTGAGCCAGCTTTTTTCTTTTGCAGATGTAGACACTTAACTACAAGCCACCTGATTGTCAGCAGTGGTGAGCAATCACAGCTTCCATTCATCTTTTTGAGAGCCTCAGTGCTTGCTACTGTTGGAAATAAGGCCACTTGTGCTTAGGTGCCTAACTTTCAGAAAGTGAGTTTGAAATTGTTTTGCCTTGAAAGGGGATTACAGTGATTTGCCTTCTTGAAGATGACTGAGCCAATGCACACTTGCATTGACTGTGGAGTCTGAGTTGTTCCTGGAAGGCTTTGCAGGTGACTTCACAGGATTCAACAATTCTCAGGAGATGACACTGTTTTTCTCTCCATTATATGTGCTTCGTGTTTGTCTTTGGCATTGATGCACTGGTCAAATGTTGACTATTGTCTGTGAGCAAATGAAATGCTGTCCTTGCTGAGTACCTCTTGATCAAAATGAGTAAGAAAAGAAGAGTTAATGCATTCATAATGTTCTCCCAGCAGCCAGCGTACGCACAGTTTCCTTGCCCTAGCACATTCCTGGAGTTGCTCTGGTTCATGCTGTTCGCAGACAACCTGACTTCTTGCTGATGTTCTGTCTGTGCTGATGTTACAGAAAGCATTTCCAAAGGCCACCGATGTCAACAGCCCATCTTGGTTTTGTAACCCTGGTTCATACAAATACAGCAGTCTGTCACCTAAATACAGCGGGCTGTCACCCAGCTGTGGAGGTATGTGGCTTTTACAATTGGTGCCATATATTTAGTAACGAACACATGCAAAACAGACATAATCTGACATGGAAATGAACCCAGTTCTTAGTGACAAACATGTACTGAGTTTTGGCTTTCTGAAGGCATGGGGCTTCCAGATGTCCGTTACCAACATTTCATCTTCAGCCTTCCGTGACTAGGAGCCCTTCAGGGGATGGATTACATTCCGTCATGTTTGCTGGTAAGTACAGATCAGACACTTCCCTCAGTACTCAGAAACCCTTCCTTATCTAGTTCAGATACCTGTTGCTCGTAGGAAAAGTTTCACTCCTAAGGTTTTCTTCAACAAAAGTCCTTACTAAAGCCGTATTTTACAACAGTTTAGTGTAGCCTTCTTTGAGTGAATTGAAGGACCAGTGTTACATGAATGCTGCGGGGAAGTTCTGCATCACATTATGGATAGATCTGTATATTTTTACAAAGTTGCTATGCCTGTTTATGGCATGAATCATCAATAACCTGTCTTTAAATCCAGTCAGCAAACTAACCTTGACTGAAACTGTATGTGGAAGCAATGCCCCAGCTCAAAAACCCTTCTGCTGAGTGAAGCCCTCACAGATAAGGGTGTGGTTTTGCAACAAGGTGCTTGCTTAGAGGCCCAGATTCAGATGGCTTCGAGCTTTTCAGCTCCTGACTCCTGGTTGCTGGGTCTGCAGAGGCACCTTGCTAATTGGAAACGTTAGGTTCAGGAACTCAAGTGGAACTTAGACTGTCTAAATCCACACTCAAATGCTTTCCTTTTGCATTTTTTCAGATATGCAGTGGAAAAGTAAGTTGATGGTAACACATGTAAAATAGCACAATTGCTTTTAATTACTTGTCTAAATGAGAAACAGTTATCGGGAGGGTAGGCAGGAGTCTGAACAAATATTTAAATAGCAATTGACAAAAATTTTAGTTTTGTCCAGTGTTTTTTCCAGAACATTCCCTGTTTGCTTTGACACATGACTGCAGTGAGAAATGAACATCTTTAAATGTCTTGCTGTAGCATATAGTAGTGGGATTTCCAGTGCCTGAGAAGTACTTGGAATTATCTAATGCCTTGCCATTTGCCTGTTAAAATTTCTGCCTTTCCTACATATTTCCTCCTCAGCCCGTAAAAGGCTGGTTGTTGTCTGTTTTTTGTACTTTACAACACAAGACTCTGCATTCAGTAAGATGACAACACCTGCATGTTTCAAATACATGTAATTTATTGTGACCTTTTAGCAATCTGAACGTACCTAATTACCTAGTTCTAGTTTACTGTGCTTCACTTGCTTCTCTCCTTCCAGGATCTTTCTTTCCCCCAACTCTTAAAATCCTACAGAAGTAAGCTGTGTGGATGTTAGCTTAATGACAGTGCTGAGATACAGAATTCCCACTGACAGCAAGTGCTGATATGTGCAAAGATGTGTAAATAAGCTGAATGTTGTGAGTGTTTGAGAAACAACCATAATGCAAAAATACCCTTCTCTTTAAGGCTATCAAAGGGCTTGAGCTCAGATTTGCTGAGAGTAAAGAAGATTCCCACTTGCTTAAGCAAACTGTGTATCCATCCATAGACTGGTGGGTTTTTTATACTCACCAGACCAACACCACAAAGCAGCAGAAGAAGGTCTAAGAAGGAAAGTATTAGAACAGAAGGAAATGAAATGCAGCTAAAGAAAATTGATTTTGTTTCATCAAATACTTTTTGAAGTTACGAAGTTTCGGTATTTATCTTAGAAATACTTATTTTCTGCATGGATTTCAGAGCTGTAAAAATACGCATTCTCCTTTGTCAACATTTTTTTACTAAAAGGGCTCAGTTTAGATAGCTGGACATGCACTAATCCCTTTTTATTCTACAAAAGAAAGAATGAGAAGAAGAGAAAACAAAATTATTTGAGTCCTTATGAACTCAGACAATTTGTTTAAATGTATTTTATGCCAAATTTGCATACTGAGCAGGGAAGCTCTTTGGATGATTCATAGGGACTTCAGAAGCCCAAGCATTCAAGCGCTACAAAGGACAAGAAATTTGAAAAATCCTGTATAGTTTCTGGGTTTGGTATAACACTATATATTTTCACTTGGATAGCCCTTTGTATAAAGGGTTATAGCCTGAAAGGGGTTATAAACTCTCGACTGCTCAGGGTTGGCTTTGCACTGGGCCGAACAGGTACATGAGGGGCCAGCAGTCAGTATTTCTGCCTGTCCCTGAGCTTGCTGCCTGTCCTTCTCATGCTGGCATTTGCCATATGCTGTAGCAAAGAGTTCATTGCCACAAGATGTCACTGACACGAAGAATTTACTGAGGATCTTCAACGGGAAATATGGCTTTAAAATGGCTGAGAACATTCACAGCTTCGAAATACCATACTTGATAAATAGAAGACAGCTTGAAACTGCTTGGAACTGAGCCGATCTGCAGTTCTTGGGGTCAGGATAAACTGCCCAGTTTTCCCACGGTCTTCCCCCTTGTCTTCCTCTGGCCTGGGTAGGGTGCATCGTGCTGGGAGAGACGGCTCCCAGGTTTGATCTTGTGCAGCAGCTCCTAACATCCCACTTCCAGTTTCTGTTTTAGTCAGCAACTGGTGTTTGCCAGATTCTCAGTCTGTTAGATGGAAGTGACAATAATTACTTGTTTCCCAGGGATGGTGAAATGCTTAATTGCCTGAAATTGTAGTCTTGAGATGAAAATACTTGGAAACAAAAGCGTTATTGCGATACTGTATTGCTGTTAAAACAGCAGCTTTTCCCATCATTAATGTATCCACCACATTCTGGAAAGGAATTCATATGAAACACAACAGAAATGACAAATAATGGCAAACATTCTAAATAGTGGGTCTATACTGTATTCACTGTTAGATTTGTGGTTAGTCATACTGAAAAACAAGATAGTAGCTCATTTATTTGGAGCACAGCACAATGTAGTAGAGAGGGATAAATACCCAAGCCTTCTGTGCTGAAGGTCCACACTGCCTCTGGCTAAACTCTTACAGCTGCTGGGATGGGCTAGTGAGGTGTTATCAAGCTGCTTTCAACTGTCTCACAGTCACAGGAACGCCTGGAGTGTAGGTGGGATCACCCCTCGACCCCACATCTCCTAACATTTGGTAAGGGTTGGAGACTGAGGGGGAGGTGGTTCACCTGGTGCCAGGGGCCAGGTTGCTGGCAGAGCTGGAAAGATGGTCCTTGCTCCGTGCCCGATGTGCCGGGTCCAACTGCTTTTGTGCATGCTGACTTCGACATGAGGAGCAGGCAAATACTGAATAACTTAGGAGCGTTTTTGCCTCCTCCAAGATACTGAAACATTTTTCCTTATTTACTCACTGGTTGTGTAGCCGGGTGACTGGAAAGAACTGGGAAACTGTCCTTTCTTAGTAGACGTGTACCGAGGTGGAAATTGCCATTGCTAATACACATTTTCTAACATATATACACAGATTTATTAATATGGATATACTGGATTTCAGTATTCCCACTGAATTGAGGGTAGACTTGAGCCTCAGGCAGGAGCACAGTAAAACTGGAAATATCCATTGTAGGAGAAATTTTGGAATTACACCACCAAAAAAGGAATGGAAATTTCTCATGCCATTATGTGTTTGAAAAATTTCAACTGGAAATGTTTAAATATTCCTTCTGTAAGGTTTTGTTTCAATGAAGACAAAATGCTTCATGGCAACCTTATCACAGGACGTTTATACTACAGGTTCTTTCAGAATGTTTCAAGCCGGCTTTACCTATAGTGGTAGTATGAATGCTTCCTCAGGGAAATAAATGTAACTGAACCTCCTATATAACATAGTGTGATGGTAGCCACTGGAAGGTTAATAGGAAACTGTACATGGTACTTCCAGCAGGTTATAACTTTTTGATTGAAATTTGTAGTGTGTCAGAAGAGAGCCTTCTCTGTGAGTTAAATTTTGCAAAGGAAACTTAACACTTCCAAATGTGTCTACTAAGTAAAATAGTAGTGGACCAAAAACATTAGACAGTATCAAGAATAGCTTCATGAAACATTACCCAGCATCCCGAGGTAGCTCCGATGTCCCTGCCTGTGGGGCTCTCCCTTTTGAAGGTGCTGCCAGGGGTCTCTTTCGGTCTTTACCATGGGGGGAGAGTTTACCTCTGGAAGTAAACCTTCAACATGCTCTGGGTTTATCCAGATGTGCGGTGGGTCAGGGAGAGATGTGCAAAATCACATTCAAGATGAAGCCAGGTCTCCCTGTGATTGCCAGCTGGCCCTCTGTCGAGAAATGTCCCTAATTCCTATAATAGCGTGCCTATTTCATGGTACTTTAAAGTGAGAACTCTCAAGTGGCTGGCCACATAAGCAGCTTTCACATAAACACTTCAGTTCTGCTTCACCGAAAATGGCTTAGGTGCTGATAAGTGAAGCTACACGCTTTGACATGGCAGAGCGAGCTGTTTATTTTGTGTGGTACAATTAAATTGTCTCAGGCATGTTATACCCCACCAGGTATGCACGTACCATATAGGTGCCTTCTAAAGAAATCATCAGTGATCTCCCACTGTTTTGTCCTTTTGGGGTAAGATCTGTCTTGTTACCCCCTTCTCTATTTAGCCTACTATTTGGGTAGAACCAAAACTAGATGCCATGGGCAAAGCATTATCTTCTGAGCACAGTTATTTAAGCTCTGCTTTTTGATAAGGTATGTGTGCAAATTTGCAGGTAGAAATCCCTGCACAGCCGTGCACCTATAGGCTGTGATCATTTCAGGGAATCTCTGCACGAATGGCAGTTTGACGCCCAGAACAATCGTTCTGGCATGCACGCACTGAGTGTACGCAAGCATCTGTCATTGAATTTGTACATCAGTCAAATTCTTGTTTGGATGCTTGACCTTTGCAAGATGGAGTGTTTGAAGACTTAATATGGAGGTCTAAAGCTTCAACAGGTTTTACTTAAAAGGCTTTTTGTACAAGTTTCTTACTACTTTCTGAAGGGCTAAGTCAAGCCTTATTTGTTCAAAACTCCGGTTCCAGACATTCTATGGACTTAGGAAGTCAGGACGTAGACGTATTGTGAGGTCTTGCTCTTTGCTTCTCATGTACCACATACAGGTTGTTCTGAGCCTCTTGCATCCTGGGGCGTGGCAGAAAAGATAAGTATTGTCATTTGGGTGATAATTAGGTGTGGACTTAGCAGATGTTTTCTGTGGCTTAAAGTGTTCTTTCTAACCGGTGTGGTCCTGTCTGGTTGGTATTCCTGAAATGCCATGCTTCCTTCCCCATTATCCCCACCAGCTGATAAGTATGGCAAAGCTCCATCCTGAGGAGTTTCACTGAGCAGGTGGCTGTCTTCAGACCTTATGTGCTTTCTTTCTCAAGCTAGTGGTGAGCAATAGATTCGGGGTCTGTATGGCTCATTTCCAAATTTCCTGCAGTGGGATTCTCAAGGGAGGCGTGTTTCTGGCGTGCATCATCCCCCTTTTACTAATGCACTTTTGACACCATTAGTAGCCCACTGACTATTCTTGCCATATGGTCTTGGGACCCAGAAATTGTTAAGGGAAGATAGGAATGAAGACGGTGTTTTTCAGCAAAGACCGTGTTTTTCTCCTGGTACAGCCACAGCACAGCTACAAGGCTTGAGCTGTCAGTCAGCTTGCACGGGGGACAGGGCATTTTTGTTGGAGAATCTGCTGTCCATGGTTTATTCCCCATGTCCTCCGTGTGCTGTAGGGCATAGCTCATAGGCGCTGCCAGAGCTTCTCCTCTGCCAGATTTTTCCAAAGCAGATGGGTTGTGAAGGATATATATGTTAAGATATTGGCAGAGGGTAGTTAACACTAAGCTGTTGGAGTTTGTGGCTGAAAGTTACTACTGAGAGAGGTCCCCTAGTAAAGTGTATGTGTTTTAGGATTTTACATGCATATGAAATCGGTGTAGACATTTTTACACGTTAGTAACTGTGGACAGTCAGATTGTAGACCAAAGCTTGCTTTACCATGGGGAAATAAGACATGGGCATTAGTGAGAGTGGGATGCTGAGCCTGTGCTTCTGTTTCGCAAGCATGAATGGAGTCTGAGGAACATTTCTGGGTAAGTTCTTTGAGTCATTCATACTTCCCTGTGAATGAATCAAAGAACATCTTTCTGCATCTCTCCTGCAGGACCTCAGGTAGACATGGAGTTGGTGCAGCCACTTTCCTACCAGCTTGGTTTAAAATGAAGAGGTTTTGAGGCTTCAGCAGGCTCTACTGTAGCTGATCATTGCAGGTTAATGTCATCGTCTAGTGTGGTGCTTGGTAAGCAGCCATGTGAGGCTTTAACCTGCATATTTACCTAGTGTAGGAATATTTGCTGACTACAAAGATTAATAAAGCTGAAAGAAATGGCGTTCAATTATTTAATTATTGGTATCGCTTACAGTATAAATCTGTCTTGAAAGAGAGTAGTTGGTCTCTTTGAGATTTTGTTTTCTTCTACGCTGGAAGACTCCATCCAAAACACGGGTTTGACTTTATTATGAAATGCAGCATTTCAGCTATTGGTGAAGCATTTAGTATGTTCTGCTATGAAGCCAGGCTCTCTTATATGAACGCTGATATAAACATAAAATATTTTAACAGTAATAACAAATTGGAGGATCGTCACCGGAAGTGATTGATAGTCCCGTGTCAAAATGAATTTCATATCATACATTTTCTGCCTGGGGATTTTTAGGTGCAGGGGAGGCTAAAAATTATTATTCTGTTTCATTTTATTGTTTTCTTGTTGCTGTTGGCAAATGCCTAACCTACTGTCTGTTTCTACTGTATTGGGTTGCAGAGGGAGAAAAATAAATAGTGAATCTTTAAAAAAAACAATCTTTTATTAATAGGGAAGGGATTAAAAACTAGCAGAAATCCATATTTCCATTAAATGTTTCATGAAGTGTCCTTGTTTTGTGGAAACATTTTAAAAATATTTGTCAGAGAACCAGGTTCTTGCAGACTGAACTATTTCTGCTAAATACCAAAATACTTGAGCATGAGGGGAAGAGCAGTTGTAAAAATCACCCCATGCATTTATTTCTTGAGGTAGTTCAAAAGCGTTCTTTCAAAATTTACCTCCACTGCGTCAGAGGATTAATTCTGTTTGTTGCGAGGCAGGGTTGTCTCTGAAGGCCCGTGACCAGCCACGGGTGTGCTGCAGAGGGATGCGGGAACGGTAAAACCCTTCCCCAGCTGGTACCCGGCTGGGGCTTTTGCTTTTCAGTGTCACTCGTGTCACTGCAGTGGCTGTGCCCCGCTGGCAACACAAAACTGACTTGGGGGGAAGATTTTCTGTAAGGAAAAACAGCATACCTAAAGCAAACAAACTGAGCTGAAATAACTTCACAGGCGGCTTTTTGAAGACTCCCTTTGTTGTCTGGGAAATACAGTGGGAACATCCGTTCCGAGCTGGAGCTGAGCACATTCACTTAAGAATTTTACCACCCAACTTCTCAGTACTTTAAAGGCAAGATTAATGAGCACTTTATCCAGCGCATATGAGCTGCCTATCAAGAATATTTTCAACAGTGCACCAGTGATACGCTGCAGATAGTGCTGACAGAAGCTAAAGTGAAATGTCATACTTTCAGATCTGACGCTGTGTGCTGTTGGAAGAGGGCCTGTACTGCCTTCAGAGACTGACAGCTAAATCCTTCATTCTTTCAGCTTCCAACATATGGCATGAAGTAGGGTGTGAAAGATAAATTTCTTTGGATAGGTGCAGAAAATATGTGCAACATTTTTACTGGTTGGCTGCATAGAAAGATCAAAACAGACGTGTTTTCTGAGAGCAGGAATTTAAGGCTTTGAAATCATCCATCCAGATTGCCCGTATTAATGATGGGTACCTGCTTGGAGGAATTAATAGAATTCTCCATAAGCCTAGCAATGACCGCTTGAGAGAAAATGGGTCACTGAGGCCACAAGAGTTCCCCATCTGCCCTCAGTTGCCTTGTGCTGTAGTTACCGTTAAAATAAAGAGTTGGAGGAAAGTTCCAAATATGACTCAACTTTTCTTTACATCACTGGAAGGTGTCCGTGTTGCCACGCTGATCTGTCTGTATAAGCATACCACTATATGGCTATGTGTATGCATATGATATACTCCTGAGTTATTTCAGGATGTTGAGATGGGATTGACTACGAAGCAAAACAGTCAGTCTTAATCATACGTTACCCTGATACAACCCTGTCAAAAATTTGGTGTGTGCTTAATATTATGTTGCTTAAAGATTTCATCTTTACAACTGAAGCAAAATGCTTCATAGAGGTGGGTGTTTTAGCCAGACAGAAAATAAAATATTAATCTTGATTAACTCAAAGTAAACAGATGTTCTCGGATGCCAATATCGCTAAAAACTATATTTGTAACTGTATATATTAGGATCAATGAAATTTATTCTCTCAGGAGATCTGAGCTATTGTGAGTTTTCAGGCAAAGTAACTAGGCAGACATGGAAACCAGTACATAAATATGCGATGATAATATAGAGAACATGAAAATGTGGAATGTAAGAATGAAAAAAAGCACTTTTATATTTTCCTTTTTTAAGAATTAAGACCAAAAAAATCAGACTCATCAAATATATCCCCTTTTTCAACCCTCTTCCCCGACCCATCTTATCCTGCCTGTCTGCGGTCTGTTCTTTTAATTTTGTATTCAGTAGGACAGGACTGACTTTTTGCTCTGCCATTGCACTGCCCCCAGGTAACAGCTCCCCTTATCCAGTAGTATGGGGTGTGATAGTGGTACAAAAGATACTGTGTGTTTCTCGCATGCAATTTAAGGAAAATGCCCTGACACATATTTTCAAGTATTTATTTTAACTCCCTAAAATGTTACCCAGAACAAGTTAAATATGTAACATTCCCCTTTCACCTGCAAATTGGTGACAGAAGCAACCAGTGAGAATATTCCCAATAGAAAATGCAAATGTAAAAGGCTTCATTTTGGTGAGTGTGGAAATCAGATGCCTCTGGAAGTAGGACTGCTATTTAAAATGTCATATTCTGAAAGCATGGCTAGCAGATTTCACATTTCACAGAACATTGGAAAATGATTATATTTTTGCCTTTGTCGCAAAACCACTGTCCTGTGCTGGTGCATGTTCTCATTACAATACATGATAACAGGGGTGTATTTGAATTTTAATGTGAAATGTGGTCGTCTAAGACACACTTTGACCTTCTCAGTATTTTATATGTTAACCAGCTGACTGTTCCATGTTTCCATAAAGGCTGCAAGCAGAGAAGCGCATGGGCCAGCCAGACAAATAAGAGAATACTGATAAGCTCAGCACAGGGCACCCCACTGCAGTGATTCAGAAAAGGTAAAGAGCATTCAGAGTCTGATGTCCTCATGCAGTAATACATATTGTAATGGAAACAAATCTAGCCCCCCAAGTTAACAGCTGCACCATGGATAGCAATGAGAATGGGAAGAGGTATGAAGTTAACTTGCTTTCATTACAGCTGTAGGATTTATTCTGCTTTTCTCCTGGACTCATACTTTTCCAGCAATTGGAGGAAGAGTTTGAATGCTGAATAGTCCAACAAACTGTTTACATTTTAAAATCATCTTCAGATTTATTAATGTAGCATCTCTGCAGGATGAAACCTACTTTTTAGAGGCTAATAGCAATAATATATATAGAGAGGTGCTTTCTAATATGGATAATTCTAAAGCATTCCACAAATGCATTTCACCTTGGTCTTGTAGCACTGCTTGTACAAAAAGATAGACCATCTATCAACAGAGACACTGCTTTAAATTGCCAGCTTTAGGGACAAATACGTTCTTTCCTCTCCTCCCCTCTGTAAATGTAGCTCTGCCCTGGGGCCGTGATATGTGCAGATCATAGCCTGGGCTTTAAGTGAGCATCTGTTTTCCCAGGTATAGAGACAGGACTGACCAAGAAATGTAGCCTCTGTAGGGGTTTCTGGAGCCCTGAACCTGTAGGAACTCTGTTCCTGGAGGGAGGCAGGGAATGGAGATGGTACGTTTTACTGGAATGTAAATTGGGAATAATGCCAGTGAAATCCGTGAACGTGCTACCATTTAAGACAAGACTGAAATTGGACTCCAGCTGCATCTATGGATATGTGCCCTGGCTATTTGCTGTAATAACCCAAAGGAGCAGACACCTTTGAGTGTATTCTTCTTTTTACTTCTCCTTTTTGGTTACAAACCACCTCATTTATGTATAGTTGATTCATATTATTTCTCTGCTTAGCACTTTATGAGCAAATGAAACTGCCTGCAAAGTTGCCAGTTAGTTCCAGCCGGGCTTGGAAGCCTGCCCATCAGAGCCAGCTGTAATTCCACATTGGCAGCTGCTGTCAAAGGGGACTAACCCAGCACCCGCTTTCAGTCCCTGCTGATCCAGGCTGGCTCTCACTGGGTGGATGAAGTATGAAAATACTTTATCCCAGTATCAATTTTTGCAACCTGATTCCTATCCTAATGTTTAGTTTAGCAAATCAGGAACGTGGAGAAAGAAGGTGTAAGTCACATAACATCCTATGTCCAGTTCTCATCTACGATACAAACCTTCCTGTCTTTCACCTTACATCCCTTCTGTTTAGAAATGGTTTAGCGTATAGCTTTGCCATTATTTGTTTGTGAAAAAAATTGGAGGCAACCCCATAATGTCTCTTACAAAGATTTTTATGATGTGCCTATACCTTACCTACCGCTCTGGGATCCAATCTCATATTGACTCTCTTTGAAATTGCTGTCAGGAAAAGGATTAGAAAAACAGTATTGGTTACACTGAATTAAAGCCCGGTCCTGGTGTCCTGCTAATAGTGATAAAAAAAAGTCAGTCTTTCTGGCAAAAAGCGTGTGGTAGTGAGCAAATCTGAAATCACATGTGTATAGCAAAGTTTGTAGGTGGTAGGGTAGGTGGGAACCTGTAAAACTTCTTCAGACAGCTGTGGAACAGCACCCGATTCTCTTCATTCTCTAGTCATGGGATATTCCCCGTTAAATCTAGATGCAAGTATAAATCCAGTGCAGATTTAATGGAAGTATTTTAGTGACAGTGGAAGAGAGACCTGGCTGGAAAGCTTTCTTTTCCAACCCCATTAGCACTGGAAGGGACTGTAGATCTCTGAGAGACATACCACGATTACAGACGGCCCTTTCTTCCCCTCTCTTCCTCCAGGTATCTTAGTATTATGACCTTTAGGCAGGCTGGATGCTGAGCCGTGACGGAAGCTGTGCGAGATGCAAAAGCACTATAAGCAAAGAGAATCATGCAGCTCATTGATTTTTGCAGTTTGTGCATTTGTCAGTGTACAGCAGCAAGAAGTTAGTGGCACATGCTGTTCTCATTCTTTTTAAAAAATTAATCTTTTCAGTGTTGTCCTGGTTTCGGCTGGGATAGAGTTAATTGTCTTCCTAGTAGCTGGTACAGCGCTGTGTTTTCAGTTCGGTATG
>JAVKLA010000010.1:28086564-28102454 GCA_034782735.1 Sagittarius serpentarius
CATCCCACTGGGTGGGGGGGGGGAGTGAGTGAGCGGCTGCGTGGTGCTGAGTTGCTGGCTGGGGTTAAACCACGACAAGTGTCAAAGGAACTACACAAACAGCAAAAAGACCATGAAGGAGGTTAGTAAGCGGTTCTGAGAAAAACCCAGGACGTGATTACTGTTAGCCATAGTGTTCATAGTACTGTAGGCATTAATGTATGTAATTCAAAAATTACAGACCATTAATTCGTGTGTGGATGCTAGCTGATTGCATTGTACTGCTTGTTTTTCTTTTGAGGTATTGAGCCATGGTCTTTCTGCATGCACAGATTCTGTGATGGGGATACCAGTTCCGCTGACAGGTAGCTCCAGTTCCATGCAAAACACAATTTGGACATGATTTCTTAGAAGGACACCCATAGTCTAGGAAAATGGAATAATATATGGACCACAGGATTAAGTTACTTTACAAAGTATAGCAGCATCCTTTGTCATGGATCTAGATAGTCTGTGAATAATAATATACATCTAGAGAAGTAGAGCGGGGCAGGGGGGGCTTATTGTTTTAGTCTGATTACAGAATTAGTTTTGCTTTTAAACAGATTACTTACAAAATCATCTCCATGTTACAGAGGGTAATGGATACCCCAATTTGCCAGTTGTTCAAACTGAGCTCGTGGGGTACAGGTTAACTTCACTGCTTCTGCTCTTTGGCTTCTTGGATTTCAGGATGCTACAAGCATTTGGCTTCCTGGAACCTGGAAACCAGAGAAGCCAAAGTGCTTCTCTAAAAGAGGTTCAGCTGATGCGCTTACAAGGTTGTTACCCTGCCTAGAAAGAGGGAAAAGCAGCTTTTTATTCACTTTTCTTACTCAGCTGTAACTTTAAGAAGCAACGTAACAAATAATTAAAGCTAGAATTTTCAAAAGTTGCTAAGCCAATTAGACTCAAAATACAATGGAAAGTCAAGGTGAGTTAGGCTTCTAATTCCCTTAGGGTCTAATTTCCAACAAAGTCTAAGAGATTATGTTAAGCCTATTAATGCAATATGAAATTATAAGTGTTTTATAAGAAATTATCTTGTGTAGCTATCAGTTTACTTCAGCTCACAGTGCTGATTCTTTTCAATAAGGGAAAAAGACAAGCAAAAGAAAGCGGTAGAAAATGTCTGGCAGTTAAAGCTGTTTGGCAATAGAGAGGAGATTTAGTCGTACTCCTTTGGAAGATGGAGATCTTGTATGGAAGAAGTTTATTATGACTGTTATGGCTAAAAGTAATTTGTAGTTTTGGGTTGCTCTGGGGGCTGGAGAGCCTCTCAGCCTACATTATATGGCCCCGGGATGTCTTTGTTGTGCTGTCATGAATTTCTCCAGCTGCCCAAACCCAGTCCGACAGCCCTGTCTGGTTCCAGTGCCAGTGCCCTGCCCACAGAGTGTGGCCTCTGTACGGGAGACCTCAGGTGCATGTTTGGGAACTGTCTTCTCCAGTGCCTGCACCAGGAAGGTCCTGCTGATGCTAGCACTAGGATTTTAGAAAAATACTGTCCTTGGGACTTACTGCTACATCAGAGAAACAGAGTGGGGGAAAAAAATCTTCTCCTCGACACCATTCAATTATTGCAATCAGTATGTTGTCTTCTGAATCCCAGACGATGTCACCGAGTAACGTGGAGTGTAAAATTTCTTTAGGCACCTCTCTTGAGTTTGGAGCCTCAGAAACCAGATGCATGATGTAATGGAGTAACAAGTTATTATGTGCCAGCTGATCTCTGATTGCTGTCTATTTCTGCCTCCTTACCTCATGGCATAGGCAGAGTAATCTGGATCAGTTGAGACCACAGTGAAGCCAGAGAGGCAGTTGGACTGGTTTCCGCCCAGCATAGCTTGTTTTGCTGCTGGTGTGCCCTGGCATTGACTTATGTCATGCACAGTGGTTGGGGGCAGCCAGGCAGCATGTCCAAGGTGGCTGCGTTGGATCTGATGTCGGCACCTTACAAGTGATCTGCCCGTGTGCCGCAGCTCTCCCATGCCCTGGGAATCGCACACACACAGGTCTGCTGCTGCGTGTGCTGACGTGCTCCAAAACCCACAGGCCTTAGAGGATGTGTATGCATTTCATGACACCAGTCACCAAAGAGCTTAAGTAAGGTGTTTAGTTAGCCTGATTTTTCACTTGTTAACCTGATGAAAGCCTCACTGAAAGCCAAAATGCTCAGACAGGTATATGAAGATAATGCCCATTGGTTTATTCCAGTACACTTGCAGAAAAATTATGTTTAATACAGTATTCTGTAGTGTGTCTCTAAAATGCATGGAATTTTTTTTTAAATACAGAAATCTGGAATCATCCCTTCGTATTTTCTCATAGCATGGAGAGCTGCATTTGAACATAATCACTTCTTATGTCAAAGCTTTAATTATATGATTTACACTTCTAAAATTAAACATGCAAGTACCAATAATAATAGAAAGTGTTCTGGTTAATTCTAAAATTACTTCAGCTAGCAAACAGATTAGTGTAATCTTTCTTCAAGTTTGGGAAATATTTTGCATAGAACAGTTAAGGCTAAAGAATATAACCTGTAATTTTGTTCCTAAAGTGTTTGTTGGGTGTGTGTGTATTTAAACATCCTGTGACTTTAGTCTTAAAATGGTATGTAATTGTGCATTTGCTAAAAATAGTAACGTATTTATTCCAACACAAGGATGCAGACATGGACTGCATATGAGAGACAGCAAGTCTTGCATCGTTTTAGCTCTGGATGTAGATTCAGCATCTGTTTTGCAGGGAAGAATGCTGACGAGTTAAATTCCTCTCTGATGGGAAAGCACAGACATGGTCGAGCACAGGGTATGATCTGCACTGCAACATCCCTGTTGTCTCCTTGTCGTTCAGGCAACCTGTATGTGTAACGTGGGTGCATATGGGAAAGTGAATTTGTTTTCCAAAATCTTCTTTAAAAGTCCTCCTCAAAAAAAGAGGGGTGGGGATTTGGGGAAAATTGGTGACACTTTCCAAAGATCCTGTGACTATAAATGACCTGTTTTGGTTCTGCAGACTTCAGGGAGCTCTGGCAGGCACGGAGTCTAGCTAAACCCATAAGGGCTTCCTGCAAACTGTTCTCTTCACCTGGATGAAATTGCAGGATTAAGGGCTTTTGTTTATATTTCTCTGTAATGAGAAAAGTAAAGATGAGAATTTAATGAATCTGGATATAAATTGTGTGAGAGGTGTAGACACCACAATCCCTACCCTGAGTTTGCTGGCAAAACGGCTTCATCAAGTGCTTATAACTATTTGCTGGTTTTGTATTTTACTTTTTAACTTTGTAGACATGCAGATTTTGCAGCTAATTATTCCAGCGTACATGAAACTCTTGCACTGAGTGGATTTCTGCTGTTGAAATTAAGCAGGGAAACGAAACAATTGTTGGTAATTAGACACATTTCACGTGTCTGTGTACGCGTCTTAAAACAACAAAAACTGTCTGTGTTTGCACTGGAGCCTCGGATTTGATAGCATTCAGTAAATCTAATTATAGGCTATGGGAATTTGCAGAACTCCCTGAATGTTTATGTACAGTTTACCATTTTTCCCCAAAGTACTTTGATGAATTTTGCAATTAATCTTCAGATTCATTTGATTGGAATTTAGAATTCTTGGGTTACATCTGTTGCCGGTTGTGTGGAGCAGGTTTACCCTACAACAGTTAGTGCAGAGAGTCCTTTACATACTCTTGTACATATGTTTTTTCTTACGTACCAATAATATTTCTCATATAAGTTTCAAATGAGAACGAAATCAAAGAAATGGAGCTTTCTTAAGTCCCGGAAGATTTTGAGTACTGCAGGCGTTGTTGAGGTGCTGAAGATAACAAGAGAACAAAGAAATCCAATTAAAATAACATTTCTTTTCAACGTCCTTTCTTACCTGTTGTCTGTGAAGCATACAATCCTGTTAATTTTCTACCACATCATCAGGACCCATAAAATCTGAGGTACTTCAGTTAGTTCTGGGAGGTCCCTTTGTAGAGAGGAAGTTTTTTCTAGATGAAGCCCTAGAAAAGTCTTATTTTCGTATATGCTCTAAACACTCACTTTGTCTTTGCTGGCTTTTGTTGCTGACCCCTGGCTCTAAAGCTACTTCTGAAAGGAAAAAATAGCAGAAGAATATGCTCTGAGGCAAATCAGCCTTGAAAATCCTGTGGCTTCTCCCCTCCTGGTCTAGAAATGCAGGACACAAGTAAATAGAGGAGCTGGACTGCTCTCTGTCTTGATTTGTTATACTCCCGGTGCCTCTTTTGCTAGAATTTGGCTAGGTAAAGTTCTCCAGTAACTTAAAAAAAAAAAACAAAACAGCTTATTAAATCTGGATGCTTGCACTTTACCTGCTCATTTCACATCAGGACTTGCAGCATTCTCCCAAGTGAATATTTGAAACCCTGTTAAATAGCACGGCTGGGATTTCATTGCCCAGTATTCCTGCTTTCGGCTAGAGGAGCGCAGTTGCTGCTTAGCACCCTGGCAGCACCTGTCTGCTAATTTCTTCCTAAATTGCAGCACATCCCTGTGGGCCCATGCTGCTGCTCGGAGTCGGAGGGCTCTTTGCTTCGGCCGGGTACTGCCGAGCCCTGAGGACCCTTCTGCCGTCCAAACTCTGCCTCCCCACACATGCAGATTTTCCTGTTCCAGATTGTTTCTAGATCTGGCAGCATCTCTTTACTGATTTTTTTACAAACGACACGTCCCGTTGGCTCCTGGCAGATGAAGCTTTTCCCTTCTCCTTTGCCTGACTTCAGCTGCATCCCCCAGCACCCGGGGGAGCAGCGAGCAGTTGAGGGGGTCATTGCACGCTCTGATAGCAAACTTCTGATGATCACATAACTTCACAACCACAGATATCTGACAAGCTGGCACAGTGAGCGAACGGATTTGTTCCCGAGGATTACCTTTGCTACTTGCACGAGTAATTCCTGGAATGACCTTCTGCATTTGAACACATTGTAGAAAGGCACTTGCAAGATGATCCCAGCAGTGTCTTTATAAATCTTAGCAATACATGACAGACAGCAGTTAGCGGAAACAGCAGGCAGTGAGTGGCCTTTGAGACACTGCAAAAGGGATACTTTGACACGTTATCCGTCAGTGAGGGGAAGTCGCTTGGGAGTTGCTTTTGTATCACTGCAGGGGAGTACAAGGAGCTGCTGAATAAAAAGTGCATTTAATCAGACTTACTTGGTGATATCCTTTCACCTTACCCTCCTGATTGTATCTTCGCAGTGAGGAGCTAGTTAATTTTAATGATAAAAACCGAGAATCTCCTTATTGAAATTTAAATTAGGTTAATAACTAGTGATATGGCTAAAGGGTGTAATTTACAAAACACAAATCCCTTATGCAAAAGTGTGTGTGTGTTCAGTATCACACATGGAAATCCCTTAATTTTGATTTGACTCATTTAAAGCCAAAAATCAAACACAAGAATCTTGTTAGCATTTCCAAGACTGAAATACATACCACTTGAGTGTGTATTTTCCTCTTTGAAAGGGGAGTCTGCCTTTGAGCAGGCTGAACTCCTGCCTGAACACTTCCTCCCTCCTTTCCTCCAGGAGGAAGGGCTCAACCTCCATTTCCAAAGGAGGCTGGGGTCAGATGCTCAGCTGTTCCCTTCTCATAGCTGAAACCAGATTTTTAAGGATGGAGCCTTCTTTGACTCACCTGATGAAGTCTCCAGGTTTGCAGCAAGGTTTGAGTCAGTGGGGCTGACCATCTGTTGTAATGTGTTGTAATGGGAATGGAGCATCTCTGATATGATGCCCTTAGTTACTTGTTACCCGTGTTTCAGCAGAAACTGCTGGGATGCTGGTCTCTCTGGCCTTCTGTGTTTGCACTGGGCTTTTACAGTATTGCTCGATACTAGGAGATACTGAAAAAACCATGATAAACGTGATATACGTAGATCCCTTGTTACGATAGGAGTATCCAGCTTAAATTGTAATGCAGGGTAATAGTATTCAGTCAAGCTCTTCTTCATGCGATTGGTATACCCCAAAATACTCATACACGCCAAAATGTTAGGAATGAGTGGAAATGTATGTAATGTAAGGTCGCAGCAGCAAAGGAGTAACGAGCTGAATCACCAGCAATCAGCACCATTTTCTCCTCCACTTGCAGTCACCCCCTTTACCCTATCATAGATGCTGATCTTTGGTTTTCCCCAGGCATATGTCTCCTGAGCTCTCCTTGCCTCCTGTCTGTTTATGCATTTAAAGTTGCACTTTTGTTGAGTGAACAGGAATGAAATTAAGTATGTGGAAGTGAGGGAAAGAAGGTGGGTTACTTAAAGCGATATGTGGTAACACAGCAAGTAGGGTTTTCTCTGACTGGTGGAGTGACGACATCAGCTGCTCTTGTGCCCAGTAATGTGGGCAGAAAAGAGAGCACAGAAAGTAGTAAAGTGCGGGAGCAACCAGAGCATGTTTCCTTAAATCTTCCATGCCTCCTGCCCAGCCAGTACAAACTTGTCACCTTTAATCTGTGTAAGCATGCTCCAGAGGTGAGCTGTCAAACACAGAAGGGTAGAAAAGGGGGACAGCACAAAACTTTTGAGCTACCAGACAATTAAAATGAGAATTTCCTGTGTTAAGGGACACAAGACTTTCCATACGGTATTTTTAAGTAGTACATGAATTGCTCATCTCTTTGGCACTTAGAACAACATAGAAACTAAACTGCGTTTCTGTACTGTCCTGGTCGGCTGGTGTGTCTGGCTGCTCAGACTTCGAGGAGAACATCGCTCAGACGGGTACTAATGGGCAGCACGGTGCTGAAATGAACATCAGTTTCCCATTAGAACCAAATGTTTCCTGGTGTCTCTACAAGCTGTGGTGTGCATGAAATAAAAACCTCTGACGTTTATGAGGTTCTTTACAATATAGGAGCAAACATTTACTTTTAGTGTCTTAATTTCATATGGGCATTTTACTTGCCTGGTGCATTCAGTGACACCCTTGAAGAACAGGAATGACATTAAAGCACCACACTGAATTGCTGGTAATTTGTATAACAACTCATTCTTTCCTTATCATTTCCCATTTTATGAACATGACGTTGTGAAATGATTTGACTTCAGAGTGCACTTAGGAGATAGTGATGCATACAGGCTTTTCAAAGTCATCTCAGAGTGAAGTTATGCTACTTTCTATCCAGTGGGAGGCTGGAAAAAAACATTTTAAAATAAATTAATTAGGAGATGCTACAGCTTAAATGAGCACAGCAGTAATAATAAAGGCATGTACTCTCAAACCTTCAACAAACGGCCATAGATGCATCTCACAAATAAATGCAGAGAAGGGAAAATAAGAAGTATTTCAGGAATAGAAATGAAAATGGGTCAGTTGAAGGAAACAAGGTTTATAAGGTGAAACAATACCAAGTCCTTGGACTGACAGCAAAGACTGACTAACCTCATCTGTGTCCCTAAGGAAGTTAGAAAACGGATGAGGAAGAGCTTCTATGGTAAGTTGGGCCTGGCCTATTCACACTTCTAATCTTAACCATCTGCAATAGGTAAAACTATGAATGTTTTCTGAAGACAGAAGGTGAGTCAGTGTAACAGTAGCTCAGATCAGAAAGTACAAATCAAAAAGACCAGAAAGTACAGGATAGTTTTTAAACGAGTGAGACCGCTTGTGTCAGGAGCGGGCACTACTCAATTAAAAAATGCTTTCAGTGTCTTCTGCCTGTTCCCTCATGCAGTTGTCCTGGCTTCAAGTCAAACACAAATAGTGATAGACCTTTGCTGGTAGTAAAACATGCAACAGGCAGGAGGGTCAGGACAGTGTATCGTTATATTTGCAGCTATGAGTGTTGATGCTATGATTACAAGGTAAGCACAAGATGTGTTACATATTTTAATCTTCTCTAGGTGACAGGCTGTTTGGGGCGTGGCGATTATGGTCTGGATCTTGCATTGTACACAAGGGGTCTGCTACCAGCATCTAACAAAATAACGATAAGCCATGACATAAGAAACAAAACATACCATTTGTTGACCCAGTGCTCAGGGCTTAAGGTCCATTTTGGAGCTCTGTAGAAAATGCTGTTGAGAAAAGTACTGGGTTTCGGTAGCAGTTTGGAGGCTGAAAGCTGTTTGCCTTTTTCTCTGTGTGAATAATACAAGAGCAGTTCCTGAGTGGAAGAGTGCTAGGAATGGCAATGGCGGCAGTGCGTACTCTGCTTGGCTTTAAGGCAGCAGTGTTCTAGCTCTCAGCATAGCGTAAGATTGGAGTTCGCACACTGCACATTGGTTGTTTTCACTTAATATGAAATGAAAACCATTAATATGATAGTGTTTCAGTACACAGTTCAGAGAGAGGAGCTGAATGGCACATGGAGGGATATATTTTACACCAGTGCCTGCTGTGAGAGAGGGTGGGAGTGGACTCGGGGAGCAGCTTCTCTAAGTGTTCCTGGCGCTGGTATTCAGAAAACATCTGTGTAATGCAGGCTCCACTCTCAGCCCTCCTCACTGGCTTTCCTCTTTCTTATCCATGTCTCCAGCTTGGGGGCAGCCAGCGTGAGCTTGTACGGTACTATTTAAAATACTCTTCATTTTTTCGTGCAAATGACCTGACTGCTTTTGCAGCGATAATCTCTCCTCTCCTGCTATAGAATCACTAGTGAGAACCAAGCTGGTCCAGCCTGCAAGACCAGCCTTCTTGGTCACTGGCCATTTTTTGGAGGTTGAGGAGTATGAGTTCTGCACCCCCAATGGGTTTAAATGTCTCCAGGGGATGTTATACAGAATCAGGTGAAATCCAGTCCTGGATGCTGATCATTTTTACTGTTTTCCCTCTAAGGCACTCATCAATATTGACTATTCCTCATCAGATGCTGAGGACATCCATTCCCAAGCTGTTGCAGTGTTGTGCCCTTCCTGCCTGAAGACCGCAGGCATGCAGCACTGTATGTGGAAGGACAGAATACAGCTCACCACTAAACTTGGATTGGAAAGACCTGGGAAGTGTTATCCCATCATCAAGCCACGTAACATTGCAGGGCGCAATTCCTGCTGCCATTATGTGTAGGTGAGCTGTGAGACTTGATAATGCACCAGCACTCATTAGCAGCACTCAGAACTGGATAAAATTGATGTTTTAGCCAAGTATGTTCCAACGTGCTTTAAAATTTTCAGAATTAATCAGTGAATTGTCAGAGAGCTTCAGACTTATTACTTTTTAATAGCATTTTTTATTACTTGCTAATTATAAGGTGAAAAAGGTGTGAGGCACAGCTAGTATTATAGTTTCTTAAGTAAATTGGAGCAGAAGGTCACAATAAATTGAAAAGTTATTAAGTGCGTACTTTGCTGGAGACATAATGCTTATCATTATAAAACATAGGAATACAGATACTCTGTTTTTTTTAATGTCCACAGATGGCACAAGCTAATTATTCTCATTTGTATAGCACCTTACACCTCTGTAGATTTTTTTCAGAATGTTGAAAAACAGATGATCACGTCTGTTTTTGTAGCTGTGTGAGAGTTTTTCATTAACAAGATCAGGCAGGACCATCTGTGTGTTCTAGTAAAAAGTTTACCACCAACAGTGAATTCAAAACTTTCAAACAATGGATGAATGCATAATTTGTCATGTGTAGATACAGTGCATTGGCTCTCAGCCCATGCGGTGTAGTCACAGGTTCCTGAATGCATTTTTTATGTGCCTTGAGACGAAAAAAATGCCAGTCGCATTCTGCATTGTATTATTGACCGAACGAGGTGTTTAGGTTTGTGCCTTTTATGTAGGTACATGCATTCACTTGGTCGGCCTGCAGGCACCTCATTCAGTATTGTCACTGGAGAGGAGCGATCCCAAAGGATGCTGGCTCCGGAGGAGCAGCTTTCTCTCCCCTCCGTGTGGGGAAACGTAAGAAGTAGCCCGGAAATCTAAGGGAAGGTGCTAAGGTAGTTTTACATCATAGGTTATGCGATTTCTCTTCTCCCATAATGAGCCCAGCAGAAGGACAGGCAGGTATGTGCGCGCCTTGCTGAAAACATGCTGCACAGCATAACTTCAGCCTAAAGAGAAAAAAGTGGTTGAACATGTTAATGTTGAATCCAGCTGATGATGGAATGAAATAGCGTATGGATGTTAATTGTCTGCTAACTGTGATTCTTTTAAGAGTGTTGTCCCTGTCCTTTCACACTTCCCATGCAATTTCACACTGCCCCAGCATTTTCTCACTCCTCGGCTGCCTCTCCTAGTTCTCTCCTAGTTCTCTCCTCTTGGGTGCAGTGCAAAGAAGTAAAGTGCTTGGAGGCAGGCAACCTTGTAAGTTCATGCAGGACCTTCTGTAATCCAGATCCCAGCTGCTCTCCGTTCTGGCCAGGGTAACTGTCCCCAAAATGTGGCAAATGCCCCACAAAACAAGCAGCCAGTGAGGCAAGCCCCTTGCATCCCTGGTCCAGAGTTGTTCTGCAAAAGGGATGGGTCGTGTGTGGACAGCCAGGCTGGGGGAGATAGTGCTCAGCACGAGAAGTTCTTCTATAATACAGAATGAAAGCAGATGGGGGCAGAGATGTCTGTGTATTTTAATTTTATTTTGTCACTTGTAATTTCAGCATGTTGGACACAGCCTGGAGCATCGAACGGGCACTTGACAAATAGGGAATCTGTGATTTGTAACTCTGATCACTATCAACTTTTCCAGTGTAATCTCTGGCTTGCTCATCTCCCTTGTGAAGTTGTCAACATTTGCTCAGAGGTTGTGTGGCTTGTTAGCTGTAGATGTATATCGCTCATTAGAGGTAGAAATGCGTCTTGTCTTTCTGAGGGAAGCATTAACAATTCCAGTTTGCAAATTAAGGGGTTCATTTAAGTCTCTTCCAACATTCCCATGAAAAATAGTGGCTCATACACATGCGTCTTCAGCCTGTCTTGTTTTCACTAGAGTACACCAATTTGAGAGAGAATTTCATCTCGGAGTGTGGTTCTTTAATGAGAAGATGCCTTTGTGTCCTACATAATCCACATAATTAGTGCACTTTGGAGTCAGCTGAGATGGGATTTTCAAAAGCACAGCGCATGGGCCACTCTCAGAAACTTAAAACTTTCCCCAGGCTACAATAGGGAGCTTTTCACATCCCCATAGCCAGTGTGAGAACAAGTGTCTGGTGTTGCTTGGAGTGTTTTGCAGTTTGGCAACTGTCAGCTGGGTTTTCTTGGATGAACCACTTAACTTTTCTCCTTCTCAGATTCCTGATTTTGCAGAGGGGGGATTGGTGAAGCCTTTGTATCACAAAGAAGCTTTTTTTAAATTTTAATTAATGACTGGCATGTTTTGGTATTCAGGGAAGAAATCTCACTTGAATTATTGCTTTGTGAGATTATTGTTTTTAGAATGGCATGGGAAGAATTTCTTCACATATAGTTCATCTTCTCTTGGTATCCTTCATCTTCCTTGTTCATGTGTCCAAAACATAATTACAAAATGTTCCCTTAGGAAATAAAAATTCTAAGTGGACTCTTTCAAGCCATGCTTGAAATTGGGGGGGGGGGGGGGGGCTACTTTTGTTGCTTCTTTTGTTGCTTTATTTGTACCACAGTGGTGTCTAGCAGCTGCAGTTGTAGGCACCATTGTACTAGGAGCTGTACAAAATAAACACAAAAAACTTGATCCATGCCCTTGTGGGCTTGCCATTTCAGTGTAAAACGGGACACGTTTGATGAATTGAGATGGACAGATGGGGTGAGTCCTCAGAAAAAAACAGACAATTTCCACACAAGAGGCAGTCGTCCAGCACGCCAGCTGCCTAGCCACTGTCAGGATTTTTTCATCTCTTCTGGCAAAGGAGATGTTTTAAGGAGGGAAATGTAAAGGTGGCATTGCTTCTGGCTCACCAGGAGCCCTTCCAAAGTGACGGAGCAGCAAGGGAGAAAGGGCAAAGCTACTTGGTTGAGAACAAGAGGACCAAATGCCAAGGCTCTGGTGGCATGGGAGATAGGGGAGAAGTGTTTGAGGGGTCAGACACTGAGCTGCTTCTTGGTGCAATGGAGAAAGGGACGCAGGGATGTGCAACGAAACAGAACGGCATAGTGGCAGGGACAGCCAGGAGGTGTGATCCTCACTGGGGGATTGAAGCTGGGCTTGAGCAGATCAAGATGGCATTTACGAAGATGAGAGGAGGGAAGCAGAGATGAAGCTCTACAACCAGTGTTAGGTTATTTGAAGGAAGACAACCCATTCTGTCACTGAATATGACCCAACTCAGATGGGTGTAGAATTTATTTTTCTGATTATGGTCTGATTTTTGATGTATGTATAGTTGGTTGTAATCGATTTTGCTAATCCAGTCCTCCACCCCCCAAACGATGATGGAATGATTCATTTCTTGGCTGGCACATAATTTTGTTATAAAAATACAACCTTCTAAAAATAATAGCCAGAACATTTAGGTACAATATTCTCCAGCCATGGAGGATGCAAGAGTTCATTTTCAGATTCTGCCATTGCAAAAGTTAAACCTTCAGGATGTACTAATGCCTCCTACAATTGGGGGACTTTGGATCAATATACAAAATGTGCTTTGCTACACTTTTTTAACTTGCTCTGTGTCTGCGTTTTTAATGATAGGCGTGTTTCCAACTAGCACTCAACTTCCTGCTTTCTCATTAAAAGCAAAGGCTAAGGATAGATCAAGTGTTACGGTGAGAAGATGTGTCACAGGAAGAAAAAATAGCAATCCAGAAAAACCGGTCCCAGTTTGATACTTACTCTCTGTTACAACCCAAAAGGTAGCTAAAGTATCATTCCTGTAGTTACCCAAAGGCATAATTGAGAATAATTTTGCAGACTACGTTCTTTTGTATTTTATATTAATTAAAGTTATTTATATGTGCCTTTACCCTCACTGGAAGAAAGACCTCTGGTTACTTCTAACCAAGGTTCCCAGCCATAATAGTTGCACTGTGAGATGATCAACAGCCTGGTAATGGGCGACCTCTCTGCCTCCATGAGAGCTGGGAATATTACTATGGGTGTGATCACTTTAACTCAGTATTGTGGGATGATAAACTACCTTTTAATAGAACATTAACATTAATCTAAACAAGATTAGTGGAGCAAAGCATTGTACGAATAAGCTCGCTCAATTAAAACAGATGGTCTTCCATGCTGAATCCCATTATGTTAATAAAGCCTCCCTTGCATACCCACATGCTCGCGCGTGCTCACATGAGCTCTCTTTTTTCCAGTTGCAAGGCGTGTGGTACATAGAAATTTGCTTAGCTTTGTGCTACAGTACTCATTTTATCATCTTTTACTCTGAGAGCTCTTCAGAATTTCATATTTATCAAATTATTTCTGAATGATTAACACTAGATCTTTACATTTTCTTCTAATTACACGTCTGTCATTAATCTTCACTATTTCTTTTGCCCCAAGCATTTTAGAGAAAGTGGAGAGTGATACGATTCAGCAATTAGAATCAGCTGTAAGCATGATTAAGGCTGTCTAAAACCAGGGGAGAAGAAAAAGTCTAGGACTGCAGCAGCACTAATGTGTAGTGTTAGCCAAAATTAATGATCAAACCTTGCATCCTAGCATCTTAATATTGTCTCAAGCAAAATGGCTTTACATTTGGAAGTAACACACAGTCACAATCTAATCACTGTTTTTCCCCCAGACAAGCTTTTACTGTTCATTACTAGAAGGAACAGAGTTTCGTTGCTTCAAAATTAATTTTTTTGCCAGGGCTGAAATACAGCAAAATAATCACGTGTATTAGAAGGCCTTAAGCTTTTCAGAATTTTTTTAAATTCTTTGCTTTAAAGAAACCTCTTAAGGAGTAATTAATCTCCAATGCAATCCTTTCAGCCCAAATCAGCTAAATTAAAAGGTGGCGTAAACAGACATGATTTCACCTCATGTCCCCACACCCTGCCTTGCTGCTAAGGTGGAGGAGAATATTTTAATGTTCTAGCTATCCAGAGCTAAGCAGAATAAATCACTAAATACTGTTTAGCTTAAGTTTTAAGGCTTGGCGCTAGCAGGATGTAACAATAAGTAAGAGTTACTGCTTTCTCTGTTGCTTATCCTAGTATATTCTTGGCAGACGTGGTCATCTTTTGGCCCTCATTTGCCACTCAAACAGTGTCAGAAACTGCCTAAATTCACAACTAATGGAGAAAAACGCCAGTCAGGGGTCTGCAATATAGCTGCCTACCAGTCCTTTGAATGAATGCTTGTTACATGGAGTGGCCCTAAACCTGCTGGGGCTCAGTTGGCTCTTTGTTCCCTGGTAGACCAGGTGGAGTTTCAAAAGATGAAGTGGTGGTATTTGTTTGCCAAGTGATGTGACTTCATAATAAGTATGATTTGGCCCAGCCGAGGACCTTCGTCTTTCAGTCTTCTTCCCTTTAGATATCAATGTGAAAACCAGACAATGGCACATAAAGCAAATGGAACCAAGATTTTCAAGACTGTCACCACCAAGCATTGGGGTGAGAGGTTGGAGAGGGCACAAGCACTTTCTGTGGCTCTTCTGTAGGATGTTGAGTAGTAGGTGAATAAAATTAATTAATCCCTTAGTTGATTTCCTGTCTTGTCTGAGATATTTGGTACTGCTCAGTTTGAAGCTCCCTTTTACATCAGAATGACCTGTGTGCTTTTCCTGTACCCAGAAATAGAGAAGTGACTTTTGGAAAGGAAGTAAACCATCCCTAAAGAATAGTCATGTGTCTGTTCTGTGTTTCAGGTGTGAATTACTTTTTGGGGAAATACTATCTTGAGAGCCAATCTGCCTGGTAGATGTCCATCTGGATTTGGGAAACAAGATTATAGGGTTAATTATTGATGGTCATCAGAAACTGGTTGATGGACATGTATACCACTGCTCAGTCCACTGTGACTTATAGATAAATGAAGTTTAATGTAAAAGTATGTATGATTGACAGTTTATTAACTGTAGTCTAAAACCAGCTAATATGCTGGTGGAAGTGTTGGCTTTTCATTTCTCAGGTTTCCATGACTGCCTTTTCCATAAACTAGAGCCCGAGATGTCTCTAGTTTGTAACTCAGAAATACTGGCTTTCCAGTAAAGATAAATGAACAGTAAATCACAGGAGAAAGGAGGAGGTGTTTTAGAAGTGAAAGACTGTTCCAGAGGGTAAGTTTCTACCCTTAAAGCTCATAGAGTTTGTGAGATAAGGGTTAGCTCATGAAGAAATATCCGTTCGGTTCCTGCATAGCGAATGCAGGGGCTTGGTACGAGTCGTCAATCATTGTCAAAACCAAGCAGTGCCACCCAAGGACAAGAGGTGTGTGAAGTGAGCTGCAGAGCGATATCTCACTGATTTCTCTTGCACCAACTGAGCATGGCTGAATGGGATATTGGTCCTTTGCTGCTTAAGCAGCCAGAAATAACAGGGTAGAGAGATAACATATAATATCACCGCTCCACAGGGGTGTTGTGTAGTGCAAATACCCAAGGAGGAGGGCTGCGTAAACATATGACAGTGGTTTTAAACAAGACAGCCTGTATTTTTCTGTCTGAAACTACTGGTTGGGGGGATCTTCCCCAGGTGGTTGCATTCCTCCCCACTACCTTTTCATTTTACAGCTTCAGTCCCTTTGGTGCTCTAGGAAATAGCAGCTATCACGCGAAGCGTGCTGCAGGTAGGTGCCATTCAGGTGTCCTGGCCACGTGCACACACAGGAGAGCACTTCAGCATTGCTCGCCCTGTTGCACATCCCACCTTCCCATCTGCATGCAGTGGTGGAAGCTCCTAGTGCAGCTCCGTGACCTCATTTTTACCACGTGAGGACACAGGTGTCGTGGTTTAACCCCAGCCAGCAACTCAGCACCACGCAGCCGCTCACTCACTCCCCCCCACCCAGTGGGAT
>JAVKLA010000010.1:28102554-28131357 GCA_034782735.1 Sagittarius serpentarius
CAGGAGAAGCTGAAAAGTCCTTGACTGAGTCTAAACACGACTGAGCAACAACTGAAAACCTCAGGGTGTTATCAACACTCTTCTCATACTAAACCCAAAACACAGCGCTGTACCAGCTACTAGGCAGACAATTAACTCTATCCCAGCCGAAACCAGGACAACAGGCCATGGTGTTTTGGGAGGTGCGTTCACAGGGGAGAGTCCTGCACAGAAGGACTTGCCTGTGGCAGCCAGGTTCAATGAAAAAAATTGCTCATTTTTGTGTGAGTTTTTGTAAACATTCAGAAAAACATTAAGGTTAACCGTACAGATCTGAATCATCCTCCTTCAGGGCTGGTGGTGAGGCTGGTTGGGGTTCAGTGGAGCTCGATGTCTGCCTCATTCTCCGTGCGATGACCTGGTTGTGAGATGGGTTCACCATGCCAACCATACACTCGAGTCAGACAAGAGCGACGGCAAATGGCTAAGTAATTTGCAGCATAATTAACTGACTTGTGCATGTAAGTGTAGTGACTGAGCATCAAGCTAAGCCTATGCTTCAGCACAAAAGTAATCAAGGCCACATATTTCGGTAGTGAAATATGGGATATCTTTAAAAGCCCAGGACCCTGCTGTTTCATACACACAAGATAAACTTGTTAATATCTCAGTAAGCATGAATCAGAAGGGCTTGTTGAAGTTTGTATCCACTTTGGGACAATTTTCAATAACTAATTCGGGTGACAGAGTGTGGGCTCTTGCTAGTACTAACATGCAAGAAAAAGAAAATAATATTCTGTTTTGGCAACCACGTTTCAAACAGCGATATGTCCTTAGTACAAGACTACTTATCGGAGACTTTTGGACATTAATCAAAGGAACAACTGGGTGATCAATAGGAAGTCGCTTTAGACAAAGCAAGGGGAGTGGCTGGTGAAGTTTTGATAGTGTTTTATTTTTACAGAGTAGAAATGTTGTCATATTGGAGCCGCAGAGGATTCCTCATGGTTAGTTCCTCTTTTCTTTCCTGGCTTTTCTTGTTACTTTTTCTATTTGCCCAATGGTCTGTGTAAGTTATTCATACTTTTTGTTTTAAAGGTCAGAAGTGTCATTAAAACTGTATGAATTACGGACTGAATAATATTTTTCTTGTTTCCTTTTTCAACTTTTCCCAAGTTTTTTATTTAAAAAAAGGTAGAAGATGGTTACTTTTAGTAGACAATTTGGGAGGTTTAAAGTTTTGGTTTTGATTAATTCAGGTATAGCACCTGGTTGCTGGTTGATGTACCATTTATTGTCACTGCAGGTATGGAACAGGAGGGAAATTTAGGACAATTTCATATTTCCAGGCAAAATTCTTCATGAAACCTGTGCCAGTCTCCATCATACAATCATAATATTGTAGACATTAAAGGCAAAAAAGAAGAAAAATTTCCGTTGTAGGCTGAGTCAATAATATGAGCCACCCCTATACATGAATATTTTAAATTCTTTAATAGAGTCTATTCATGTGAGTAAATTTTGTAGAGTATTCTGCTTTTTCCATAAAGGGAGTCTTTTTTTATTGTTTGGATGGTTGCTGGTTTTTTTCTCTTTCTTATCACATAGTAGAAAAGTAATGTGATTAATGAACAACTTGAATTAATTGGAAAAAAAAGAGATAAACAAGTGCCCATTCTTCCTTATCTTTGCATTTTTGCTTGAATTGAGACCTCATCCACAATGAATAATTAAATAGTAACAGTTAAACTTGTGGTCATAGCAGTGCAGTATAAATGAATGCATACGTGTTCTGTGAAAAGATTTTAGTAGTTTGAATTAACCTGAAGGTGTAATTTCATCATGTTACTAACAAAGTGTTTACATTGAGCTAGACATTACTGACAGCGGTAGGTGACAGTCCTTACTGAGGCCTGGTCTTGAAAAAACTGCAAATGTGTGACTTGAAAGTGCTGAAGTGCTGCTACCCGTGTTGGTAACAGGACGTAAGAGCCAACGCAGCATCCTGCTAGGGTCGGTGCCAACTGCTCCCTTCACATCTGTAAGGAGAGGATAAATCTCCAGCTCAAGTGCCTTCATCACTCTGTGGTACCTGTCAGTAAATCGGGATTGTTGTACCTTTAGGCTGTTGATGTCTGTGTAGTTTGTAAAGGAAGTGGGAATCAAGGTTTGGTAGGGCTTTCTTTGATATCATTCATCACGCTCGTTTAACCTTTAAAATATATCAGCCAGTCGATGTTTCTTTTTCAACCAATCAATAAATAAATAAATAACAAATAAAATGACAACCTCATAGCTGGCTTCTATGTCTTTAAATGGCCTGACTTTTTGATGTCAGCTTAAAACTCTCACAATTCAGCTCATGTGAAAGGGGACCAGACAGCATGATGATGGGCAGTACTAAGAAAGCTTCCGTGGAATATGGTATTTTTTAATCATGTTTCCTGTAGCAATCGCTTCAGAATGATGAGTAGTGGATGTCAGTTTGGATTTGGAAGAAGGTATCTGTTTATATGTAAAACTTTTTAATTAAAAACAGACACAGAGCCAAGATATTTCTTACATTCGTATTACTCCACCTCAAGTGTTTATCGGTGCGCAGAGGGAGGGTTCAGCACACGAGTCACACCGTGTGCTGACACTGGGGTGAGGGAAACTCAACTTTTGGCCCTTTTTTGCTTCCCAGCATCAGCAATTCAGACATCTGTGGCAATTTCTGTTTTCCATCATATTCCCAGAAATTCTGTGCCATGAGTACAACAGGATTTCTGCATAAGTGCTTGGACCTGAGCTGCCCAGTCAGTGTGTTGGGCTTGCAGAGACAAGGGCTACTGGTCCTCATGGAGTGTGTTTGTGTAGGACTGCTAAACATTTCCAGGGGACTCGATCATTTAATAGAAACATTATGACATTTCCAGAAATAGATTTCAATCTTTTTGTAAGATAGGGGTTTCCAAGTTGGTTGGGTTTGTCACATCCTTTGTTTCTTACAGAATTAGTTTTGATGGATGAAGTGGTGGCAGAGCGTTCTGAAGTTTGCAAGCAGTATTTATTTACTGCACTCTATGTTCTTTTATGGTGGTAGTTATTCAACCATACAAATTAAAAAGTGACTTCTAAATCAGCTTATTCCCAGAAAGAGCAAGAGATTCATCAGGGTGGGGGGGGTGGGGGTGGAACTAGACAAAAAACCTCTCAATATGAAGGCTTCCAACTATTGCATTCCTGATTGTATTACTTTTTCCCAGGGGAGAAAGAATGCTTTTTCTCCAAGCACAGTCTGGGTCTGTCTCTTCTGCTGAGAAAGTGCCACCTTAGAGAAGTTCTTTAAAATGTTGACACCTAACCATTGAAACTGGCTCAACACCCCGCAAATGGTTCCCAGGAGTGGTCAGAGTGGTGCAATAATGAGTAATTTTTATTCATTCCTATGCTGGTTAACATTAGAAGCAGTAGTCAGGATTGTACTCCATCTTCTTTGGGGGTTTACTGTAATAAAGAGCAATTTCTTCAGTCTCATCCTATTCAGGAAATCAGGTAAAGGCTTGCTTGCTAATCAGTGGCTTCAGTGGTACTGTTACTTCATGTAAAAATTCAGTATAGGGATTTCCTTAATAAAGGCTATATGCATATTTTTAAGTATATTTTTGTACTATTTTTAGAAAGAGCTTTCAGTTTGTAGTTAATAGCCTAGAAAAAACATCTAGATGGATAAAACAAATACAAATATAATAGTTACGGATCTACTCAAAATCCAAGAGGAGAGAAGACATGCAATAAATCAGAGTTTATGTGAACCAGATGTTGTCTATTTTGAGCAGTGGTGGAACTCCACGTGTCTCTCGGAGGTGAGGACGATGCTTTGTGGACAACAAAATACGCTTTTCTAACAGCAGCATCTGCTTGCCTGTGTGCCCTTGTGCCAGAATTCACACACCCCTGTCATTTGCTGCTCTTCAGCCTAAAGGTGGCCTCGTTTTAGCCTTCTGCAGTTGGATAGTTTATGGAGCTTGGTAGTTCTAAAAAGCTTTAAAATGGAGGAAGAAAGAATTTGTTTTCTGTAAGAGAGTCTGCACAGGTGCTGCTGGTGAAGAATCGCATCGTGCTTCAAAGAAAAGTGCCATTGTTGTGAGCATTTTGCAAAAACAGGTCTGTTTTAAAAGCAAAATGAAAAAAAATCTGATATATCAAGGCCGATGGTATCTGCGGTCAGGAGCAATTTGATCATAACCCTCTTCATATCTGTCTCTTCCTCTCCCTGAAGTTGCCTACCTTAAAATGAATTCGTTCCCGAGACTACTCACTGGGGTAATCTAAACTGGTCTTCGCTATCAGTGACACGTGTATAATGACATTTTACTGCTTGTCTTACCCAGCTCGTCTGAGAAATCCTACTGCTAATTGTTGTATTATTAGCTGCCCACGCAGCCCTGGGGGAAGAAGTGGCACCTGCGCTGCTGGGGCTGCAGCGCTGTGGGGTGGACTCGTACCGGGTGTGTGGGAGACACATCCCTCCCACAGGACCTCCCTGCTCTCCGATCCTCTTTCAAAATATGTGTGGAAATTGAGGACAAGGTGGGCTCTGACCAGCCGACAGTCTGCACATAGGATGCTACCGATAGGTGGTAAAATGCAAATTTTATTGCAGCAAGACAATGTTTTCCTTTTGGATTCTGGGTTTTGTGTGCTTTTGGAAAGCATTTGGCAGCCACAGCAAGTATGTTTACAAAAAGAGCAGAACTGGTAAAGTTCAGGTTCGTGTTTGGATTCAGCCCCAGCAAACTGAAGCTGAAGCTGTGCCAGACGTTTGAAGCTGCCAGACGACAGTTCATCTCAAACAGAAAGCTGAAGAGGGGGAAAGAAATTTGTCAAATGTATTCCATGTGGAATTTCAGGCAATTTAATTTGATTCACTACACTCTGAAATGTCTTGGACTTCCCTATTGTTTCTTTACTTTAACACTAAATTTGATACCTTCTGGGATCATCAGTGCTTTGTGCTGCATTTGTCACGTTCTCTAATTTACTGGCTTTAGTCTCTCTCTGTTTTAATTGACGGTACTGAGCCCTGCCAAAAGCACTCTGTTACATTTAAGGTTGCTAGTTGAAGCCTGGGGTCGTTCTTGGGGTGAGGAGAGTGCTGCCTTTCTGATGGAGACCACTGCAGTAAGAAGGGGCAGAGGAGGTGAACGTGAAAGAAGAAAGGGAAAATTACAGTAAACCTCATTTTCCTGTGTCTCCATCGGAAGCACCAGCAGCCAAGTGCCACGGCGGCGGGGATGCAGTTGTCAGGATATGGCAGGTTCAAGGGTGGCTGCAGAGGCCAGGAGGTTCATTTTTATTCAGTGGTGACCAACACCAGAAAGCGTGGAGCTGTGTTTGATTGTGGTTTCGCTTTTCCAGTTAATTTCCTGGTCCGTGGGTGAATTTCCCATGAATTCAGTGGACACTGGAGCCTGGCCCTGGGGCAGGACGCTATGGCTTTCTGCAGCAACGCAGCCACCATCTCTCAACTGCCCAGTATTTATTACCCACTCAAGTGCAGCTTGGGCATCGAGGCTACTTTTTCTTATTCTGCTCCCTCTGATGAAGTGCCAGAAACAGAACCCAGAGCCTCCATCTGTAAATAAAACTCTCTGAATTTCTCCAAATATTAAAGCAGTTGAGCCCACCAGGTACCAAACTGTTTTATTCTACATAATAATAATTTCACTTGAAACCTGAAGACTTTTGTAGGCTACAGCTGAAGGTAAGGACTACAGCTGCTTTTTGTGCAGGCAGACGAGCAGAGGTGCACAGCAGCTGCAAGTTAACTACAGCTACCTTGCCTTGATTCTTACAGATAACAAAATTTTCCATTTCTAATATTCGTGCCCGAAACATCTATTCATTTACTGCATTGTGATTTGACTCCCTGGATCAGTGCATGTTTGCTCCTGAGCCAGGCTGAGAAAGACAAGAACAGTCAAGCCCAAAGTTGTCAGTGTTTACATGCAAGTCAAGTCCGTGAGGAGTTCAGTGTCTTTACTGGTGTGTCTGATTTTTTTTCCCCTGACATGTGCAGCCTCTGTTTCTAGGTGTTGAGAGTTTGTTTGTTTTGAAGAGTGTGAGGAGAGAGGAGCCTGAGGCTATCTGACACAGCTACAGTTGGAGCATCTCTTTCAACTTCTTTTCCTAGGCTGCAAATGGCCTGTGTTCACATTTTTTTTCTCCCCAAAATCTTTCTGCAGCTCCCCATGTCTTTCAAATACAGTTTTGGCAAGTTGAAAAGAAATCTGTAACAGAAAGGAAAAACCCCCGGGGCTGCCAGGTCGCCGCTGGTGGGGCCGGTGGGAGCTGGCAGGGATGGCTGCAGTTGTGCGTGCGGTTGAGTGTGCTTGCCTGCTTCCCACCACTGCTCTGAATGTAGGGATGTGCCTGGTACCAACAGGATCGGGCACTCTGCTCTGCCCAGGAGTGCTGGGGAGACGGTGCTCGGTGCAGTACACCTGGGGTTTCTCTCAGATACGGCTCCAGCCTCCCAATAGGTTCTCCCAGGGATGCTCCTGCCAACAGATAAGATGGGCAAGCAGCTGTTGTAACCTAGAAATAGCCCTGCAAGGCTCCTCCCTTTATAATGATCACATTAAGCTACCATAAAATCTGTAGTTTTTCTGCAAGATATGCATAGTGATGTTTAAAATCTTTTCCCATGTAGGTAGTTTGACAAACATGAGAGTGTTGTAAAAATCATTAGCGCTAAGGGTAAAACCTCCAAATAAAGTGCCCTGGGATTTATTTACTCTGTGCTGTAGTAATAGTAATTAAAACACATCCTACTGCAGGTAACTCCCACAACTTGCACTTTGCTCTGAAGCTGAGAAACTCATTGATTAATCCATGGGGTCAATCAGTCCATCTTGTTTGGAGAGTTAATCATAGAAAGTCTGTGCACCAGGACCAAGAGTGGAACAGGTTTATTTACTACTGCTTAATCAGAGAAGCCAAACTCTCCTGTAAAGTGGTGAGAGGTTTGTTTCTACTTAGCCTTTAATTGCAAAATGATCTCATTAGTGCCATAGTGAATCTCAGTACTGTCCTACAGATGCATGGAATTTAAAGAAGAGCAAATAATAAAAATGGTTGCCTGTTAAAACTCAGCATTTGCCAAAAAGCGTGGTGCAGTTGGTATTTGCAAGATTACCCAAACCAAGCTTCTCCTTATTAGCCTTTTAATCCGAAGCTAAAACATCAGCTGCACATCTCAGTGGCTTTGGGTCTGTTAAGAAGAGAGGAGGACTGTCATACTGAAACTACTGTGAAGGGTTTTTTATCTAGGGATAAAGACGTCTATTGAGAACAAGAATGGAAGCCAACAGTGTAGTTACTATGGCATTCACTGAAGAAAAGGGTAATCCTCTGAGTTATCCCAGCTCGGAGTGCTGCTTTGCAGGGGACTTCAGACCATCTAAGTGTCCTTCTTACTGGCCTCTGGCATCAGTCCCTGGCTCATTTATTAGTTAATTATTTCTGAAATGTCTCAGTAGGGTAGAGGGAGAGTGATGGGATCTCAAATGGGCAATGAAATCCCAAATAAAGCAGTCGTTGCCAAAGTAGGTGCTAGAAACCGAGAGGTGAGGTTGCACACCCACGGTAAAGCCCTGAGCGTAAAAATGTGGAAAGCAGTGGAAAATGTCTTTAACATGGGCCACTAACAGATGCAGGTTCATGTTCCTGTGCTGAAGAAAAGGTTTGAATGTGAGTTCCACAACATGCAAATGCAATTCAAACTCACTGCCTTTGAAATCTGGATAGTTTCCCTCTGCCTTTATGGTAGGAATCTTCTCGCTTGGATTTAGAAAATTGGGGATGAAAAGGCTTCTCTTAACCTAGTGCTAAATACCAGGAAGAGAATAGAGGGGAATACTCCCTTTACTAATACTTGTTTCTAATCAGATAAAAATAAGTGACAGTGTAGGAAGAATCCCTCTACTAGCTGCCAGACATGTCGATTTATCAAATTTTTCCACTGTTGCTCTTTTTTGAGCTAGCCTCAGAGCTGACAGTGTATGTTTTACAGTGCAGCAAGGTAGATTGATTGATCCTAAATAAAAAAAGCCTTTGGGGTCTTGAGCTGATGTTTTACCTTCGGAAAAAAACTGAGTAAAGCATGTTAATGTAGAGAAAGGAGCCTGGTTTAATTGGACCAACTCCTGGCTTGCTGAAAATTAATGGCTGGCTGGCTGTTGCCAGAGTGATTCATCTTTTCTATCATGTTCTACAGTCCTCTCCAGGGGTCTGTACTCCCCTCCAATTCCAATACCAAAAGTGAAATATACTACCTTTTTTTTTTCTTTCTTAAAAACATGTATTTTAGTTGGATTGGCTTCCAGTAAGTGAAAAATAGCACTGCTGGGAATATGAAGAAGGCAGGCAGTGTCTGGGAATTGAGTTTTGTTTACTGTAGGACTGGTTTTGTTTTGTTTGAATGGGATTTAGATCTTTTTTTAATGTACTCTCAACTCCTCATTGCTACTGGCTGACTGTACAGGTGACAGAATGACTTTCTAAAGGATCCCGATTTCAGTGTGTTGAAATGTATTGTTCCTTTTCTTTTCATCTGGCCATGGAAACAGAAACCCTGTGTAAGCAAGAGCTATTAAAAGTGAATATAAAGCTGGAAAAGGTGTTGAAAGCATTTAGGTGGCTCTGGAAATGAAAAGATGAATTTTCCATGTAGTTCTATCAAGTCCACAGAAAAATATATTATTTTTTTTTAATAAATGACTTGTGCATGAACAAGGCTTGCCGTTTCCCCATAAAACCTATTGGAGGCAGTCCTGGCTTTGTGAAAGCAAAACAGCCTGCAGATGAGCGTGAGGTAGGCAGGAGTTGAAGAGCATGTGCCCAAAACCTTCATGGATAATTTGATCATGGAGGGGGTTGTACTTTGGAATTTAAAGTGAGGAAATTCAAAATGTACTTTTGAATGTAAAATATTTGTATGTGCCCTTTGAAATCTGTATTACTTGCTGCTGGAAATAGACTGCTACTTGTTTGCTGATTCAGAGGTGTCACCAGTTGACTAGCACATAGACTCACTTCTAACAAGCATATAACACGTTGGGAATGTCGTGAATGTTGCATTATTGCCTATTCCGTATAGGAGGATTCACTGTAACTGAAGATTACAAGAAGATAAATAAAGAAAGATTTTGTTTAACATAATTACATATGGTAAATTGTTATGGTAATTTATTATTATTCTAGTAAGGCAAATATTAGCAGTCATAGCTCAGAGATCATAAATAATGCACTGGAAAATTGGATGTAATGTTTCACATTGACCTGAGATATGGAAAATGGGTAAAATTGCAGCAGATTTCTGTAGCATTAATTGCAAGAAAATAACATTAAGAACATGCTAAATCATGCTAAACATTTTCAGCAGATGATAGACTGTGGGGCAGTTCATTAATTTTCCTAACTCATTCATTATTTTTTGGTTTTTACTCCAAGAACACTTAATGAATAATCAATGCTTTGTGAAGCCGAGGGTGTGGGCATGCACATTTTTATATATATTCGTATACCAACCAACATACATCCATTTATCTCCAACAGTTTTCTGTATCAAAGCATTTTCTTAAACTGTGTACTCTTAAACTTGATCACTAGGGATATGTTTATTAGACTCTGAAGTAGCTGTTTGAATTGCTGTTTTTACCTTTTACCAGTAGAGTTTGGTTCTCCCACAGTGCTATAAATATTAAATAAAGACACTAAGAGTTTATTAGTGTAATATTTTTTATGGGGACATGGTTGAAAATGTAACCTATAAAAGTAGTAATAGGAAGATGAAAATTATACATTGTTTCTATCAGGTTTTACAGCTATCATTTTTTCCTATTTATGCATTGTTTTTCTTGTACAGAAGGAGGAGGGCTGTAAGTATTGTATTAACTGCAAGAAGCAAATCTGGTTGTGTACTGTATGATAGTATGGGATTTAGCATAAGCAGGAATGGGACAGAAATAGGACTCCGGACTTAGATGTAGAATTGCATGTTAAGTGTAATGGCCCAAGTCAGTTTTTGTTTCCACAGAACACTGAAAGAGAAACATCTCCAGATTCTTTCAGAGTGGTTGAAAAGCTTGTGATACCTGGATACATTCATCCTTTTAGTACAAGAGAAGCAAAATCCTCTTGCCTCCCTTTCAGCATTAGCCTTTTGTAGACAAGGTATTTTAGTCCCAGAACTCCACCGTGTATTTACAGTTGTTCACAGGACGCCATTTTACAAAACAATTACAATAATAAGTTGTGTGCCATGTCTTAATTTTTTAACCCAGTCCTAATTTGGAAATAGGCCAGTGGTTTGTAGGAATGAGAATCTGCATCTGTTTGCTTTTTGAAATGCCTGTAAAAGTCCATTTTCCCCATTGAAAATTTTAATCTCCTGTATTTGGTTAACCTGTATGTGGGTGATGGAGGCAGTGACATCTGGCAGTTTGAATGAGAAACAGGGAGCCTGAATATCAGGATTCAGATCCCAGCTTTGCTGGGGATTTCCAGTGCGGCCGTGGGGAATTCACTTGACTGCAGTTTGTTCCCACTGCTGTAAAACAGTTTTCTCACAGAATCGCAGAGGGGTTGCATGAACATAAAGAAAGATGCCTCGAAAATGTGGCCACGTAAAAGTTTATACTACGTACTTACTTTCTCAAATAAATGAAGCTTTCCAGTGAGGCACAGCGCGCTCTGTTTCACATTAGCACTTAATGGAGAAACCGGTTTGTGAGAATGTAATGCACTCACAGGGTGCCTGGGAATACGTACATTTTTTCTGGTTAACTGAATGGTTTCATGCCTGTTCTTACACAACAGGTTCCTATCCACTATGGAGCTGGGTTGGTTTCTTTTTAATTTCTGACGTGGCGGCACGCAGGGGAATGCTGGCCAGGACTGCCACCCCCTGCAGAAACCTGGGAAGATGGACGAGTGCAGATGTATGGGAGCATTGGGACAGCAGCACCAGGGCAAGAATACAAGTGATTTGCTAAAGATCACACAAAGGGGACATTCCTGTACATGCTCTCGACTCTGCAGGTTACCCAAACATCAGAAATTTCCAAAGGTTACAGTTAAGCCATCCTCATCTTAGTGGTGTTCACAGAAGCAGTGCGCGGGGTGGATTTGGCTTATCACAGTCGCGCTGGGTGTAAAGGGAGCTCTTCAAGAGACACAACTTGAAAAGCAGATAGGATCCCGCTGTAAATAGTGGTGTGCATTTGCTGCTTTGAAGTTCATCAGGAAAGAAACATCTTTGCAGCAATAATCCTCAAAACCATCATGAAAAACAGAGTCCTGAAGGGACCCATATCCTGAACTGTGGGATGATGTCCTGCCAGGGGGTATATCCTAATAAATAAGTATTATCCCTCCTGCTCTTCCAGCCCTGTGCAGCTTGCCAGAGGGGGCACTTTTTAATGGACTAGGAGAAGTTAAAGGAGAATCCAGAAGGATAAGGCTTAAAGTGAATTCTTTGGTTTATACCATTTATAGTCCTATTAAATTCAATATATTTCTCAGACATTTGGAGGGCAAGGAAGTTCAGTGTATTCGTACATCTTTCAAGATCCTCACTTGATCATTTGACTCTGTCCAGCTAGCTTAACAAGCTAAATAATAAAAGGGAACAATGCAAAACTTGCTGGATTTTTTTTCACCCTGTGTCTTTTTTTGAAGAAAAATACCATTTTTTTTCTCAGGTGCCCAGCAGTTTGCTGCAGACTCCTGCAGCTTTTCTGCCCATCTCTCAATACCTGTTTCAACATATCAAATTGTCGTACTTCCTCCTTTCATAGAGAAGCAATTAAAAATGATGAGGGTAAAGGGTTAAACCTAAAAGCCTGCTAATGAGGGTGCCTTCTTGGGTTTTTTTCATCAGGCATTTGATGCTGTTTTCAGCATAAGCTTTCGATAAGCATCACTGAACATTTTTCCAGAGTATATTAAAAAAAGTTTTCTTTTTTTACCATCCTGTAAAAATGATAGATGTGTGGCTCTGCTGTTTATCTGAAATCCTAATTACTGATGCTGCAGCTTTTGAATGTTAAATTCATGCAGTGTTCTTTAGACTTCAGACTGGTCAAAGAAAGATGGATTTGTGTCCACAGAGACATCTAAGTCTACAAAAAAAAGTTTGTTTGTTTATTTATTAAATTATTTTAAAGTCAAGAGTTGCATCAACTGCAAATTAGATAGAGCTTTCTAAAGGAGAAAAAGGAAAAAAAGGCAAGTTTTCTGCCCTTGGATGAAATTTTCATGTCTGTTTCCATGAGAGCAAAGAGTAGAGGTAAGAGGTGGAATCTGAAAATACGGACAAGATCTCCTTTTCTTGAGCTGTGTTATTTATTACAGAACAGTATAATTTTTTTTTCCCAAAACCTATACATATTTATTTAGAAAAAATATTTTTATATCTATATGATGTATATATGTGTGTGTATATATATAAAAAACAGTGCATCTCAGCAGTCGTGTAACATCCCAAGGAATCATTTTCATAGGGCAGCAAGGAGCACGAGCACAGGATTTCTAATGAGAGTCCTTGCAGCCATGTGATGAAAGCGTGAGCAGTTATCTATACTGTGCTGCAGATATGTTTTCTATGCTGTGTATAAACAGTGCCTAGAGCAACAGCAGCAGCTCTACCTGGCAGCAGCTGAGCGCGGTGATCCCCGGTGCTCCGGCCCCGCTGAGCTGCTGAATCGTCTCCCCTGTGTGGTTGAAATCTTCTGCAAAGCCACCCAGGTGAGCCGTGGCCTGTTGCTGCTGTTCCGGCAGCTCTGCAAGGTGTGCTTCCTCATAGTGACTATACGGTATGGAATCCACACGTCCCTGAAGCCTTTTTGCGCTTGTAGCTCCTAAGGACTCTATGGAGAGGGGTTGGCTGTGTTACTTCATTGCTGAGCATTCATCTACCTGTGCTACCTGAGAAGAGCAGTGTGGAGCAGAGATGTTGCTTGTTTAAAAAATTAGACTTAATTTCTCTCAGGATTTTCTCTGTCTCTAGTCAAGTTTGTTTTAAACTAATGGAAGTAATTAGCAAGTCACAGAGGGACTTTGTCTAAGAGGTAGCCATTTTTAGATAATGGAGCATAAAAGTCGACACAGTGACATACGACACCAGAGCAGCATATTGGAGCCATGTGCTGTGTCTTAAGCAGATGTTTAAGTACTTTGAATACTGAAATCACTACGTACATGTATAGGAAAGGATTTTTTTTTTCCTCTCTCAGACTACTAGTATACTGTAGGGCTTCCTTTAATCTCAATAAAATCAAAGTAAGCTCTGAATCGTTTTTAATGTGAAGTCATTATCACTCCTTTCTCTCTTCTTCAAATGTCTTTTTGTATAAGATATGTGGGTACTTCAGGAGGTATAGATGGAACTTGCTTTTTGCATTGCCATTACATAGCAGAGGAGTGCAATAACACACCAACTGATGTACCTCACTTCTAACAACACTGATAGCATGGAGCTGAAAATGAGTAATGTATTAGCAGTGAAGCACTCGATGGGTTCGCACATATTTATTCTAGCAGTGTATGTAGGGGGGATTTGCAGAAATTCCTGAGAGATGAAGGAAATCTTGCAACAGGGTGGTCCCCAGGGGTATGGGAGATCGCTCCTAGCAGCACCAGCCGCCTCGCGGGTCTCTGAGGCCAACCCGGTTTCTCCGGGTGTGCAGCATTAGTTCTTGTAGGTGCCACCAAACCATGTGTGTGTTTAACCTCATTCGGTGCTTTCGTGAATTTTTATTTTTCAGACTAGTCTAAAAACTGTATCTTTACTGTTAAAGTGAACAGGACCTGGCATGGGTCTGAGGACTGACCTGGGATTGCCCGTGTGGTCAGACTGATGGTAGCACCACAGAGTTCTGGAGTTAGTGTTGACCGCACATTGTCCCCAGCAGGCCATTTAGAAGTGAAACCTCATTTGGGGGGATAAGAAATTTTGGCCTTCAGGTGATGAACTGTTGTGTGCCAGTTGACCTCAAGGCTGGAGCATTGGCTTGCTAGCGTGGACTGGTAGCTCTCAGCACTGGTTTGGTTTGGGTGGGATGGCGTGGGCGCTGCATGGCACACGGTACCTCGAGAAGGGCCCGAGCTCCAGCTCTGACGATGCTGAAGCTTGAACTGTCAGTAGAGTCATGTATTTTTTTTAAGTTTGTCTTCCAACTTGTACATCTGAGCTTTGAAGTTTGAGATAATTCCTAGCTTTTCTGGAAACTATGGAAGGCTCACTCCTGTAGGCTTTCTTATTTATTTATTTAACTGGGTGGAAGCCTCACCTTTGTAAGACAGAGGTTCCCTCCTCCAGACTGCTGAATGTCTGCCCTGTATTCTGACAGAGACTGAAAGCAAGGGTGCCAAGGACTGTGGTTAAAGTAGCAATTAAGTAATATCCTGTCCCTTAAAAAATTGTGACCAAAGTTTCATTTAAACTTCGAGTAATGCAAGAGATGCTAGTTCCTGCTACTTTGAAAAACATTTGTTATGCTTCTGGAGATAGAAGGCAGAGATAACTGGTCAAATGTCTCCACTAAAGCGTGTGAGATGAGAGAGGCGTGGAGGTTATTTGCTGCAGTCTGAGCTACAGTGAAAAGTAAAGATGGGCAAACCCCCACTTTCGAAAACAGAACTGAGGGACTTTTGTTTCCCCTGGATTCCACATTAGAGAAGATTTCAGTGATGTAGTCTATGACAATGAAATTGCTTAAAAGCATTACCCACGGGTTTTTTTATATACTAGATAACTTTATCCATCTTCTTTTTTATAAATCAATGCGTGACATTTGCTGTTTGTGCCCAATAATTACTGCAGCATTAGGTGACAGTTCCCACCACACACACATAAAATTGTACAAATGTGGTCTAAATAAATATGTAGCATGGAAAGCCTTTGTAAGATATATAGTTACAACATGATCACAGCACCCCGGTTATTGAGAGGTGCCGTTTGGTGAAGGAGGGGGTGGGTTTTCCCTTCCTCCACTACAGTCTGCTCGTCATCTCTGCATACTGTGATGGTACTGGGGGCTTTGGCAGCAGGACTGGTTGAGCAGTTTCCTGGCAGTCTTTTTCTTTCGCCTATGCCATCCCTTGGGTATTTTTGTTTAAATCCGGATTAGTCCCTGCTTCAGCTCAAAGCAGCACTGCAGAAGCAGTCAGCTAATGGTATGGGGGAAAGGGGACGGGTGGGGTAAAACTGCCCCAGGAGCTCCTCTCACCTGGATTGCCACTGTGTCCCTTCTCCTCCCACCACAGCCAGTCTAGGTAGGATTCATCTGACCTCGCTTTTCTTGTGCAAAAATTAAGTGCCTGCTGAAGCTGCATCAGACTTGGACTAGCAGGTTTTCCTTATCTCGGTGCAGACTAGGAACGTCGCTGCTAAGCACTCAGAAGCCGCAGCATGAGAACCCATGTAACAATCCTAGCTAGAAAGCTGTATATCCATTCTCACTCACTTGAGATGTTTTTACGGGTACAATATGTTTTCCTTCACCCCATGTGTGTTCCGCCCCGTGGATTACTCGAATGGCAGAAAGTGTTTTGTTTCCTATGTGATTAGCTGCAGGTTCAATTTCTATCAGATTTGTCAATTTTGTCGTATAATAGTTTGGGTTTTTTCCAGCCTAATGTATGTGACATGTTTCATAATGCCAATAAAAATAGTTTTCAAACTAGACAGTGAAAGAATTTGAGCAAAAAATGCCGAAAATAAAAATATCAGCAACTGGGGAGCTTTGATCTGACAGTTCAGGCTTTTAAATGACGCTTTGTGGTTTGTGAAGCGAAGTTTTACAGTTCCTTTTTTGCAGTAGCTGTAATGTGTGGAAGGGTCAGCCAGGGTGGGATTGCAGCTGTGGTTGGGGGGGGCTGGTTCCAGCAGCGGGTGCATTCCGCAAAACTATGTAAATTTTTTTCTTTGTTTAATTTTTTTTTGTTTTTATATTTCTGATAATGGAATTGTTATGGGCTTTTGAATTTCAGTTAAGAATGTGCAAATAGGCTATCTGGTAAGTAGGTTATTGAAGGGTTAGGGAAATGGAGAACATTTCGTGCAAAAAAATACCCGCAGTGTGGGTAATAGACTCCAGTCAACTTTAAAAGATAATGGCGACAAGGGAGAAATCCACTTGTAGAAATGGGGAACAGCTGTGTTTGAGATCTAATGAAACTGTATCAAATACTTTAAAAATGGCTTACAACTTTTTCCCTGGGGAATGGAGATAAAGCGCAAGAGCACTCCTGAAAGGTCGAAGAAACAGTTAAATCATTTCCTTGATGGTTATTAGAGATATAGAAGACATCAGTGAAAATTAAATGTCTGAAACTTGTGTTTGATTGCTTTCCTTATCACGCCAATCTCACACATTTCTTCCATCTCTTACTCTCTGTTCTAGTAAAATTTAATAACTGTGCCGGTAACAAGGGAGTTCGGTATGAAACCAACAGCCTAGACTTCAAGGTGAGAGCGGATGGGACCATGTATGCTGCCCACCACATGCAAATGCCCTCAAAGCAGCTGATCCTGATGGTGACTGCATGGGATCCCCAGACCCTGGGCAGATGGGAGGCAATTGTCAGGTTTCTGGTGGCAGAGAAGTTGCAACACAATGGACACAAGGTAAGAAGTTTTCAAAGCTCTTTCTTGTTTCATTCTTTGCCCGTGTTCCCCAAACCTTTAAAAGTTACGTAAGGTGCTGGATTGTTTGTGTTGCCTGGTCTGTGCTTCCTAAGGAAGTGTCCACGTAGAAGATACCACGAGCAGCATCAAATTTCTTGAACCTCTCAGATAGAAATGATTTAAGGTCGCCAGTGAGGGAAGTGTCCTTTAAGTTCATACTTTTGTATTTTTAAATGACTGCTTGGCTCTGTTACGTACTGCAGGTTACATACCTTTTGTTTGAATCTCACTGCTAATACCCTGTGTTGACTTGAAATAAAACCTGCAAATTAAATGCCTCCCTTTCTCCATAGTCAAAGTCAACCATCTCCTTGAGAAATACGAGGTTAAGGTCACATTTCTTTTGTGACAGTGTAGACCTGGAGTTGTGCTCTGGTTGCTGCTGCCTTGCTGCTAAGACATCTCCCTGGTTTTCACAGTGATTCCTTTCCTTTCTCTCCACGAGCCATCTGCGTGGCCCTGCAGCTCCATGGGAGGCTTCCAGAGGGGAGATTTGGGCTTGTTCCCTTCCGATGCAGCAAGGACAGGGAGTATTGCTGCTGCCTGATAAGGGACATATGCTTACACACAGTGCGGGGCAGCAGGGCAGCGAAGCACAACGTGACACCACGGTGGCAAACATCCCCTCTGCTCAATGCCAGCATCTTCCCTTCCCCTCAGCTGACGAGTGAAAAGCCAGCACCATTCAGTATTTCAGACAGAAGGTTACAGATGCTTTCTTTCTTTTTTTAGTTTCATACACGTAGCTGAAAAGCAGGAAGGATCTGTCCCTGCCCAGCGATCTGAGAGCAGTATTGCTTCAGTTAAATACAGTGTTGGGCTGCACAGTGCCGCTGTAATTGGGGACTGCTCATGAAAACACTTTTCTTCCGGTCGGCTCCTTGAGTAGCTGTCTCTGTCCCACCTCTTCCATATCATCTTTGGCAGCGGCAGTTCACCTTTTCATTTTCTCCTCCTTCCTTTTCAGTGTTAGTCTTGGCTGAAGATCCTGTACTATACTGAGTAAATGCAGTTATATTGTCTGGTGCCTACTCAAAAAAAACCCAATTCTGTGATGGTTGGGTGGTTACATTTAAGCAGGAGTTGGCAGGAAATGGGTCGAAGTGCTTGATTCATTGCTGGATCTTGAAGACCCGCAGAGCAAGGTTGAAGGTGTGTGTCCTGGAGAACAGTCATGGCTAGTTCAGGGACCAGCAAGGTCACTTGGCCGTGGCTGTAGTTTGGATTAACACACCACAGTAATTGTCAAAATAGCAAGACTGGCCTCTCTATTCCTCTTCTGCAGTGCTTGGGCAGAGAGGGCAGGGCAGGGAAGAAGGGGGAAAAGAGGGAGAGACTTGATGTGCCGTATTGTCAGAATGCTGCCTTGTGAGTTTGTGCCATTTTGGGACAATTTTCGCCATGTGTGAGGCAAGAAGGAAAAGACTTGGAGAGACTTAAATCTAGCAGATGCCCAATGGGCTGACCCCTGAGGTTTTGCATGGCTTAGAGTCGTATAAATACACTTCGGCTGCTCTTCGGCAAGGCTCTGGTTTGTGCAAGATATAATTAAGCTCTGTATGTTATGTCAACTGTATTTGCCATTTTGTAACCAAAGAAATACTGCTTCCTTCCAAAAGTAATTAAATATTGAAGGAACAAAGTAAGATGTCTTATATACTGCTTTACATTTCTTCTCAGTGTAGCAGAAAGAAAACTGAATAAGCACACATTTCTGTTTTAGTAAAATATTTGGTTGGAAATTCATCTAATGTTAATGTAAGCTGAACTCTGGTTCAAAACAGAGAGAGCTAAGCTTTTTAAAATTCATATCCCTCCTTTCTAAAAGCCTTATTAGTGTGTAGTTTGAGGCTGGAAAAATACGGAAAACAAGACTAATGACAAGGTCATAAGCAGTTTTATTGTGGGTCCCTATAGCAAGCATCTGACTTGTGTTTTATTTAAATGCTTGCGCTTTTTGCAAGCAAAATAATCCTTTGTTTACTAAAGAAATAAATATGATTATGAGATTATTTTAAAAAATAATAGTGTTTATGCTGAAAAAAAAAAACCAACCAAAACCTAACAATATCCAGTTCAATGTGTTTCAGGCCATGACCCTAATATACTACATTTCATGCCTTTTACTAGGAACAGATTTCACATTTAGTTTTGTATAGTATAATATGACTCAGGCAGAACTACACAATTTTTTTTAAAGATATTTCAGACTGTTGTGTTATTTGCCATCTCCATATCCAGAATATACAGGAGAGAGAGGAGGAAGTGACATGAGAGAGGGAGAGAGACCAACTCTCTGTTCTGGCGCATACATCCATTTCGGTTTTAATTTGTAAATTTGTGACTGATTTTGTGAAAATGCTGAGTAGTTCCCAGACATTAAAAATAATTGGCATGAAATTTGCCTTACCACACCTACTGATGTCTGTTTGCTGGCACCTACAGCACAAACAAGTCCTTTTGCCTTGCTCGCCCATCCTCTGTGTTTCTGTAGGCTTCTCTGTGACTGACGGCCCTCAGCTGGGGCAGCCCCACTGCGTGACAGGAAGCTTGCTGCCCCTCTGAATCACCTCTGAAAGGATAAATCAGAATTGAGTTCACAATTATCTATGGATTAAAGCTTCATGAAAACATGATTAGCCCTCATGGAATGGCCATTATTAGATATTTGGTTTATTATGGAGGTTAATACAGAATAAATGTTTGGGATACTGGCTGAGGTCATGGGGGACCAGAAGTGAGGTCCTTACTCTGCTGCAAATTCCTGATGCATTCTCAGGGAGCAAACCCAGCCTGCCTGCAAAATGGGAGCAGTGGTCTACTTCCCAGGAGGGTGCAGAGGATAAACCCCTCCATACATGATTCTTTACTATCACTGGAAATCTGTGTAATGGGCTGGGAGAGCTTTAGTGGTGGCCAGCATGCTTTCAGGGTGGCGGATTAGTTCAGGATGGCGTCTATCGGGATAGTTGTCCCCTTGTGGGCTTTCATTGCAAAATGAGAGGTTTTGTTGTCTATACCTCCACCTGAGATCCCACAGCTGTGCCGTTACTCTCGGTGCAAGCTGATGTTTTAACGGTTAGTGACCCAATACAATGACAGTTTCCTTCATAGTGTTGGCCTTATAAACGTGCCAATTGCTTTAGACAATGGAATATCCTGGGCAAATCTGCAAATTTTCTCTAGTAACCACTGTAATGAAAGAATTCAAACTACTACATTAAAGTTCAATGCTAGTAGGATGAAATGATAGCAAAGAAGGTAAATACTTGAAAAATGTATTTTATGACACATGAAGCATACATTTTCCCCTCCTCCCCAGCAAACACTTGAATGTAAACTTCTTTCTGTTCATACAAGTGATGTTAGTAACTCTAGGAACTTTTTTTTGTTCAGTCTTGCAGGAAACCTGATAGCAATTCAATTAGAAAATGCAAATGAGGTCACATACTTCCCACAGGAGTGCTGAATTACCCCAGAGGAAACTGAGTGATATTCTAGCATAACAATAAATACTTAAGATAAACTTTCTTGTACTGCTGTTGTCTGGCTGCCTGTTGTTGCAATTGAAAGTATCAGTCGGACCTGTGGGTATAATTTGGAAAGAAGAAGAGAAAGAAAGAAAAGAAAAGAAAAAAGTGTTTTATGAAATAATATAAAGTCCTTGTAGCTTGTGTCAGCATTTATGAAAGATAAACTTGAGCGGGATAATGCTCCAGAAGAAACAAAGTAAAGCCAGGCTTTACTTATCTGGAATTAGCAGTGCAATGTCCTCTTTTCTAAGAGTGCATGCTATTATTTCTAACAATTGGATATTGATTCAACCAAGAGTCTAAAAATGAAGATTATGTTTGTGAACAGTGACATTGCTGAAGACTTCAGTCTTCAGAGCGTCTTCTGTTTCTTAGTTGCAGAAACTCAAGTCTTCCTAAGTACATGGGTAGATATATAGCCATTTGTGCTTCACTTCCCACGCTACCCTCTGTGTCCGTAGAGTCCAAGCTCCTCCTCGTCACTCCTCGCTAATCAACGTCCTCCGCTCTCTGTGTTGGCTTGTTCCATCTGAAGTTCTGGCCCAGTCTTTCATACTGATCTTTTCTTTATGTGTCTAAGCATGTTAAGGCACATCTGGCAAATTGTCTTCTTCATTTGTTTATCTATTTTTCTGTAGTTCTCACCTCATGAGTTAAAATCAGGACCACAGAAATACAGCGTAGAAAGGAATTCACAGCAGAAGTGCTTGGAGATACAGGATATATTCAAAACATGTAGGATGCCAGTCATCTGCTGCCAGTGACTTACTTTAGGAAAAAAAAATACTGTTTTCTTTGAATCATGTTTATGTCAACCTAAGTTTCTCATTGTCTTAGCTTCTCAAATTCTGAGCATGGAAGTACGTAAATTTTTGCAATGTTAAATCACTGGGAATTGTGCAATTAAAATCTTGCAAATACATGAGTGTGCAGCTAGTGTTTAAAACATTGAGAACTACTGTCAGAAATCAATCCTCGCTTAAGCCCAGCTTGTGTTTTATTATGTCTCATCTTATTTTGGGCTTCCTTCATAACCCATGTACCAGTCCACAGCCATACAATATGAATGTGAAAATCTGATTCTTACAGCCAGAGGTTTTTTTATTTAAAGCCTTTAAATAATCATCTCTGGCATTTTACCTGGCTGAGATTTTATATTCCAGTACAGCCTTTTATTGCTGATCACAAATACAAAGGTCTCTGGGCAAGGAAAGGCTTATTCAGCACTGATCTTGTTTATGACCTCGGTTATTGTGCTAGCCAGGATGCTGTGTGCGAGGCCTGGGAGCGATGAAGATGTAGCCTTCCCTTGATGGAAGAAAATGACAGCTTAAGTGGGAGTTGTGCTTCCAGTGCGCCTGGTCTTCCTGATGCTCGCAAGTGGGTGAGCCTGGAAGAAATGGGAAAAAGAGCTGCTGCATTTGTTCCCTTTCCTTCCTTCCCCTGCACTGGGATGAGATATTATATATGGCATCAGGGTGATGGAGTCTGCCCCATCAAACTGTGTTATCCCTAGAGAGGGGCTGAAGAAATGAGACTGTATTTGTCATCCTCCCTTTTTCTGACCATATTTATGCACATTTTAAGTACTGGGTTGTTATGCTGGCGCTGTCCTGTTTGACTACTTCTGGGGGGGATCCAAAGCACTAACTAAGTCCAGTAAAATGGCAGCCAGCCTCATTTTTATTTCTGTATCCTCAGTGACACAAGGCCTTGACTGATCACAGTCAGTGAGGTTATATACAGAGATTTTTCTTTAGGTAACTTATGAGACATTGTTTGGGGTTTTAACAAATCAGATCAGTGGAAAAGATGAGAAAGCAGATGATTAATAAATTAGTATCATATAATTGTTACCAGTGAGACTGCTCATGTTAATTGTGGAAGTCTAATGAAGATGCGTCAGGTGACCTTGTCTGACCTCATGCTTAAGTGAATTTGAGCATCTAGCATTTAATCCTCACATGAGATGAAAGTCATATTTGTGAAAACATGTGAACTTACTTGGCCTGATTTTTCAGGTGTGTTGAATCACACTGCCTTGCACTGAAGCCAAGATAAGATATGACATACAGGTGCTCATTGCCTTGGAAAATCAGCCCACTATGGGAAGTTTGAGTGCTGCACTTGCTGCATTTAGTTCTTAAATAGTCAGCATCTTACCAAGGGTCAGGCTTAAAGCTGTACTAGAAAGATCACCCGTAAGTGAAATTCACTCCAGGTCTGTCTTCCTTCAAATAGGAAGAAGTCCTAAGGATTGAACTGCCTACACAGAAATAATTTTTTTCTGATAAAACAAAACTCTTGGACTGCTGCATACTGCCTGCCTGTGATACGTGCCTTGCCCTTGCAAGATCAAAGCCTTTGACCTCTGGTTTCACGTTCTTTGTTGTTAACTGCTGAAGTCTGACTGCCACTTCCAAAAAATATTTCGGACTGAATTTCCTAAAAAGACCTTCATTGCTGTGGTAATCCATTCACAGTTGCATGTAAACATGAGTTTCTTTAGCCCAGCGAGCTGAGACAGCTTGGTACTTACAAGCTCAGGGTGAAGAAGGGCTTTGGTTCTTCCCAACCTCTGGAGGCCAGGTCCTTGCTTGCTGGACGTAGTTCGTGGTAGTGCAGCTGCGTCGCGTTCTGCCCCCTTGGCACTGCCAGCCAGAGGAGCGAGGAGAACCAGCCAGGCGCGGGTGTCCGGCCTGGCAGCGTGGGCCGAACGGGCTGTCATGACCGCCAGTGAGGAGTGGGATTTCAAACACTGTCTCCATCCAGCAGAGCATTTAAACACATGGTTAAATTTCATCATGCAAATGGAGATAAACTGAATGTGTTCGCATGTTCAGATTTAAGCATTTGCTTAGGTGCACTCCAGAACTGGGGAATAAAAGAACAGCCTTTTCTCAAGAGCCTCTTGAAATAACCAAAGGATAACTTGAAAGGGCAAACTCGCACGCTAGCACTGGGGAGAAGTACCAGAATGAATTACTTTGCTTTGTGCTAAAGTAGCAGTGGTGCTTGTGATCTCTTGTGATCTTTTTACTTGCAAACATTATGAAGAGAAGGAATATTGTTACATTTAATTCATTATGATTATTTTAATTCATGTATCTTTTGAACCTCGTGGCTTTGGAAAAATAAAATTAGATTAAAATTTTTCACAGGCTTGTTAAGGGGCAGATTTGCTCCTGCTTCTTTCTGTGATGAAGAACAATTGTAGTAGGCTGAGTTCTAGAAGCAAAAGAAATGTGTTTTGGAACAATTTTTCAAATTATTTGTTAGAAGTTTTTTCTGAGTGGAAGAACTCAGCTTGCTAGCCCAGATATTTCATATATTTTCTCGACAAGGTATGTGCAGAATGAGAGAGGCAAGATCAAGCTGTAGTAGCGGTTTTTACTGTATAGTATATGACAAGATCTCCTGCCTTTATTCCTGTCCTATAGGTATCTGAACAGGTAACAAGTATGTAGTATTCTGTAATTTAATAGCTATGCTCTTGAGAAGTACTTGTAGTTCTGAAGCCATTGTGTATGGCTTCTTCCAATTATGAGAATGACATTAACTTGCAGATAGAAGTGTCTTTTTGTAAACACTAGAAGGTAGAGTACAACAGTAATTTAGATGTTTCTTAAACAATCCTACCTAAGAAGCACTGTGAGATTAGATCTTACAAAGGGTATGTGAAAAGGTCAAGTTGATGTGGGGAGCTTTACAAGGAAACAGCCTCAGCAGAACTTTTCACATTGGGATAAGATGTTCAAGCCTTAAAATGGGAAAGAAAAGTACATCGAGAGCTGTGGTCTGTGGATGACGTCATCTTCTTCTGTTCATTGAAGGCTCTTGCAATATTCAGAGCCTGACAATGACAAGAAGAGTATCACAGGTGCTTGAAACCTGTGGGAACCATGAAAGATTCCACCAAAGGCAGACGGATTTCTTACGTACCTGCTTTGGTACATGATTATTGCAGAGAATGGAAGAGGAAGAGCATCATTTGAAACCTTGACAGCAATGCGCAGTCCAGGAGATACCTCTAATTATCAGTGCGGTGTGGTACCACAGAATAAGTTTCAACACATCTCTGCCTCTCCACCCCAGCTGAAACTTCCCTCACCTTAGAGATACCTTTCACATTTCATGTCCGCTCAGTAATGAACGCGAGTGTGGGTTGCCTGCAGGTGTCCTTATTCTGCTAGCGCAAAAGCAAAGCATATTGAAGTGCTCTGATGACTTACCAGATTTCAACTTAAAATGGTGGTAATTTACCAGATGTTTAGACAAACAGAAGGTGTGGGTGAATACAGGTGATTTCTGAACTTCAATTAGATTGTACAGGGAAATCAACATCATCTGTCCCAGTGGGGGTCACCTCGTCAGCAGCCACCTGAAAAGCTGTGTTCTGGCTCAAGGTGCAAGCTTTGCATGTTAGCTGCATTCTGTGTCTGCAAGGTCCTTATCTGGGCCACGAACCCTGCGAGGTTTTCTGATCAAAGGGAATAAATTGTGTTTATTGTTTTAAATGAGAGTCTTCTATGGCAACCTTGTGGGTTATGCCCAGAGCTAGTGGGTGTCTCTTCTCTGGAGTCCAGACTTAGCTTAGCATGTAATTACAGTTGCCCGTTAAGGGCCCTGCTGCATCTTCTGTAAAGAAAGGATCTTCTCCTGCCTGACTTAGAAGCCAGAGTGTTGTGTTCTATTTAAAAATTCCCTGGGTTTACCTGTTATTCTTCTACAGCTTTTTTTCTTGCTTTGCAGCCCTACAACGCTAAGGAACGTTTTGATTCCTTAGTCACACTGATCACATTTTATTAGTTATATCGGATAAAATTTTCCAAAGCCTGCAAAGCCAGCCAGATACCTAACAACCTTAAATTTGCATGCATGCCTTATTTTTCAGCTGTCAAGGAACAGTGCACATATAGGCGGTTGCTCAGCTTTGACACAGACTCCTTGGGAGAGAGGGGCATTTGGCACGGCTAATGCATGTGTGTGCATTTTACGTGGCTCATTCTCCTCCTCTGGGGCAGTAACTCTGATAGATTTTAGTCAAACTTTTTCCTCCCTGTCAGCTGATGTGTTCTGGAAGCTCGTGCACTTGCCAAATCTGACAATTTTTCTTACTAATTGACTCTAATGTGAACTGCTCTATGCAGCCCCACTGCTAGCTTATAAAAAAAAAAGTAATGAATTTTTGCTTAACTAGCTGATTTAATTAAAATGTTTTATACTGTAATTGTATGGTTTCTATAAATGGAGAGGTAATTTTGTTTAATGAGTTCCTAACCAAACATAACATTCCTGACTGTATGTAGCCAGATTTGATAAAGGTCACAAAAGCTGAGATTCTACTGTTTGCTTTTCTAAGTCGTGATGATCAAACAGCTTGATTTGGCACTTGAAATATCCTGTCAGGATTGGTTCCCTCTATTCCTGTTTATACCAGAAATTATTAGTATAGTTTTAGGAGCAGAGGGGGTTCTCTGTATCTGAACACTGTTCATTATCTTTAAAGTGGAAGTCTACTGCCAAAATCACGCCTCATTGTCAATTAGTGGCTTCTCTGCAAACACATTAATTTAATGCCCCTGCTGAAGAACTGTGCACACTGGAACATCTTGCTGCTAAAACACTAGTTTTCAGAGCACTTTGACACAAATCATTCATGAATAGCAATTTATGCCGTGATGGTAATGGGACGTGACATGAAGCTATCTTTGATTAAATTTACCACAGCTTACAACTATTAGTAAATAGAGCTAATATAGATAGTCATAACAGATTTCTAGAAGGTGGATAAGGAGAAAAACAGATTATGGATTCCTTACCTGTGCAGTTCCTAAAGAACACTTTCACAGAGAATGACTGCAATAAATGGAAGTCTAAAATAAAAAGTCTGATCTTCTCAAAACTATTTTTTTTCCTGTCTCCAACTTTGGCGAATTCAGCAATGACCTAAATACAAAAGAATCAATTACCCTAAAATAAATAAATTTGCTGTTTGTTCTGCAACCCTTTCATTATACTGTATGAGAACACAAAATGAAATATCTCTCTCTGCTAAAAGATCAAAAACGGGGGAAATGGTGCATTTTGGGAAAAAAGGGCTCATTCGTCCTCCACTGCCATCCCTGATGCCAGCAAAATGTTGTCTCCTTAGAACAGAATTCATGCAAATGTTTATTTTGCAGCACTCTCATGTTCCCTTTGTTGAAGAACTAAGCTATATTTTCATTGTCTTATTTTCTGTTTGGTAAATATCATTTTCTCCTGTCCTTTCCGCAGCTACCATGGAAACAAGCAAAAATGCTTCAGATTAAATATTTTTAAACAGATTTTTTTCCTTGGTAGAAAATGGTACCAGTTTTCAAAATGCGTATTGATATAGGAGATGAAGGGAAATATGTTTGAGCAATGGACTAAAAGTGGCTTTGTATCCCCTTGTATTGATAAAAATACATTAAAAAACGTCGCCTCAGTTAAACCCTAGGAGTGACACTAGAAGCAAAGCAAGCCAAGTATTATTTCTTTCCTGGAAAATGTCTAGTGTGAAGTGTTAAAGATCCTATGAAAATAGTAAGATTGGCATATAAAGAAAACACAGGTTAAATCGTAAATAATTTTGATACTTGGGAAATAAAAGCCTTATTACCTCTCCTCCGATTGCAGGTCCTTTTTATTCCAAGTGCAAGAAAAATATGTTTTAGTGCGGAATGTAGAGCATTCTGTTTTGCGGGTTGAGCCCTATAAAATTAATAATCTCCAACAAATGTACCCTAAGTCACACTGTTATTTATATGCAGAGAATGGTGGCTTATTTACCCAAACATTAGAGTGATCCAAAATGTTCAGCTAAGCAGGGACACAAAATATTATATTATATTATGTAAATGGGTTTGTGATACGCTCTGCTGGATAATAACTTCCAGATGTCTCTGTAGCCAGAGGCTGACGGATATCAAAGGCAGGTTGGCTGGGAGGGGAGACGTGCCAGCTGGCAAGACTGGCTACTGCTAAGTGTAGCGGAAGGTGAAAGCTGGTATTTCTTCACACTCACTGGTTTTGTTTGTGGACTGGTGAAAAGTCAGTGGCTCGGAGCCTTCTTTTCACGAGCAGGATAGGGCTTGAAGGGGCTATAGGGATCCTATGTGTCCTGTTCTTTCAGTGAAGTACTCTTCGACCTCTTTTGTGAGTAGGGGTTGAGTTTAGTCCGAGACTCCCAACAAATGAAAGGCTGACAAGCCACGGATTAACACTGGCAGGAGTTTATAGACTAGCTAGATGGTTATTCTGACTATCTTTTATTGCCAGTGCTAAATGCAGACAAGGAATCTCCCTGAGCTGTCAGTGCCGTGGCGTAAATGGAGTTACTTGGAGCACTATACAACCTCACCAGTTTGGAGTAAGGTTTCCTAAATCTGTTTGGTTTTCAAGTCTGACAGTCCCTAGGAGTTTAGCTACGTGTCCTCTTCCGAATGCAGCAGGTTGTATTCACCATTGTTAAATGCAATGCTAGACTGAAATGGGACTGTAAATTACTCGTGTAAGATGCCAGTGAAGCGGACATGGGCTTCAAGAAAGCTGTACGCCTTCTGTGGAGCAACCTTTGAGAAGAAAGATCTTTGCACAATCCTTACAGATGAGACTGTGCCTCCTTCAACCTCGCATTGCTTTCTGAGAGCTTGAACCGTCATCTCAGTGAAAGGTTTCTAGTTGACTTAGTATGTTTTTAATTGACTTTAACTGATAGCCCAAAAAAACCCAAAAGAGTGGCAACGGGAATTGCAGGGTAGATTCTGCCACACTGTACTGCAGTTAATTCTCAGCTCATCAGTGTGACTTCCTGATCAAACTCAGGGAGGATGGTCTCTGAGAGATTCTTCCCCTGTCCTACAACTGTTCACAACAAATATTGTAGTTGTACTTTTCAGGGAAAGAAGCATTTTATTAGCAGAAGATGCAATGGCTGCATTACGATTTGCCCGCGTTGGTGTTGTGCATTCATACTTCACAGTTGTGGGCCAAAAGCCCACTGGAAGAGACGCTGGACAACTCAGAGCGAAGTGTTGATCCCAGGTTTGCAGAATGCAGACTTTAAATAATACAGCTAGCATGGCATGCTTTGTATCGCTTCATTAGCAAGCTCTAAAAAATTCTGCCCTAATATGAATACTAGGGCATTGGATCATACTGAATCCAAATTCATAACAAATTTACATCCCAGCGTGGTCCTTTCTCCTGTTGTTTTTCTTCATCCCACACTTTGTAATCACTTTTTCTCCTTGAACTTGAAGGTTTTAATCTGTTTTGGTTCAGCTGTGTTTCTCGAGCTTATCAATGTCCTAAAGTAATAGACAGGCATAATTACTGAATTACCTGACCATTTTATACCCTTGTTTAATTGTCTGTGTATTGCCGAAGACCATGCTCACATGTTCCATGTTTAGTGTTTGATCCTGTTGTATCAAATTATAAATGTCACTGTATGTCGTGGTTTAACCCCAGCCAGCAACTCAGCACCACGCAGCCGCTCACTCACTTCCCCCCCACCCAGTGGGA
>JAVKLA010000010.1:28140130-28151006 GCA_034782735.1 Sagittarius serpentarius
TCCCAGCTTCCCTGTGCCCCTCCAGTCTTCTTGCTGGCTGGGCAGGAGAAACTGAAAAGTCCTTGACTGAGTCTAAATAAGACTGAGCAACAACCGAAAACATCAGGGTGTTATCAACCTTCTTCTCATACTACACTGAAAACACAGCACTGTACCAGCTACTAGGAAGACCATTAACTCTATCCCAGCCGAAACCAGGACATACAGGCACAGCATGCTCTCTCATATCCAAGCACTGGTAATCTCAGCCACAAGAATACTAGAAATAATCTAATGTGTATAACAGGGAATAAGAGGGAAGAATGCATTTTATGTAAATTTAATCAGAAAGTCCTGAAGTGGTTTGGAAAGTTGGCAGAATATAATATACCTGAAGACTCTTGCGTTGCTTCTTAGCAGAGGTGTCATTGATTGGTTGGGTTTTGTGCAGCACAGTGCATGTTAATGGAGCAGAGAGCTCTCAGTGCATTAGAAAACCCTGCAGTGCACTCATGGGTGGGTTTAGCACTTGTTAAGCTGTGTGGTGAAATTGGGTACTTAATATGAAAAAAGTTGATAGCACACTCAAGAGCTCCACAGTTTATTTGTGTGCCATAGCCCATCCTGGCACAGGAAGTAAGTGTAGTGAGACAGTTCTCCAAAAGTCTAAAATCCCAGTATTGGAGATACACGAGGCATACAGAGCTGTGAAATCCCCGCTGGCTTGGACCATCAGCGCTCAATATTGCCATTTCCTTTGCTCATCATGGCTATTTCAGCATGCACCTTTGCACTGGTTTAAATAATTTTATTGTGGGAAATCCCTCATGCCTCCTCTATCAACCACGTTGCTTACTGCAGTGAAATTGGCAGTTCAGAATCCATTAACTCCCAGCTGCAAGACAGATGGCATCTGTCTGTGGTGAGAGAAGGTTGGTTGAGAAAAGGCCTTGCAAATGCTTCCCAAAGGACATCAGACCTTACTTTTCCTGAGAGACACAGGCAGCCTTGATTACAAATAGTCCTAGATCTTCCTTGTTGTTCACAGGAACAGGTGTTTCTTTTGCCTTACCAACCACAACAAAACAAAAAAAAATTTGCTAGTTCTGTCTCTCAGTACATCTAGTCTTTGGTACCCCTGTGAGCATCGCCAGCTGAAATTCAGAAATTAGGCGATTTAGTCTTTATTGTGAAAGCCAGACAGAGATAAGCAGCAAGGCCAGAGGGTGGAGAGGAAATGGGATGGGACACTGTGCATGTTGTGTTACTCTGGAGAGGCACAGCCTTCCCCTGAAAGCTGCTTAAAGGAGGTAGATTGCAACAGCACTTCATTCTTGACTGTGATTTCACGCCGCAAACCAACCTGACAACGAAGAGAGAAAGATTAGCAGGAAAGTGATTCATTAAGCATTTGTGTTGCCACCATCTTGGCTCTGGTATTGATCTGACCTCTGTGTGTGTGTTACCAAACCAGGACTCGGCACACTTGGCATGAACAGAGAAAGGGAAATATGACACGTTGCTACTTTCTTGACATGTGCGTTTGAAATTTCTTGTAAACATGCAGTTTAAAGCAGGTTCCTAAACATATACCACACCACATACATATTCTTCAAACTACGTTCCTTTGTTTGCATTCTCCCTGGCGTATGAAGATGTCATTCTTAATCTCCAGCATTTCTCAGAAACAGAAGGCCAGATCCTGATGTAAATTCATGTGTCTCTGCCAAAGCTGGTGAGGCTACACCAGCGTATACCATTTGGGAATCTAGGTCAAAGAAAGCAGATGCCCAGTGCTTTATGGGCTTCACATGCACGCGCACATACAGCGTTATGGATTGAAAAGTGCAGCTACAGCATAAATGCTTCATTTGAAATTCTCTTACAACAGCATTCAAGCCTATACTGTAATTATACATATTGTATTTCCTTGTATTCAGACCCATGGGGAATTTATATTGTCCTTGCTAAAGCCAGAGGGACTGAAGGAAAGCAGTCATTTAATGATTCAGCTGTCTTGAGCTCTATGATTTAATCAATCATATGAAAGAAATTTTTAGATTCTTTGTGTTTAGAGTTCTCTTGTCTGAGCAGAAAATGTTCCCTTTTTGAATTGCTTTAATAGCTGTATTTATGCAGCTGAAAGTTCCTTAAGAAATGAAAGTAAAATCAAATTGCTGAGAATGCCTAGATAATTTATCGGAGAATATTCAATTAGAATATATTAATATTTTAGATTTCCATCATTAATTTAATATTCAGAGATTTAATTTAGTCGTTGAATTGCTGTAGTGCCATGCGTGGGTAGATTGTTAGGCTGAGTGCTTAAAACACCTGCCACAAATGGGTGAATCTCACTTCGATTCCCAGGAGCACAAATGCCTTTCTACTGACATAAGTCTTGCAGCAAAAACTCAGACACTAAATCTTGCCTGTGCTCTGCATTTTTCCATAATTGCAGAATGGAATAATACAATCTTCTAGCAGAAATAAAAGCAAGAGCCTTATTTAGTTATGCATTCAAGTCCAAACTGAGGGGTGATTTGATGCTTTGTGGTTCTGAGTTTGTTGGTGTATTACTGAAGAATTTCATTTTGCCAGCCCAGCCTTGTTACTTACTCAAGGAGAACCGTCATAAGCGAGGTTGGGATTTTAAGGTCATTGACACTTTGCAGCCAAATATCAAGGACTCCCATTGCCCAGTTCAGCTAAAAATACTGCCTTTGAGATTTTGTCATTTTCCAGGGTGCTTTGGGAATAGTAACAGGAGTGGGAAAAAGCCCCCACTAAGGAATAAAAAACCACTAAATTATAAAATGCCATGTGATTTGGAAGTGAAAAATTTCCACCAAATGTAGTCCCAGTTGCATGAAAGAAATGGAACCACTTCTTAATTTCCTACACAACATAAGAACTGAGATACGCGGAAGCCATTGGCAGCAATGAGACTGCTCTCACTCTGATCGGGAAGTATAAGCATGAAATCTTGGAAGTCCCAAAATTCCTTGATAATATTTCTGATTTTCTTCAGGTTTAGGCAGAATCTCAGGATGTTACTTTTTTGTTTGATTGTTTGTAGTATGGGTTAAAGTTAGGTTGGGGTCCAGGTGCCATCATTACAGGGTCACTGTACCTGGCACTTGGTGTCTTAAAACTTACATCCATATGCATGGCTGATTACCTACTGTTGGTACAAATCCTGGTCAGATTTGTGTTAATACAGATCCATACAGTCTTTGCTTAGGTATTTTTCTGTACAGGATCTGATCTTGTAAACCTGTTTGCATAACTGAGGATTGACTTACTTTCACAAATAAGAAACCAAGGCAGAAAAGATGAGTGGCTTTGCTCAAGAGCACAGACCTGTTGCCATGGCCATGAGCAGCACTCTTCGGTTATCGGCATCTGGGCCTGGCCTTGGGTTACTCGAATCTCATAATGGACTCAGGTTTTATCAGGGGTTCAGAAATCTTTCGTTGGTGGTTGTGTTCGGTCACTTCATTTCATGTCTGAGTTCAGCTGCTACATCTGTGCATTGGGTCTGCTAATGTACAGGCTTGTTTTTACAGTGATTCAAAGGCGCTTGCCCACCACGATCCAGGGACTAAGCAGCAGTTCCCTTGCTTTGCGGGGTCGCAGTTGATTCCTCCACCACCACCCCCTTCCAGCCTTTACTTTTTAGCTCCTGCTTCAAGTTCACCTCAGGAGCAGGAAATGTAGGAAGCACAGAAGGATAAGTACCCCTCGCCTTGAACTGTCGTGCCAGCCATACTGCAAAATAGTTCATCAATCACTCCAAAGAGTATTTAGCTGTAATACCCCATTGCACATATTGCAACATATCATTACATCCCCATCCTCTCCAGAAAGGGAGATAACTGTAATAGCCGCTCAGTATGGCTGTCATTATGTGTAGAGGCAACGACAGGAAGGCATAGTCAGAGCTAATGTACACAGCTCATGAAAGCTATTGAAAATCTGTAAAGACATAGTGTACACAAAAACAGTGGGTTAATTTGGTAAGAAAAAAGCTTTGGTTTTGCTCATGCCTTTTGCAAAGAAAAATAGTAATAATGAAAAAAGCTGAGACAGAGGCAAAGAACTTGGCAATCTGCCTCTTTGCTGCAGTAGTTCATTATTTAACACTCATCACCCACATTAGTAATAGGTTACTGTGGGACTTGGCTTCCTTGGTGAGTTGAAATGGAGCCCCAAAGACATAGTGGCGCTGTGTGGGTGTGAGTTTGGATTTGCAGAATGATGGTGCAGATATAACCTTGACAGCTAGGCTGTTGCAGAAATTCACTGTATCAGGCTGGAATGAGATAGGAAGCAAAAAACCCATCCACGCTTTTTCTTTCCTTACTATTGCATATTTCTTACTAGTCTGCACCGCTGAAGAATTAAATTCAGCACTCTGGAACTTCAGATGTCAGCTTTTAAGATTCTAGAGAATTTACTCATGGACTAATTTTAAGCTTTCACTGCTGCAGTTAATTGTTTTATTTATAGCTGCTGAGATTTTCAGTGATAAAGGTGTCACCATCTAAATCCTTTCTCAGCTGTCTCTAATGCAGACTGATGAGAGGTGTAAGCCATGGTTAGATGATGGGGCAGCAAAGAGTAGATGTGCAGCGGTTTACCACAGTTTCATTAAAGGCCCTGTTTCTTTGCAATTTGTTCTTTCCCATAGCTCTTACCATGTTTTTAATAACATTCATATTTGTTGCTAATTTCCTTAATTTAAAGGACATTTTCCTCCTATCTGAACAGTTAGACAGCTTAAAAACAAACAAACAAAACCTTGGATTATATTAAGGGAAACATTTTGCCCAAGGCAGTTTGGGTATCTGCAGATGGTACTGAACATTTTGGCCCTTGTTCAGCAGAGATTTTAAGTACGTGCCTAAATTTGAGCCTTTAAGTAGCTCCAGTGGCTCTTCTGAGTCTATTCAGTGCCTGGAAACTAAGGACACGAATAGTGCCTTACTGGATTAAGACCAAGCATTCAGCATTACACAGTAGCAACCTCTTTGGCCATACTTACTGTTTTTCTTCGATTCTAAATTTTATTTACATTTCTCTGTGTGTACTGCAAGCGTACAGAGACCACAATTCCAGATGTACACACATATCCAAGCCTTTGCATATGTCATGCAAACATTCTTTTTTTCCTAATGGACACCAAGCCAGAAGCCTGCCCTGAAAAGCCAGCTAATAGACCTTGGTTTCATATTTTTGGCACTAGATAAAGAGAGTTGAATTTCTTTTCCCTCCATGAACCAACAGAAACTCATGCACCCCCTAAAAGCCCCTGCAGCAGCCGGGCAGGGTGAGCTCACCCTTCAAGAGGGACAGGGGTTTGGACACAGGTGCAGGAGGTTTTGTCTTTCTCTCCGAGGGGAAATGAGGTGTGTTTGACTGCAGCTGACCCTGACTGTGGGTACTCTGTGGAAAAAGCCTCTAGGAAGAGCAAGGGCTGTTTATGCTTCATTAAGGATGAGGGAGATGTGCTGGTAAAGGACTTCAAGGTGAGTGACTTTTCAGAGCATGGTGCAGGGCTCAGCTAGAAGCAGCTGGAGGGGAAAGCAAAGGAAGTCGCTCTAACCAAAGCTTAAGTGTCCTGTGTAAAAGAGAGCAAGCTAGCAAAAGAGTGAGAATGAGGGTTTGGCGTGGCTTGTGGTGTCATTCCATAGCGATGGAGGGCTGCTGAGCGTGCACCCAGCCTCGCACAGCCCTGGTGAGGCCCTGCGCTGCGTGGGGCTGTGCTTTATCGCTAATCTATTCCTGGACATCGACAGGCAAGCGGAGAGATACCGTCTGGGGGATGAGGACTCAGCATGGGCTGTTATTCCAATAAGATGATGTTTTAGAAAACTTTCACTTAACATGTATAAGGGGTCTCTTCTCTGCCTCAGGTCTGTGCACGGTTTCTGGGATGCGTATATGTGTATATATATATATGCATGTATGTGAGATACAGCTGGAAAAAAGTCATGCAGAGGATTTGGTCGTAATAAACCACCTGGGTGTGCCCTGCCCTCATAAAGTTTTACCTCAGTAATACCACCCTGGGGATTGGGTTTTGGAGACCAGGATTAAGCTTCTGTGATTTAAGTTATAAACCCCTAAACCCAAAAGTTTCTGGTGGAAATATTAAGAGACCTTTAAATGCTGTAGTGCTGGCAGGCGTTGCTGGGACCCTTCACCTTCCTGACTCCTTTTTTCACTTGTGATCTCCCCTTATTTTAATCAAAACGTTACATGACCTGAGGAGGTTTTTGCATCTGTGCTTGGCTTTATAGCCCTTTCAGGCTGTTTTGCAGTTGACTTACTTGTTTGACTTGTGCTTCAAGGCTTTGTGAGCTATAACATTTATTTAAACAAAGAAGCTAATTTTATTGTTGTAAAAAGCAGGACAGTTTAAGGAAGGAGAAAGGCCATGTGGGCTTGTTGTTTCTGTCCAAAACAATGAAAGGCACACATTGTGTTGTGAAACGATTGGACATAAGGGCCGTGGTTTGCCCTTTCAGAGGAAATGGCAATCTGTGGTCCTCCAGCAGGCCCTGATGCTAATGAAACTCCTCTGGGGGAAGAGGTAGAGCTGCTGTGCCCCGTTACTACAGGACTATGAAAAATTCAGTGGAAATGGCTGATTTGCTGTATTTCCAAGTCACTGTGGAAAGTGTGGCAGCTAAAAGGCAGTGTTTCTGACCACCTTGTAAGCTGTCGGAGTTATTTCTGAAGTAACATCATTGGAAGGGAGCATATTAGTAGAGAGAGGGAAAGAAATTAAGATTAAGGATCTGCAGTAAAAACTGTTGCTAGTTAATCCACAGCCCTCTGAAGGGATTTCTGTGAGTTGGAAAACAAAAATAAATGTTTGGCCAGCTTACATTTTCAATGGTGTGGTTTGCAGTGAAGTGATGACACAGTTTACTTACCAGTAAATGGCATTCAACTGCATCTAACAAAAAGAGATTAGAGTAGAAGAATCAGACATTATCAGAGCATAAATCTTTTATGGAAGATTATAGCAGTTATTTATTATTTGAAAGCAAAGGATTGAGAAGCAAGGTGGCTGTTTTCTTTCAGTGATGGGAAATGCACCCTCTAATGTCTCCATGGAAAAAAGAAAGTGCTGCACCAAAGCATTCACATTCAGCTTGATGGCAAAACCGCTATTCGTTAGCATCTGTTTTTGCAGGGAAACTCCTGTTAAGAGAGGAATTTAAATATCGGAGGAAGCATTTCCAACAACTGTCTGGGTTTACCGAATATTTTTCAGACAGTGTTATCTTTATGGTGCAGATTTTTGTATGCTAAAGGAAAAGGCAATTCAACATTTATGAAACAGCTGCTGTGTCTTTTGAGCACCTAAGGGACTGAATGACACAATATACATGTATTTCTGAAGTCGTGAAAAGAAAAAAAACTTTGTTACTCCTTTTGAACCATAACCCATGGTATCTGCAAGTATTAAAATGTTTTCTTATAATTTTTTAATTAGACACGAATACAAAATTTAACATTCAGCTATAACATGCTATTAGGAAATCAGCTCTTTTTCTTCTCTTTCTGTATCCATCCAGTTGTTAAATGTTCCCCTCCTTCCTTTTTTTTTTTTTTTTTTTTACCCTCTTGTTTTTAATGAGACTTCCTCCTTCTCCCCATGACTCTTTATGTAAGCAACCTTAGCTCTTGATTAATCAGTAATTAGGGAAGGAGTCATACTGATTTCAAGTCTCTAGTATCATACTCTCCAGCTGAAATTCAAAACTAAAATCTAAAGGAAAGCCATAGTGTCAATATTATGCTATGTCTAATCATATGATGACAAAATCACATCAGAGTCAGACCAGGCAATATCTATTTATGTAGGCACAAATCTGTCCTGCTTGATACTGGGTGTAACGTAATCATAATTCTCTCCCATGGCTGCTTTCCGCACAGATTCCCTGTTATTGCCTGCCTTTGTCATGATCAGCATTCAATATTTTGCCTTAAAGTTTACTACGCCCTCTGTCATCTTATCTGACACATACTGTTTCACTTCACTTCGTGTTTGCTGAGCAGTTAGGGCCTAATTCAAAGTTTAATGAGCCCTCATTAACCTCCGTGAGCTTTGAATCAATCCCTTGTAGTCTAATACGGTAATAATGCCAGGGTATTATGGAGTTAAAAGCTACCATACAGTGGTCTGAGGATAAAGTCACCGCGGGCAGGCAGCTTAATGGGCTATTAATTGGATAGAGGGTATTCATAAGTACTGAGCACTGAGTATGTATATTGTTGAAAGAAGAGACTAAGTCCTAATGGTATGATCTTAAAGTAAGGAAAACTTGAGTTTCCCTTTGCATTGGTCTTTACTATATGTATCAGGCATTTGCAGAGTTAATTCAGATTGGGAAGAGTTTTCTGGCCCAGGTTAATGGGTGCTGTCACTCACAACTCATCTTCTCGCTTGTAATCCTGTTTTGAAGTTCTACCTGCGTTGGCTCCATCAAAATCGTTCTTCAAGAAACAAAGTATTGGCAAAAAGGTGATAGCATCGGAAAGGATTCATCAAAGGTAGCTGCTAATTACACACAACAGCTTTTTCATATCCTTTTTTCTTCTCTGGGATAAGGTGCTTTCAACACATCATTTAAAGTTGTGTTGTCTGAGCTCTTGAATGACAGTAAGCCCGCTGTAAGCGAGCCATTGAGGCTGGCTATGTATTTCTGTGGACTGCTTGTAATACTCCCTTGAGGCTGTGCTGATAGAAGACCTACACCAAGGCATATCAAAGCAGCCCATATTAAATATTTTATTCTGTTTTCTCCTTTTTACTCTGTCCAGATTTTTAAAAATTCTTAATTCTTGGAGATGCTGTGTTTATTAAGAGCCAGAAATAGGAGCTGCTGGGGCCCAAGGTAGGGGAAGGCTGCATGTAGTGGAGCTGTGCATGGCCCTGCTCTCCAGACCCCTTCTGCGGCAGCCTTCCTGTAATTCATTTTCTTTCCCTCTCCCATCGCCCCTCTGAAACCCTGACCTGTGGCAGGGCTCAACATCCAGCCGACCCGAGCAGAGGCAGAGCTTGCCTCTGTCTGCAAACACCACGTAGGCTCAGCCTGCCTGACTTCAGTCACGGCACTTACCTGTGTTGCCCAGATGACTTGTCTCAAAGATCAGGGTACGAGTGCTGCTGTGCCTTGCAGGGGATTTGTGAAGACAAACACGTTTCTGTATTTCTTTGTGTCGGGAGCAACGCAGTGATGGAAGCTACATCTCTACCTCAGGCGGCGTGCGCAGGAGGATCGGGCACAGCAAAGAATTAATCCTTGTTGATTTAGATTCCCTTATGGGCCGATGGGAGTTAGATACCTGGGTGCCTTAGCAAATCCTGCCTCATGTCCAGATGCCTTTAAAGTGTGGCTCTTTATAGCTTAGGACCGTTTTCCATTTTTTTCTCTGCTGTGTCAGGAGGTAGGCGCTTAGGATAAAGAAAAACGGAAAGTGGGAATGGCCCTCCTTGACTTTTTATGCTGTTTCAGATCTTTAAAGTTAAAAGCCCTTGAAAGAAAGAGCATAGCAGTGTGGGAATATCCACAGGGCAGGAGCGAACCTTGATCTGGGCCTGCGGAGCCGCTCCAGTACCCTTGCGGTTCCTCCCAGTAACACAGAAAAAGGGAGACCACGGGCTCAGACACAGACCCCTGAGTAGTAACGACACGTGTGGACAGGGATAACCCCCCGCTGGCCCTCAACCTGCTTGGGCCTGACGGAGAGAACAAAATCTCTCGGCAAAGCCGGTGGAAGTGGCCATACCACTCCGCGTGGGCGTGCAAAGAGCAGCAGTGCAAGGGAGTGAGGGCTGTTGGTGCCGTCTATCCCAGGGACACCAGGTCCCATCTTCTCACCAATCTGACTTCACAGCTCCGTGGCAGGGATGCTAGGCTGCTGCCACCCATTGTTAGCTGTTACCACGTGTGCAGCCGTGGTGGGTTTTGATATTTTGACATCATCTTTTCATCAGGGAAGGAGGACTTACTCCTTTCACTTATTTATCCTAGATATTCTCTGCATTTCTTGCTTTTTCTAAAGAGCTCTTCCTTTCCTTCTGTGAAGCCACAGATGTAACTCCTGTCTTCCCCCATGCAGCCAAGTGCTTTTTCCCCTTGGGCTGGTGACAAGTCACTTTTTCTCCATATAGCTGAGAAAAAAAGAACAATCACATATGTAACCATTATAGAAATGTTTTTCTGGAAACTCCCTAGACATGCTAGCTCCAGAAGACACGTCCCAGTTCTATTTTATTTTTAAGCAAAAGGCTATATAGTAGTTGTCTCTGTACTGCCTGTGCCAGCCTACAGTTCTCAGCAACAGTTCTTGCCTATCCTAATCCCATATGTGAACAAGGCTTGAACATATATGCTAAGAAGGACTAGGAAATTCTGCTTGATTTGGTGCTGTCCTTTTTATTCTTCAACTGATTAAGCAGCTGCTAAAATAAGCCTTACCTTTGAAGAGTTCTGTAATGCCCTTCTCTCCCTTCCAGAGCAATACTGTAGCCTGCATACCTGCCTTCCTCATGTCATGACATTCCCACTGCTCCCCTTAGACTTGTCTCCTGTCCCTCCATTTTGCATCTTATCTGCTTATGCCTTCACATTTTAATCTTTGCTGTTGTGTGTTCCTGGGAAGATGTCCCCATCTGTTTTCTCCACCTCAGATGGTACCCATGCTGCTGCTCAGCCATTCACAATCGGGAGTCAGTCACAATCCCTGAAACCTGTGAGATCAGCTGAAGTCTCGTCTGTCTCTAGTTCTTGCACCTTCAGTCTCCAATCCTACATCACTCCAAACCTTTCTTCTTAGGCATGCAAATAAGAAACGGGGGGGGGGGGGGGGGGGG
>JAVKLA010000010.1:28154810-28235431 GCA_034782735.1 Sagittarius serpentarius
CCCGACTTTCCTGTGCCCCTCCAGCCTTCTTGCTGGCTGGGCAGGAGAAGCTGAAAAGTCCTTGACTTGGTCTAAACGCAACTGAGCAACAACTGAAGACCTCAGAGTGTTGTTAACACCCTTCTCATACTAAACCCAAACCACAGCGCTGTACCAGCTACTAGGAGGACAATTAACTCTATCCCAGCCGAAACCAGGACACTTGCAAATTGAATTGTGGCTGAATCTATAGCTTTAGCTACGTGGCTTTTGTTCTCAGGTATTTAGTAGTACATGGTCTTAGACTTCAATTCACAACTGAACGGCAGGCACAAATGCTGATGATGCTGAGGGTGGCTAAATGACTTGGCAAAAGTCAGAAAGGAAATCCAAGATATATTTGAGAACTGAACAGAGGCTCCCAAATCCCCCAGTGTAATCCCCCCACCTTACCTTTTTTGCATTTGCTCTGGAGTTGTTAAGATGTTGCCGGTGGTAATTTGAAAGCAGAGCTGATAGATATTTCTACAAAATCTAGTTTTAAAAATAAAATTCAGCCAAACTGATACTTACTTTGAGTGTTCACATTCCATATGATCATCAGCGGTATTACAACTTTTATAATGAACGAAGGCCCCAGTGTTCAAAATCTGACTGTATTTTAGCTGAAATTAGGATTCTAATTTTTATGTAGGTTTTGTTCTTCATTGATTTTCTGCAGATAAAGAAAAAGCCCACTTTCTGAATAGCTTTTATTTAGAATACAGTTGGGTTGTGCTCCTGAAATACTATTTGGTAATCCTCACCTTCATTCAGCCCCAGGTTTCCAAACTATATGTACTGAAAATGTAACCACTTTCGTCTGGGTGAGAGTACAGTACTTACTGTTTTTAAGTCTGGTACTGGGCGAACTGTGCTGGTTTTGATGTTGATGATAGAGCTTTAATTGCACTTCTGAAATCCTCATCATACGTAAGATAGTGCTGCTAAACTAAACAGGAATATCATGACATAAAAACTAGGCAACCTGGAGTATGATTAAGAGACAGTAATGGTTTCAGTTTTCGTACTTTGCTTTTTAACACTTTGCTGCTTGCGTAGAAGCATGTATTCCCTACCACCGTCCAAAGATTTCCGTACAGTCTCATAACTTTGTCCCACTCCCTTCTGCACAGAAACAGTGAAAACTCTACTTGAATCCAAACGATCTTTAATTTCCTTAGGATTTATCTGCAGCCAAACCGTATTTGAACAGCTTGCTGCATTCACGGCTTCTCTATGTTTTGAACATGTTGCCATGTTTGGATGGCAGGAGGTTAGGAGAAGATGGCACCGCTCGGATACGTGCCCTCTCTGGAGAGGTGCTGTTTGACCCTTAACTCCTTGTTTTCATGCCTGATGTGGAGTACTGTTCTACATATGTAATGATATCAGCTGTGTGATAGTAAAGAAAAATTTCTTTAAAAATTCGTAGTAACTGGAAAACAGGAAGAAAAAATGTGAACATTGCAAAAAAATCTGCTTTCTTCAGCGGGTGCTAAAGCTGCACCTGCCAGCAAGCACTAATAGGGCTTAGTTCACTTGATTGAACATTACTCAGGGGAGGTTTTGGGCCAAGTTTCCAGTCTTGCCAACTGTTTTTTTCTCCACTTTAATTCATTAATTAGCAGCTATACCTGTTTACATAATGAAGTGTGGGAGAGCTTTTATCAGTGTGTTGCCATATGAAATGTCACGGTGTTCTCTTGATCAGATTAGAAATGTCTGACCGGAAAGTCTCCAGCATTTCAAGACGTGTGTGACTCATGAAAGTGAGCAGTTAATGATGGTGCTGTTGAAAAAGTTGGTCCAGGCACATTTTCTGTGGTATAATTTCCCAATGCTCAAATATTTGAAATTAAAAAAAAAATTAATACTTTTATGCATGCAGTTTTTAAGTTTAAACTTGTGTTCTCAAATGAGATTTGTTAATTCAGTTGCTCGGTTTTGCTTAGAAATAGAAAACTGTCATTTGATTACAAGTCAGGGTAGTTGAGAATCAATGGTGTCAGGCGTCAGCCTGTCCTGCCTCACCAAAGCACCGGGGGAGCATGGCGGTGCTGGGGGAGCGGTCCTGTGCGGGGTTGTATGAAGTTGATACAAAGTTGGCACCAATATGTGGAAAATGTTGGCAGCTCCCTGCCAGAATAGTGCAGATGATCCAGTGTATGATAGGTTGCCAGACAGGCAGTTCAAACTAGCGTGGGCATTTTTCAGACGGGCTGCACAGCAAGCAAGCTTCATCACAGGACATATAACTCTCCACTTCAGCCACTGCCAGCTGTGTACACAAACCGGTGCAAATCCCAGTGTGAAGTCTCTCCAAACTGTTTAGCCTCATTAGGTCCCTAACCAGTTTATAATAAATGTGGAGATGCCAGGTTTACCTTGGTTTTAAGAGTGACCGTGATGGAGTTTGAGTCTGCTTAGCTTTTTTTGATAACCGAGTACTGACATCCTCAGAAGCGGAGCACAGCGTATGGTACCTACGTAGCAAAATCACAGCTTGCGCTGGGGTTGTGGTAATAAGTTTGTGTCGGTACATACAGATTTCTGTAACACTGGAGAAAGATGTAGGGCTGGCAGCATGCAGTAGATTTAGGTGCATTTTTTTCTTTCTTTTTGTCGAGGACCTTTCTCTGTTGTGATGTGATTGGAGATTAATTTCAGTGGATATTAGTATTTAAAAGGATTTTCCCCTCGTCTTTCCTTTAATCCCTTTTTGCTGAATGTATGCTTCATTTCTTTCTGTTCTAGACTGAGATTTGTTGAAAGGGATGGGGAAGAGAGTTTATATTTCCCTTTTTGGCAGCCTGAGCTCTATGTGGTTTGTGTGATTTCGTCTTTCAGGATAGAACATTTAAAGGCAAGAACTCCTCTTTGTGTCTGTGGAAGGGTAAAATCAAGCTTCTCCTACAGCGCATTTCAAAGTGCTTCATTAGGAAACAAGAGCATTTTACATTCACATGTCCTAACCAGAATTCATTTTGAAGAGGCTTGAAGGCAGTGACAAATAGAAGGGTTTTATAATGTGTAACTCAGCTGAACTGCTAGCGTTCTGCAGAGAGGCATCCTTTGTGCAAAGCTAAAAATGTCATAGGCTAGAATGAAGTAATAGTATAAAGTAAAATTCTGAGGTTTTCCTTTAAAAATATGCTTCAAGCATTCACAATAGAGCTGTGCTTTTAAAGCAGTCAGACCTATCCCCTACAGATTAATTAGTGGTACAATGCTTGATTTTGAAAAGGAGAAGATGGTAAAGGTGGCTGCATTGAAAAACTTGCCAAATGTCTTGAAAATAAAGAGAGAATAACCAGCAAGAATGCTCTGCAAAGGAGCAGAGGGATGGTCCAGAGGCACACAAATCCCTGTGCTGTGTACCCGCTCCGGAGAAGGTGGCATCACCCACCCTTCTGGGTTCAGTACAGTGTTCCCTCCAGCATACAGCATCTGCTCAGCCCTTCCCTGTCCATTTTGGGACTCTCGAATAAACGAGTCCTTTTCTTTCTTTCCGTCTGGGGATTGTAATATCCCTCGGCCATCGCAGCAGATCTCTAAGGGTGACAGACCAAATCTTCCCTGTACTCCAGCCTCTGCCTTCCTGAGAAAACAGGTCACGGTCTGATCCTGAAGCACCTTACTGTTAAACTTTTTACTATTAGTCTAGAGGGAAGAAACAATATCAAACCAAATAGCTTGGCTTTGTAGAGGATTTAACATGCTCTTACAGTGACCTCATGTGGAACAAAGACACCTTGGTGCCCTACGCTGGGGCAGTAACACTTCTCATCAGAGCCCGCGGCAGCTCTCCCCCTGCATGGCTCTGCCTGATAGTCCAGCACAGTTCCTTACTTGTCTCGGGGAAGGAGAGACAGATTTCTTTTCACATGAATCAACTCTCGCCTTTAGAAAAGACTTCGCTGTCGATTGTTGCAAAGCCACAAACTGCTTCGTGCGTGCACATCTGAGAGGCCAGAACTAGTGCTTGCCTTCAGCAGTTCAAGTATCCATCCTTGTTCTTTCCATAATGGTTTTAATAAATGTTATACCAGTTTTAATATCGTGGGTATTTCATTTACAAGGTGGTGATATGTTTGTAGAGCATGCAGTGCATTTCATTTAGCAGTTACATGCACTGAGGGATGCATTGAATAAAATATTACTTTAAAATTAAATTATTTCTTTAATTCTATATACAGGCTCTCCGGGTTGATGCATATTACATCTGACTCAAATGGTGATGTAACTTCTGTAACCTAGTTCTTCATGCAGTGTAATTTTTTCCATTGTGTTGTCCAGTGAATTTTATGAGTATTATTTGTTAATATGTTCATTTTTATGCTGTTCAAATAAGAAAGCAAGTAATTCCAACACAGTAACTGATCATGCTGTGAAATTAGATTTTGAGAGTAGGCTTTAAAGAGAAATAAGGGGTCTGTTTGCTTTTTTTTTCTTTTTTTTTCTTTTTTTTTCTTTTTTTTTCTTTTTTTTTTTTTTTTTTTTCTTTTTTTTTTTTTTTTTTTTTTAAGAGAACTGTTGATCCTGTGGTGTTGGCTTTGGCTTTGTGAGAGTGTCTGTAGCTCTAGAGCGGTTCCTTGGGAGACAGTGTAGCAGCAGCTCCTCAAACTCAATTCCCAGCCGAGGTTGGGAACATGTGGTCTGAGGAGACGCTCATCAGTGCAATGGCCCCTTCCTTCAGCAGAGCTACCACCCAAAGAGCAAGGTATGGGGGCGAGGCAATGGGGACACCTCGGATCGCGTAAGACAGATGAGTGCTTTGAGCAATGCTGCCTAGAGGCAGGACAGGAGTAGGCACAGATTCCCCTCTTCCCATGAGTGGAGTTGAGGACATACCCTCCTGCTGCCTGCTGGCTGAGGCTTTGAGGACTCTTCCATAGGGACTCCAGCCTTCCCACAGCGCTATGTACGTCACACCAGTAGCTTTCCACATTTGGGATGCACTAAACAGTATTAAATTGTCAGCTAGCTGAGAGCTTTCCTTTTTGTCTTTTATCTTCTGCCTTGTTTGAGAGTGTGTAGAAAGAGAAATCAAGGTGTTAAGCCTCCGTGCTACATGAGTCACTCGTGTCACTTTGAAGACATGGGGCGGGGGGAAACATCCTGGGCTTTCTTGGGCTGTGCTGCAGCTCTCCGGCGGTGTGCTGCTGAAGGAGTCCGCAAGACTTCTCAAGTACCTCCAGGCACAGTTTCTAAGCCCTTGAAAGTTTCATTGCTGGGTTGTTTGATACGTTATCCAACAGAATAAAATATTTCCAGTTAATGTTTTAAACATGTGCAGCACTAACCAGCTAGCGCAGAGAGGCCAACAGCTAGCATGGATGAGACAGCCTGCATCCCAAGCTGTTCCTGCTTCACGCTTACCAGAAACAAACCGCTGGAAATTGCAGTCCCCTCATTTGCTGCTTTCATGGAGGACAGGGAGAGGAAAGCGGAGGGAAGGGAGAGCTTTTTGGGAGCTGAAGCCACCAGCTATGTGCTTTGTGCATGCTTCTGTGTACAAAAGGGAGAGAGATGATTGTGCTGCCATGGAGTAAAGGTTTTGTTGGCACGAAATTGAGGTAATCAGAAGGGCGAATTAATCCTGCAGGTTCCAGTTCATCAGTGTCCCTTCCAGAAGGTGGTCCTTCCCTCCCTAAAATCCTGATCATTGTGCAGAGATTAGAAATGGGCCCAACCTGGATACTGGGAGGCAAACAACTGCGTTTGGAGTAGGGCATTGGATCTGAAGGCAAGATCTGAGTCTGTCTCCCATGTGTGGCTGGGTCTGTGCTAGAGCCAAAACTGAAACTGAGAGGGAGGTTCTCAGGGCTTAGGTCTGGGTGAGTTAAATCCAGCTAAGCCTCACAGATTTCCACACTTTTTATGTAATTTATTGGGGGAGGCCAGCAAGACTCCACGAGCTGAAGTCATCCCCACTGTGTCCTGGAATTACTGCTGTGACCCAGAAGGTACCAAAAGATTCTTCTTGGCAAGGAGACACCACCTCTGATTTCAAACACAAAACTTTAATCTGAATAGTAGTAGATTGGCTTAAGCAGATAATACTTCATCGTGTCCTTGTAGCTTGATTTCTGTTGCTGCGTGAATGAGCGTGTGACAGAGCAGCAGGTGTTCAGCAAGTTTCAGGCAGATCATTGGTTGCTTTGTAAATCGGACTTGTCTGACGAAGTGGAGGGAGAGAGGAGGGCATTTCATCCACTGGCTGGAAAGTTGACCTCAGTTAAGCTGTATAGGAGTTGCATCTTCTGAGAATTACATTAATTATATTCTGAGGGATTTCTCATTTTCCTCATATTTAAATCAGGTAGAACTTGACTTTTTTCCCCCCGTTCCATTTTCACCCTTTTTTTCCCCCTGGAGGACTGCTTATCTAATCAGCTACTAGTGTTTTCTCTGACAGTCTTGCAGCTGTAGTGACACTCAGTCTCAGTCACATCAAACAAGTAAATGACTTTCTTTCACAGCACCTTTTGTCTGATCAAATAGGTAATTACTATGTGAAATTAAAAGCTGCTTTAACAAAAAAAGTTCTATATTGTTCCTGATTGACAGAAGCTATACAAAGAGAAAGTGCCGTGATTCAAATGCCATGGTGACACCAGCCCCATCTTTGAAGCAATCAAAGGCATTATTTATACACACTCCACTCATTGGAGTGAAAATACAAACCAGGCAAAGTCAGACTGACAGTCTGCCTTTAATCTTTGCTACCCCCCAGAACTCTCTCTTTCCCTTTTTTTTTCTTTTTTTTTTTTTTAAAAGGAGAGTATCAGTTTGTGCAAACAGTAAATATGACAGGAAGATCCAGACATTTGAAATGTATTAGTAGGATCGGTGAAGTTCCCACTGTCAGCAAGTAGGGTACTGTCTCTGCTGAATGATAACAGGCTAAATCATGCCGTGGCTTTTGGGACTAGCGCTGTTGAGTTCCTTGAAGCAGAAAACAAAACAAAGGCACCTCTTTGAAAATGAAGAATTTCAATATTTATCCCCAGCATCTCTTCTTGAAGGCAACATTTCATCCTCTGTTCTCTCTCTCTGTCCTTTAATCACTTCCTCTCTCTGCTGGTGAGCATCGTTCTCTGCTCTTTGCATTTTACCTCTGGGAGAGGTAGATTTACCACCAAGGTGCTTTCAATCCAGCTTTCACAAAGGACTGATGATAGAAAATGGAATGGATACAGTTTCTTGAAATGCTTTTCTTTAATGAGAGCCACAGGGTTACTGCAGTCAGCAGAACTAATCGTGGAGCCTGGTTCTGCAGCATTAGCCTGTGCAATAGAGGTAAAGAGAAAGGTAAACATAAAGTAAATATGCCTCTTTGTCTATCAGTTATTAGTGGCACTGCCAGGGACTGAGTCAAGGTCGTGTTTGAGCAGGTAACTGTGACGAACTTGCAGTTCTGAATTACACCAACAGGGAGATACAGTGTATTTGCACTCACCTTTCCCGTATCATAGGCCAAGTGTGTAAACTTTCAATGTAATCTGCTTGTTTTTCCCCTCAGTGCTTTCCAGGGAAACTTTAATTTATGGAGCTGGTTTTCAGTTAGGGGATATGATGTGCTGAGATCAGTGCATTGCATGGATGCTCCTGCGAGGGCATCCCGCAGGTTCGGGCTGGGGCTGTGCAGCCGGCTCTGGTACCTGTGCTGAGTCAGACCGTAATCATGGAGCTGCTCCTTGTGTCGACTCCAGTGATATTAGTCACAGAGCTACGTATTAACCTGACACACTCTGAACCCAGACATTTACAAATAAGTAAGGAATACTAATAGCAGTATGCTGCAAGGGTATAATCTCTCCCTGCTATATGTGCCTAAGCGGAGAATATGCTTTGTACCTGAGCTGGATACACCTGATCAAGTTCTAGAGGTGAGATGACAGCACAGACGAAGTTTCTCGGCAGCAATCACAGATCTTGGAAAGAATAGATTCCCCTCATCTGCAGGAGTAGCACGGAGCAAGCTAAAAGCAGTACTCTACAGTACCGGCAGGAATTACTGGCCACAAACCACTTTGGATCAAACTGTGGGTCATAAATCCAGCTGGTTCACAGACTCATTTGCCATTCTCCAAGCCTGCATCTTCCATGCCCTCCGCTCTTCACTGCGGTGTCCCCACTGAGCGCAATTGAGTGTGGAGTTTTATTAGAAGCAGGGCTGCTTGTGGAAGATCAAACGGTAATTGTAGCCAAAAATAGGATTTTTCCTCATCTGCCTCTAGCTAGGAATAGGAGACCAATCCTTTCTCTGCAGCCTGTGCTGTACATGAGGTTATTCATTAGGACTAGTTGGGAGCTCAAATTAGAACACCGCTGCCAGTCGTTGGGTAGCTCATCATGTGGAGAGCAGACCACTTTGTGGCTTCCATGACTGTGTGGGAGTCAAATGAACCTCAAGAGGCTGTTTTTAACCTACACAGCACCAAACGGTTTGAGTGCAGATTGGTTGCGGGGTGGGGAGGGAGCTCCTTGCTCCCGGGGCTGCTCTGTCCCAGGAGTCAGCCTGGCTGCTCCCGCCGAGCCCGGCAGCAGTAACCTGCCGGCAGTCCTGTGGACCAGTCCCTTCTCACAAGCCCTGGGCAAGAGCAGGATTTAGAAGTGAAGGCAAGGTGGGATTTCATTATGTGGTTATACAGGGTTTCTTAAGCTTTTGAGAGTCAATTCAATCACCTAGAAAGAACGTATACAAAATAGGTGTTTGGCATTGAAATACCTCCGAAGCCTGGGAAGAATCGCGGTATGTGGATGCGGGCTTTCTCTGTTCTTGCATGAGGTTTATTGTAGCTAAGATTTAGCAGCCTGGGGTATTTGTACCTGTAAACTGAAGCTACTGCTTTTGCTGATTGACAAAAGCACCTATAGTGTTTGCGGGTCTGTAGGAAAATGTAGGCTAAAAAGCTTAAGGAAAAGATGTCTAGCAGACTTCTGAATGGGTATTAGAAAAAAATGGTAAGAAATACACAAAACAGAAAACTACAAAAAATGACTTCATAATGTCCATTTAATGATGGTTTGGGAGTGGAATGAATAGATAAAAAGGCCATAGGGAATAACGACAGCAATACACTTCACTTAACGCAGCAGCAGAGATCCCGCTTGCATAGCTTCTGGTGTCAGAGCTTAGCCCGTTACCAGGAAATGTGCACTCCAGCAATGGAAAGTTTGATTTCTAACCTTAAAGATACAATCTGTTTTCTTGGATTTGTTTCAAACTCTGCAGTGCCAGCTGCATAAAATACCACTAAGCTTTTGCACAAAGAGACATTTATAATCACTTTACCCTGTAGCAGAAAAAAATGTCTCCATTTAGACACTCATTTTGAGTTCATAGGCACATTAAGGACAAACTTTAGATCTTAATGAGGTGTGGGAGGGTTTTTTTTCCCCTTTAGTTCTGTTTTCTGTTCTCTTATAGATCATACTATATTTCAGAGCATTAGGAAAAGAGATGCTGAATCTTTAATGTGACGTGAAACAAAAGAAAAATTCTGAACTGCAACAGAGATGAACTTCAGAATTGTAATCTCTTTAAATCCTGATCCAGCTCTCACTGAAGTCAATGGAAAGACTTCGATTGATTTCGGCTTCTGAAGCTCAGTGGGTTATGTTGGTTTTTGTCTTGTTAGTATAACAACTTGCACTTCCTTTGGAATTTTCTTCTGGTAAGTTTATAAATACAAAAGCCTTCCAAAGGCCGCTTTAATAATATAATAAAATTGCAGTGGTTGCACTTAGTGCTGGCTGGAGATAGTGGTTTGCAAAGAAAGGGTTAAATAGAGACCTCCTTCACCTTTCGTAGTCCTTCGGGAATCGTTTCATCCCACCACACAATCTTCCATACATCTTTGGGAGTATGCCTGCCTGAAATCCGTACCCAATCCCAGGACAAATAGTTCAGAAATCACCACAGGGCATGCCACCGTCTGTGTGCACAGCCCCTTCTGAATGCTCACCCAGTTCCCTGTGTCCTGCACCAGTTCACAGTGCAGTAGCCTTTTCCCAGGAACAGGTTCCTCATAGTGTGTTATTGCACCGCTGCATCCTTGATTGCACCACAGCAAGAGTTTCCTAGTCTTCTGAATTTGTGTTTGTTTCATAATGGGAAGAAAATAAAACGCTTTAGACATCTTTACTTTGGGGAAGCTGAGTTGGATGAAAACATTCCTTTTTTTAATCAAAAAGGTGATGCTGTTTGGGGATTTTTTTTTTTGTTAGATTGAATTTTCTTCTCTGGTGAGAAGTGACCAAAGAGCTCGATACTGTGTACACTTTTCTGTAAGCAAAATGCTGTAACTGTGGAATATTTTCATTTCCAAAACCTCATCTTTCAGCAGAGAGACCAATTGTGAAAAGCGTGTTTGTAATTTTGTCTTAAAGTGCAGATCTGATCAATTATATTAGACTGTCTGGAGCGTGAACATAAATATTAACTGAGAGCTCTGTATAATTCAGTATTTACTTGTCAGCCTGTGTCCCTTTGCCCAGCGTTTATAGCTAGATACCAAAGGTTGAGGTTTTTTTCTTCTAGAATTTTGTACTTCAGACCTAAGAAGCTTGCTTTGATTATTAAAAAACACGTATCTCAAACCTTTATTTGCATCTGAGCATTTTGGCTATGTTCTTTGTGTGGCTCGTTGGCTTTGATTCTTGTTAAACGTTTGCAAGTAAGAAAGAGAATGTGAACAAAAGGCTTTTAAGGATATATCCTGCTGGAAAGCAACCTAGAAGTCATGACCACGAAGAAAAAACCTAGTACAGTAGCTTTTATGTATGCTGCCTTTTACTTCTGTAGAACTTCTTATCTTAAATATGATTTCTCATTGTATTGCATGACAGATTTTACCATTGATGGTAGAAATAGAAAAGTTATACACCTGACACTTGCGTGCAAAAGTTAAGATCTGAATGGAAAGGGTGGTCACCTCTGACACTGTACAATATCAAGCTTACTAGGTATGTTAGTAGGAAAATCAGTGAAATCCTGCTACATCTGGTTTATTTAGCAATGAGCCTTTTCAAATGAAAAGTTCTTTCTGATAACCATGAGACAATTCATATTAAGTAAGTATCCAGTTAGGATCCAGTCTGACTCTGGTTTGCTCATTTGAGAATTGCCACTGATTTCAGTAGTCTTAAAGCAGTTGTAGAATTGGAAAATTGTTGGAATTTGCTGTTAGGATTGTGTAAAAACTATGTTCTTATTGAACATAACGGAACATTTGGTAAAATAAATAGGTTATGAAGATGTGTTACCATGCTGTGTAATGCTAAATAGTAAACGTTAACTTCTCAGCTAACGTGTGGACTTGCATTTTTTGTTGTGTACCCCCAGATCCATGGGCTGTTTTAAGTGTGTAACTGGTGGATGAACTTGGTTGCCTGAGCATGAAACTAAGTATTGTTGTTCGTGACATACAGCGGTACAGTTGATGGTACTCTTTGATTTGATGAGAGCTGGGTACCAAGATGTGCCATAGTATGTAAATTGCACAGCAGAAAACAACATGCAGAGAGTGAGAGCTTACTTGCCAGATGAAATGGAAGGATTTATTGTTTGCAGTGGAGTTTGTCAAATAGCAGCTCTGAGAGGCTCCCAAGTGACGTTCCCTGAGGGAATTCTTAGTGAAAGAGCCACTGGCTGGCTCGCCTGGCCTGGGTCACAGAGAATAACTAGGGAGCGTGGAAAATCACGTGGCCGCTTTCTATTCGTGCGCAGGTTCAAGTGGACAAAGCACAAGCCTGTAAAGGATTTATAATCTTAATCTCTGTGAGTGTGATCTCGACTCTGCCACTGATTTGCCTTTTTGAATTTATGCAGATGACTTCAACCTCTCGGTCAAGTTTTCCCCGTGAAAGGACAGTTCAGCCTATTTGAAAATAATTTAAACTTTGGCTTAAGAATAAAACATTTCAGCGTTTTTTTTCTTTTCTTCCCGAACAAATATCTGCTACCTCCTTTAAGGAGGACACTAAACCAGAGCCAGCTCAAAGCTTCCCAACACTGCGGGTGAATGGAAGTGGCTGGTTGCTCCTGCCACAGGAGAGGGGATGGAGGTGGGAAGAGGATGGAGAGCCTGGGAGGTGCTGAGCTGTGTTCCTGCAGGGAAAGATGGATGCACACGAAAATGGTTGCCCTGGGCTTTGGCACTACCATTTAGCAATTATTTTTTTTTTCCCCCGGTTTTGTGGTAACAGTGGCAGCAGCCAGACTGGTTTTCCAGGGCTTAGAAATAGCTAAATGAGGCCAGAGGAGGCAGAGTTGTCTTTGTCACAGCCTCACAAACCAGCTTCCCTATGCAGCAGCCTTCTGCTCAGAGCCAGCCCTGTATAAAACTGTCACAGGAGTTTCATCTCCTTTCTTATAATGTAAATGCAGAGCAGCTCAACTCACCCAACTGAATCTTTTTTTAGATCGCCCTGGTGTTACAGAGGGGAAACCATATCCCATTACGTGCGCTTGGTATTTCCATCAGTTCCAGCGTGCGAGCAAACCTGGTCACTGTGGGATCTGTAACACGTGTTGCATTTTGCAGTATTTCAGGTAGTGCTCAGATGTCCAGCTTTGAGCAGAGCGTTGCATGATCCCAGCACCATGAAGAAGGGTTGAGCTAAATAGTCACTGCTGGGAAGGGACCTGGGAGCCCCGAGGTCAGCTCAGATCTGAGCACTGCCTGAAAACATTGCGAGCTCAGCCGTGGCTCTGGAGGGACATCCTCATTTTAGATCTGGGCAGAGAAGCAGTTTCCCGATCGAAAAAAAGAAAAGTGAGAAAAAAAAAATATTACCTCCTGAGAGAGAGGAAAGCTTGCTGGGGCTGTGCTGCAGCCGCCAAGTCCCCTACAGCACTGGTCTGGGGAAGCTCGAGTCACACTTACGGCTAATCAGCCCTTGTATCCTGGGAAGTCATCTCTTGCCTGACTAATTATTCAGATGTGAAATGGCTGTATTAAATAAGGATTTGAACATGCTACTTTTCCGGTTTCATTAGAAAGGAGGGGTGTTCCTCTGTGTCTGCTGGTTGGGGTAAGTGATAGTGGTGGTTTTGGGGTGACCTCTTGGCTACGGGACTTTTCTGTCCAAGTGGGAATCTCAGGGAAGAGGGAACAGTCTGCTGCTTGCAAGGCACGTGAAAAGCAAAGCCCTGCAACTCTGTGTGCTGTAGTCGCTCAAATCTTGTTTAGAAAGGGCATAATATCTTTGCCAAACACATTTGCAGTGTTGAAGCTGCTCATAATTACGACCTTCATGAATTTATAACACTGTATGCTCCAGCAGTGGAAAAGGCTCCTACACTTGAGTGATGAGATTTTGATAAAATAGGATTTAAATATTCTATTACCAGAAATGTTATATTAAATGATGAGGAGGCATTCAAATACTGCCTGACTTTCACCATGTGACTGTGAACTACATTATGCTTGGGTCAATTAGGCTATTTTAAACCCATGGCTTTCTTGCATTAATCCTTTTCATAGAAAGCTAGTGTTTCCTCTGAATTTCACCATTTCTCTCCTATGGCCTCCCCCTAATACGCTGCAATGTCTCCTGCTAGCAGATCCAGCAGGCTCTGCTTTTTTCGCTTGTTCTGTACTATAGTATGAGCTACAGTGCGTGACCACTGGGAATGGGGTTAGCCTTGATCCAACTTGAAAAAGGTTCCTACAGATAGACTCCCAGCTCCTGCTTGAATCTCCCTCCTGTCTCCAACTGTCCCAGGGTCAAGTTGTCTCATATTTGTCATAACCCATCCCCAGCTCACGCCTAGCACCGCAGGGCTCCAGTGTGCTTGGAGGCAGAGGGTGGGTGGTGCTTTTGGGGGTGTACAGGTGCGTTAGTACAGCTGAACATCTAGGGAGGTTGCAGAGGGAGCAGCTCCGTCCATGTCTTGTAGCAGGTTGGTCATCTCTCAGAGTGGAGGGGGTGGCTGTTCTGAGTATTTATTTCCTATATTGTGGCTAAAAGCTTAACACAGATCAAATGGGAGTGTGCAGTAAGATAAAGTGGGAATTTACTGCACCCTCATTATTTGCACACAGACACTCTACAAGGAGTATTTCACTGTGAAAGTGGAATAAGCTGTCGCCCACAGTGACATTTCTAATGCTAATGTCACCCCTGGGAGAGATACCGGGAAACAGCCACAAAGCAGGAGGGAGAGCAGGAGGGAGTCAGGACACACCAGTGTTCTGGATCAAGGTGGAGGAGAGGTTTGCTCCAGAATTTATGGCTACGGTCCAGGTGATCAGTAAATCATTCCATTTGAGTTGACTAACATCTCATATGTCTGTGTGCTATTTTTTTTTTTTAGTGTTTGATGGGCTTTTTCTTTTTGTACTGTAGTCTCTACAGCAAAGCCGGCGCACCTGTAAGCCACTGGCATGCTACAATAATGCTTGTCAATCTTACTGCTTTTTTGTGACCAAGAGTTGACCCAGTCCTTCTCATATACCAGGTGATTTCAGTGATTCAGTATGAAAACACAATCTCTTTAGTGGATCTGAGAAGGGATAAAATCTGTAATATTAAATTCTTAGTCAAATATTTTGAAATGTGCTGAGGCCACATAATTCTGCATCTTTTTTCATTTTTCAACAAGGAAAAAAACTGCAAGACCTAAAAGATCACTCAGTGATCCTTCACTCAGTGATGTTTTATGGCACAGTTGGCAAATGTACAAAGGCATTGGATCAGAATCAAGCCAGAATTAAATTTAAGCTCAAGAAACTTTGTTCTCGGTTTTGATTCTCAAAGCTGCTAATCCTAAATTATCATGAGAAAACATGTAAAAAAGAGACATAAAGACATCAGAGTAGCTGAGCTTTCAAATAGAAAGTCAAGTCAGACCTGCTGTCTGCACCCTCTTCGCTTGCTAGAAGTGGGACATTGTAATTGCGTTGTGATCAGATGTAATTCTGTTTACCTTAACCTGCAAATTTTTTTTTTCCATTTACAGAAGTCTTAAGAAAGCTGTTTCTGTGAGCCATTGCAAAAAAACAAACAAAATAGAATAAATCATCTACAGAAACCCCACACAAATCAATTCTTGGCTCATCCTATATTATTTCTGAATGTTTTCTCACATCTGGTGGTTGTCAGTGGTATTTTATGTAGCATGAATACCAAAGACTATAACCATCCCACAAAACTCAAGTTGAAAAGCAGAAGCCTATGGCTCACTAATGAAATCCAGACGAGCAAGCAGCAAGGAGGGAAGTGAGTAATGCAAAGGGGGAGCAAAAGCATGAAAAAATTAGGGAACATTTTTATTATTTTTTTCACCTTTTATATTGACATCTCAAGTAATTGGGACGGACTTTCGCTAGCTCCTCTTTAAGGAATAGTTAAAGGTCATGCAGTTTGGCCAGGCAATATTAGCCATCTTTACAGGCTAAAAAAAAAAAAATCAATGTTCAGACATCATCATGGCTTGCATTTAGATAAAACATATTCCAAATACATGTTTTAAAACAGCCATAATGCATAGAGTGCAAATTGATCATGAAAACTTTTTAAAGGTTGTTCCATTCTTACAGGAATGAAAAGAACATTGAGTCCTCCAGTTTGCAGACTTAAGTCTGCCCATGTGCATTCATTTAAGCAGCCTGCTTGCTTGTCTGTCGCTGCTTCTAATGTAAACTTAAAAAGATTCCCATACAGGAAAAAAAAAGAAAAAAGAACAAAACCCAAATAAAACCCTCAAACCAAAAAAACTCTTAAACTCTTAAATTACTAAACCTGGATTCTGTATATTTGTATGCATGGTCAGGAACAGACAGCAGCACTAAATATTAGTTTTCATCCCCATTAGCATCTCAATGTGTAATTATTATTGTTTGTATTGCAGCAAACAACAAATGTCATCCTCATTGCTAAAAATAAGAAGGTTACCAGTAGGTCTCCTGAAAGTTCAAACATTTCATTAAATGGTTTTATGTTAGGTATGTAACTATGCTGGTGATAATACAGTGTAATGGTAATATAATAGAAGCTACAAATAACATTTTATGACTGTTTTGTTCTCTATACTACTAGCCTAAATGGTTTCCCTTACAAGCCAAGCAGAAGGTATTTTATAACGGTGTCTTAAAACCTCCTAATTAGCAGCAGTTTTAAGATACACACTTCTTGGCAATCTTTTGGGGATCGATTGAGAATAACTGTAGAAGACTTTAAATCTTCTGCCTGGAGAGATTATCCTAATTCTTTTTCTAATGCCCTTGTCCCAAGGCACCATGACTGGAGATTTCCTAACAAAACACTGTCATGCTGGCTTCCGTGGCATGTAGGTCAGGCACTCCAGAACACCATATCCCATGCACTGGTTGCATGGGGTTTAACAAACCCGTTTTCTGACCACACCCCAGAAGCTGTTGAACCTACATGTTTAACCACACGATTAAAAAAAAGTCTGCGCAATAAGCGGTACTCCAGTTCATTTGCAATACGTTTTTCCCTCCAGAAGAAAATCTCCACATGTATTCACATTCCATGGGGTCTTTTAACTCTGTGATTTATCATGTCTCCTCAAAATACATCATTAAGATGATTATGTGCATTTACAGAGGCAGCAAAGCTGTAGATGGAACTCCTTTTAGGATGACATTTTAGCCCCTGTTTTCTAAGGCACTGTTTTGCCATGATTTAGTACTCGTGTGTATCAGTTATAGAGAAGTGTCATATTTGATGTCCTCAGTGTTTCTTTTCCTCCTTTCTGTGTTGATTGGTATAATTTATATGAATGCTTTAAACCCCCCACTGTGTGTAGTCTACTTGGAATGCACATATAATTACCAGCCTATCTTCCAGCTTTGTTTGGCTATGTGGAAGTATTTTTAAGTCTGTTTTAGTTCTTCCCGTAGATATGCACCCACACACATACACATTTTGGGCGCATGGTTACTTAGTCTTTATAACATATTGTGCCTCCTTGATAAGGCCTTCTCAAGAAGTGAGCAAAATGTCTTAAAGATAACAGTATTTTGAAGCACAATGTACAGAAGGGAAAGTTGTTTTTTATTCTTGCTAGGATAGCAGTGTGTTTCAAAGGAGACAGGCTAATTTGAATGGGATTCAGGTTTCTATTGCTTAAGTTTTTCTTTAGTTTCTGAAATGATGTTTTTAAGCTCACTGGCAGCTATGTGTTCTCATCCTGATAAGCAGGTGAGCCATCCTTAGAAAAGAACAAATACAATGTTTGGTCAAGATTCAGACAACTTCATCGCCCATTACCTCTTTGGGGATGCAGAGACGGAGGAATGTCTGCAAATGCATCGCATTGTGCAGTGAATCATTCCTCTAAAGCAAGCATCAGAATGTAAATAAAATACTGCAGGCTTAATTTTTGACAGGACCTCAAAGGCTCCCATTGGCTTCAGTAGATTTTGTATCAGTACGTTTTAATAATGTAATCTGGAGCTTGTATGCTACAGGCTGTGCTTCTAAAATGCAGGGTCTGCTTGTGAAAATGGGATTTACGACATGTAAACAGTCAAGCTTCTTCCTACCTAAAAAAAAAAAAAGGCGGCTTAAAAACTGAGGAATTGGTGTCCTTCAGAATCTACTTGCAGCACTAGTTTATAGAGGATCAATATACAAGTGTTGGAGCTCTAGTTCTGTGTTTCAGGGTTACTCATTTTCTCAGCTGATAGTACATCAGCCTTTAATCCCCCCAAGTGGCTTTCAGTGTTGCATAAACTGCCAAATTTGCATTTGTTTTGAAGAGTTTGTTTGCGCACAGAGGTTTCAAAAGCTCGAAAATCAAAATGTAGCCACTGGTCTCTAGATATTATGAATTCTGTAGTTTGTTATTCCACTATGGAGACTAATAAGAAAACTGATTTCATTTGCAGTGTAGTGTACAGTTTCCATAAAGACCCTGCGCTCCAAGGAGCGATTGCTACAGCCAGCGCATCTTCATTACCCATAGGGGCTCTTTGGGAAAGAGAGCAGTCCAAACCTCTGATCCGCTTGAGTAGTCTCTCTCCCTCCTTCCCGTTATTTTCCTTCCTTTAAAAGGCATTTGCTAGCAACATCTGTCATTCTAGCATGGCTGGCAAGGGTGCACCTGTATGGAAACATGAGACACGTGAATGATCTTGTCTAGGTTCTTCTGCATAAAGATGCAAAACAAATGTTAGCCGTTAAGACCATCAAGTTGCTGTGGACACTCCCTGGAGTACATGTTCTCTAAAATCACGCAAAATCTGCTTGGCAGTTTGTGGAGTGTGTCATCTGGTTTCCATGTGTTTCCTTTCCAAATTCACAGCCATGTCAGAAAATTTAAAGCTGCTTCCCAGTGCAAAGGGCCTAGGTCTCCTGGTGAAATTGCCTTCCCAATGTGGCTTAACTTTGCACTTTCCCCCAAGAAGTCGAATGCTTTTAATGGCATGTGGGTCTGTGAACTGATCTATTCCACATCATAACGTCACTTGCTGCAGAGAGGGCATGTTGTACATCACTGCATTCCATGTAGGTAGACATCATTTTAAGTGCAAGTGATGGTCTGATTTTCATCCCATGCTTGATTTTTATGACAAGAACAAAACGTATTAGGAGAGGAATGCCATCTTTTCCCTGCTGGACCTCTCCCTGCTTTGCTTTGCCTTCCCATGTTGTGTTCGCTGTGTTCTAGTGTTAAACTGGAGTCACTGGTGACCTGAGACATCTCAAACATGCATATTTATGTTGGTTTGACCTTCTTACTCATTACCTGCAGACACAGACTGTCAGCCTGTTCTGGGTGGCAATGGATGCGAATCCGTTTGAGTTAGTGAAGAGGAAGGAATAAAATCCAAGGTCTGTTTGCCAGTCAGATATATCAGGTTGAATTACCTAATTTAGGATTACGTTGTAAAAAACTTAGAGGATGTACAATAATATGTATAACCTTGATAATGTTTTCAGGTAACAGCCTGACTTAGCTCTGACCTGTGCAGGTGGGTTTGTGCTCCTGGTTGCAGACGCGGCTGGGAAGGTGCCTCGGATAACCAAACCGTCCCTGTAATAGACCCTGTCAGATAAAATGCTCCGCGAGTGCTGTGCGGGGTGGGCAGAGGCTGGGGATGTGACACTGTGACATTATTTTCCTCCTTTTTAATGGGGAAGTAGTCAGTGTTACTTTAAATCCTCATTAGAATTCAAAGAGCCCTAACATCGCCAACACTGGTTTAGGATTAGAATTTGTTAATTAATTTAATCCTCTCCGCTTCTTCATCCTTGCGGATTCTGCAGCGGCAGATGGTAAATCCTTAAGACTTCAGTAGGAATAAAGGGTTAAAATCCCAAGGCCTGGATTAGATGGGATTGCAACAAGTGCATGAACAATTCTCAGTGTCTGTTTTATGATTTGCCAACTTCTTGGGAACAAACTGCTGAAGTGCAAAGCAGGCAGAGTCCCTGGCTATTAGTAGTATTTAGTTACAGTAGATAAGATTTGGGGCTACGTTTCCTGAGCATGTCGCTGTAATAACTTACTTGTTTGTTACAACTGTTTTCCAAAATCACAGGATTGTTCCCTAATGTGTTGGTGAATAATGTGTTTATTATTCTTGTCTGCAGTAAAGGGCATCTCAGTGCTTGGAAAATCACTCATGTAATAAAACCACTGCCATTTTATCATTTTAATAGAATAACAATTTTGTATAATGTTGCAAATATTACTCTCCAGTATATGATGGTGGCAGTAACAACGCAAGACGGGCACTTTTATAGCACAAAATTATTACCTTGTTTAGATTATTAGATAAAATTTTTACCATCACATTAAAATGAAAATGAAATGAAGACCAATAAAACAAAGAAGGGCCCCGTCCAAGCAGAAGCCCTGGGAGGTTGGCTGCCAGCCGTGGGGGCTGCCAGCCTTCATGGGGGGCACTCATCCAAGGAAGCCATGCTGAGAGGTCGCCAGCTGATTTTACGTGGAGAAATTTGGCTGCCCAATATGCTACTGCCAACCAAGGATAACTTCTTGAAATGTTTTTAAGGTATAGCAGTAAAAGGGAGGCGTATGGAGGAAGCCTCAAGCTCTCTCCTGTTGCGTCGCTGGGAGTAAGTGTGGAAAAATAAGGAGGATCAGGTCTTTTGAAATGTTCTTCCTAGGTAACACTCAGACCCTTCGGGGGAGCAATACAGCTCTCACTGATTTGAATCAATACTAGAGCGACCTGTTAAAAAGCGGAATATGCCATGAAACAACTGGGTTGTAGGAGAACAAGTCAGCCGTAACACATCCCTGGCTTCTGCAGTGCTGTGGGGTTTATCACTTGGCCCTGGGTCTGCCAGGGATGGCTGAAAAAATTTGAGGGCATTGTCCCCTTGATCCTTCATCTTCAACTGCCACTAAGAGGAGATGAGCAGGATTCTGCTCTGTGAATGAGCACTAACACTGCAGCCTGCTTAGTTAAAATCAAATTTGTGACTGCTTCTTGAAGGTCAATGCAAATTAAATTGTTACTTGTGGTCCAAGAGATATAAACCACCATTTTTAGTATTGTTATTCTCTTACTGTGCATTTTTCTCTTTTTCGTTATTTGCATCCTGTTTTCTATCTGCTTTTGATACCTCCTGTTAGATTTGTCTGATGCTCATTAATATCTTTCCTCTTGGCTCGTAGAGGTTTTACACTATGGTTTGAAGATACAATGAGATCTTTCTCCTTTATCATGCATCTGTGGCCGATTTCTTTCCCACCTCTTCTTCCTAATTTTTCCCTGCCACAGTATCACACAAACGTATAGTCTGGTTCAGTATTGGACTCATGTTATGGTTTTGCTCCATGAACTCATCTTGATGTTATACCAGCCTTACAAATGGGGGTCAGATCAACTCAGCAAGAGCTGTTCCAGCACGGTTGGTAACATGGGGTTTTGGAGAGGTGCTCACAAGGTTACCATCAGCTCAGCCAGGCTGGTCAGTGTAAGGCATCTGAACATTTGGAAACCAGAGGAATAATTTTAGTATGATTTGGTTTTAGCCCTGTTTCTTAGGGAATTCTGCCCAATTGTTTTTAACCTTTCAGTTGATTAAAGCAAATTTTACAGAAGAGTAGTATTTGTTCTTGTGGATATCATAAAAATGGGCTTCCAGATGCAGGACGCCTTGCTGGGGTAAAGAGCACCACGTGAGCTCAAGTCTTTGACCATAGCTCTGTGATGGCTTCAGTCTGAGGATCCCATAATTTCTTACCCTTGAGGAATACCATGCAATACGCAGTCCCCAGGAGCAAAGCACTTCTGGTTTTGAAATGCTGGCTTCTGTAGTTCAGTCCTTAATGTGTCACCTAGATGTCAAAAACATTTGAAGTCTAAAAAACACCGTTTATTTCTTTGGGCTGATATCCCCCAGTGCTTAGGATATCACAGTTAGCTCATCAGTACGTTGAGAATGGTATTTGTGTCTGTAACCTGTGTTAGCATCAATGGTGTGACAGGTAAAGTCCTAAACTGGAGCTTTAGTAATAGTTCTCAAAAGAGCAGGACAGGTGAGTATTCCTTGCTGTAGGTCATTGGTAAGTTCAAGGTAAATGCTTCCAAGTACAATGTGGTACTCTCTGCTAACTATGTTTGGCATATCTCCCAGCACATCCCAATCAATGCAGAATAAGGTCTACCAAGCACTGGTGAGAGCTGCGTGTACAATGTATATGCAGATATACTCTGAATAAATCACTGTAAACAATGCTGAAACAGTGGAACAATTCATTACCAGAAATAAACTGGCAGGGGCCTGCTGCAGGGTTCCCAGCATTGCCAGCTCTCCCAGGATCAAAGAGCAGTGCCCTGTATCCTCCATGGGAGCCTGCAAAAGACAGAGCGAGCTGGTAGTTCTGGGATGGAGTCAGCAAATGCAGCTTCAGGATAACGAAGCTCCTTTATCCACCCAGAGCTTGTTTTACCATCAGCGCTTGCAGGAGGCAGAGCTCCCGGTGGCACAGTCGCAGGGTACGTCAGCACAGCGTGGGGCAGCAGCAGGTGGAGGTGGCTGCGGTGGCTGTGAGCAGCCTGGAAAGCCTGCCTAGCACAGGGCAGTGCCCTACAGAGCTACCAGCCCTGGTCCCAGAAGCAGTACAGCTTCATTAGTGTGGCACTCTGCCCTGGCTAATATACCCAAATTCTCAGCAGGACCAATTAGCGAGGGCAGGCTTAAATACATGGCTTCCAATTCTGGCACTCACTCACTGTGCCCTGTAGACATTGCATCTAGTGTTACACACTGAGTGGCCAAGCTGTGCCACCGCGCGTACCTGACCCCTTGATGTTTCCTTGAACATGGCCTTTCCTGAAGACTGGCTCCCTTTTCCCGTTGCACTCCTTGTGCCAAGCGGTCCCACGAGGGCAGGGAGCAGCACAAACACTGCTTGCCTTGCCCCAGCATTAATTCCCCGTCCTCGAATGTCCCAGCTGGTGGAGTAAGACACAACTTGCCTATCCCAGCATAAGAGGAACAATATAGTCTCTTATTTCTAGCCTCTTTTTTTATGGCTTTGCTCTGCTAATTCCTTAAATTAGGTATTTTTCACATGAAAGGTTTCTTTTTGACTTCCATCGGCATTTGTCAGATTCTTGGGGCAGAGGGCAAAACTCAGAACCTACATTGAGGAGTGTGGTTCCATTGATGTCAGCAGAAATTTGCCTGCTTACATCAGTCTCGAATTTAGCCCGTAGTGGTTCTTTTGTAGCATCAGAAAGCTTTGTGTGCGTCTGAACCGAATGTCCACGCTGTAAGATCAGAGTGTGTCTGGGACAATTGGCATGTGGGTAATTGGTACATTTCTGTAAGAGAAAATGGTTCATGATCCTTATAAAGGAAAATAAAATAAAGTAATGTTATTCCCCACTGACATATTAAGTGAATTGATAGTGTTTGAAAAGGCAGGTATTAAATCTGGAAGCAGCATGAGTGTTATGAAGTAGCTAGCAGTTTTATCCCAGCAATATAAAATTCCTGTCATTCAGCTCTCACTGATTTGAAAGTCACACATTTATTTTAGATTGTAGCCATGAATTTCTTGGGAATTACCTGACATGAAAGCATGGAAGAGTCACTTGATATGAACTGACAAGACAATATCAAAGAAAACGTCTTGATACACTTAATCCAGTTCCAAGTGACTTTATAAAAAGTTTTTTCATTGAGCCATATTATTCATTAGTAGCGTTTTCGTATTAGGAAAACCGTTAAGTTAGATGAAAACTCTAGGCATCCTGTAGCGCAATAATCTAAAGCATCCCCAGAGATCTGATTTCAGACTCCAAATGGATTAGGTCTCTTGCTCTCCTTGTATACACAGTTTACTCATGAACATGAACTGTCTGGCTCTATTTCCACGCAGTGCTGTTAATGTGAAGAACATTACATAAACATTCGGCGTGTCAGGATAAGAAACTAGTACCGAGAGAGCCTGGGACTATACTAGTAGGTATATTAGAAGATAGGACTGAAGTTGTTTTACCTTTGGACTCTATCTGTCCTGTTTTTAATGGTCCCAGCTTTCATGATCACTAAAAATTCACCAGCTGATCCGTGCTTTGAATTAGTCAGATTGAAGGTGCAGAAGATGAAGCAAACAAGAAAGAAGCCCAGATGCATTTGGCACGATCTGACACCGCTACTGGTCTGATGTAGATGCCCAGATGTTTCAGGGCACGGGAGATCTCTGATTTTCTTTTGTCTGTCCTGGTGTCCTGATGCGATGTCAGAGCGCAGAGATGTTCTGGCTCTTGCTGCTGGGGAGCTGTCTCCTCCCATTACTCCACCAGATGATTTGGAAACCGTGACCCTTTTCCCATGTGTGTGATATCCACACCACCAAACACGGAGGCTGTCAAAGCCAGCTGTTGCCCCAGAGAAAAGGCAGCGCAGTGCGAGGGGAGGGGGCACACGCTGCTCAAGCACCTGCAGATTCTTCTGAGGATGCAAGATGTTCTCATGGGCTTCTCTAGCACTCCCCCGGGAGCTGATGGGACAGCAGATTTGGTCCAGGTAATATAGTGCTCAATAGCTGCAAAGAGCTTGTGCTCCTGTATTCTTAGTTAAAACAAGCCGGTTAGCTCAGCGCTGGCTCTGTGTTGCTCTCTGGTAGGAAGTTGGGAGGAGCAGGAAAAGGAGGCATGGATGTGTTTGCCTTCCCTCTCCTGAGAGAAGACAAAAGACGTCTCGGTTGTTGGTTTTTTTTCTGTTGGCTTTAACTTTATGGTTGGCATCTGTCGCTGATGAGCAGTGGGAGCTCTGAAGTGCTGACCAGCTCTTTTCACAACTCTTTAACTGGAAAGACACACAAAGTAATACAAAGAGAAGAGGAGATGAGAATCCATATTAAAGGCATTAATAACTTGAACAGAAATCTCTATTTACATACTGTTTTGAAACATACTGTCAAATGGTTGTTTATCGTATGAGGTTTGTAACCCAGCCTTTTTTTCCCCTGAAGACCTCGGGACAGAAGTGTGCTAAGTCACACAGTTGCAGTTCTACATTCAAGAATTTTTCATTAAAACTCTCAGGAGATAGTGGTACTCTTCTGTCACGACTGTCAGTGGAAACATTAAGATCCTTGTACAAGTAAGGATTTAATTGCTAGAGTAATGGCTGTTTATTCTCTTGCAAAACTTCTTGTGGATGTGTTTCTGTGTCAGGACTAAATGGGAATGGAATTGAACAGTCAGCGTCATTCTCATCCGAGATCCTTGGTGTTTGTGTACCTTATAACCTTTTTTTGAGAACTATCTTGTATCTGCAAAAAGATACTGCTTAAAGAATGAGCAATCAAATGTTTCCAAAGCATCTTCCAACTCCTTTCTTGTAAACAGAATTCTTTACCAAGCAAATAATTTTTTAACAGCGTTTTCCAGGAAAGCAAATTTGAATGCCTCGCTGCTCTAGGTATATGGCATCTCGTAGACCTCACTGAACAAGTAAGTGTTTTGAAAGAATCTGCTGTGAAAAAAACAAGAGCCTATGACTTCATAAGTGATAATTGTGTATTCTATGTGTCATTTCAATTCTGTTGCTAAAATAGTATCTTTGTATGTGTGCCTTCACACCACGCCTGTCTCTGCAGTATCCAGGAACCTCATGAGAACCTAACATGGAAGTAGACTTTTCTTAATCAAATCCATCTACCAGTTTCCAAGGGAAACAAACAATTTTCCCCCATGCTTATTTTCATACTTTCACACGTCATACATACACAGAATGTTTCTGCTAATTTAAGAGTTGTGACAGTTCACCCCTTCTTTCCTTCACAGTACAGAAGCGATACAGTTTGAGTCACATCAGTAGCATTCCCGCAGACCAAGATTATAGCTCAGCAGGAAAACAAGTCATTCCAAATTGTCTCCTGGCATAAACATTTTGGATCATTATTATATTACAACTGAAAGGGGAAAAATCTTGGGTTTCAGATTTTTTTGTGCTCTTGTCATGTGAAAAATGACAGGGCTTTTATTTTTACAATGAGCATTACTTTTTTGCTGCTTCTTATTGCTTTAGCAGTAGCAACTTTTAAGAAAAAAATGCTGTGTTTTTAGTATGCTGTTATTACACATGCATCTGTGGATTAAAGGCTCCCTAGGTAGCTATTGATACAATAGACCATAACAGCTCCTTTGGAGTCATGTCAAACTGTTATAATCAACCCTGTCAGTGATCCACAGATAATAGGACATTAAGAGATGCTTGAACCGTATCTTTCGATCCCAGTCGTGGTTATCTGAAGCAGCGTGGAGGTACATGCTCTTTGGCCAGTGCTCCAGTCACACACTCTGAGATGACCCCTGAGGTGACACTTAGCTGGGAGCAATGCAAAGGGAAGTGATAAACAGCATCTTCCCTGGTTGAGCATTGCAGTTTAAAATGGCAGCAAAGCTAGAGAAAGAGCTCCCAGCAACTACTGCTGTGCTTTGCATTTGTACTTCTCAAAGGGTTTTTATGAAGGAAGGGTTTGTCTGGAAAGCCTTGGGCCTGCGGCCTTTGGCAGACAATGTTCTGGCTCCTTTTCTACCAGAAGACCTGGCGAGCACAGATCTGGTAGCTAGATGTTTGTTGGATGTTTGCATTCTTTTCCTGTGGTAATGGTGGTGCTGGGATCTTCATCTGTCCATCAAAAAACTATACATATGGGCAGATTCTGGTACTTATTCTGGTACACTTTTAGCAAAACATCCTGTTGAATGTTGACAGAAGGATCTAGACAGGATGGAGCATTTAAACCCCAAATCTTTCTTCCTTTAATTACCACCTCAAATTTTCTCAACTGTTGTGTGATCAAGAAAGCCAGTACATCCTCCACTGCCATTTGAGCACGGCACAAGTGACTTCAAGTGGGATTTATCTGTTTACCTGCTAAACATCTTGAATGAATGAAAGCTGAGAAAGTGTAATGCTGGAGTTGACAACAATATGGTGCTGCTGGTCCCTACAAGCTATTTAAAGTGCTCTCTCAGTTTAGCTTCTTTAATAGGAAAAGAACTTACTTCTTGCATAGACTCAACGCTTAATTACACCAACTCTGGGAAGAACCTAATATTGTGAAGGTCAGTAAAGTCATGACCCTGCAGTAGTCGGGCCTGCTGTTTCCCTTATAAAACTTAGAAGAAGAAATCCCTTTTATACCTCTTAAGCCTTAAGATTTGTGGGGTTTAATGGATGTCTGGCTGTCACATAAATATATAGCTTTAAAGACAACAAAATGTTCTAGGCAGTAAGAGAGGCTAGTTTAAAGAAATTGCTTGTGTCATGATTTTGTATTCATCCCTCAGAGAAGATGATTAGGTCTTGTGAAGACAAAAGGACAAATGATACATTTGTAGTGTGGAATTAAACGCTAACAGTTTTCCGGGGAAAAAGAAGAAAAAAAATCTCCTCTTTCTCAGAGAAAATAAATTTGAGTGGAAAGTAAAACTAAATGAGTGTATATATCTATACACGCACAAAATTGCAAAGGTTTTTTCCTACTTAAGTTAGTAAAAGTCTTCCATAGCTGTTGGTAGGCTAATATATCTATAGGTCTCTGGTACCCGTAGCTGGCCACAGGTGATGTTACCAGACTCTTGCCTTATTAGCTGGCAGCTTTGCTGAATTTTAACCATTTGAGATGTTTGATGTTTGTCTCGGGCAGAATAGTTTCAAAAAGTTTTGGCTGAAACAGTTCTTTCATCTCATGCAATCAGGGTTAGACGAAAATGCATTTTCTCATTTTGATACTTGCTTGTTTTCTGTGTTACAGGCTGTTCCAGAGCCCTTTGAAGTCGATGGAAATCTGTCCATTAACTTCAATAGACTCTAGTTTGTCCCTAATCGATAGTAATTTGATTAAAATACCTCTGAATGTTCTGGATCCCAGTGGACATTGCAGTTGTTCTTTAGGTTGCAATAGCCCCCAGCTTCTCTGTGCACAGTAAATTCTGTTTGCCAGGGTAAGGGAAAGCGTAACAAAACATGTGCATGTCACAATTACCTCCATTCTTGCTAAATCGTGGTGGACAGGTTTGAGTAAAGTTAAACCCACACTGTGAGATGTGGATTTGAGTGGCCGAATCCTTCCGCAGCCTGCTTTCTGCAAGCAGCAGGGTTAATCTGGTACAGAATGGGGAGGGGGTTGTATTTTCTTTGTTTTCCCTTTTTTCTTATTCCTCCCAGCCAACAGGCAGACGGGGTTAGTAAAGCTTTCTGAGACTGCTTTTGCTTTAGCTGTTGCAAGAAATACACAGGCCTAGGAAAAAAAAAAAAATCATGTTTCCTTGTATGAGTTTTCTTATTGCTCTGGAACTTACTTTGTGTTTAGGCCATAATACTTTAACAATTGCAGTGTCTTTCCTTGTCTCTACCAACCTTGAAAGAGCTTCTCCCCTGGAAGGTGGCGTTGGTCTCCTGCAGCAGAAAGGACACCTGGGGAGTTTCATCCATCCTCCCCTCTGAAGCTGAATCGCCAGCATCATGTCCTGGTCGGCTGTGGCTTGGTCTGGCCGCGTCCTGGATATCTGTGCGGACTTTCTGCTGCCCGCTAAAGTGTAGCTAGTGAAACCTTTCTATACCAACTACCCCAGCCTTTGAGGGAACTCAGATCAGGTGGTCAAAGATGCTCCTGGTTTGATACGTTGTTTATGCACCATCACCCTGAAGTTCAGAGCTGAAATGCTGGCATTTCTCAGATTGCATCTTTTTCTTCTTGCATGCTATCTGAATGAATGCTCACAACCTCCCATTACTGCATACCCTGTACCAGTGTACCAATTTCTTTTCTCAGCTCCTGTGTCTTTTAAACTCAATAGAGAAGTGAAAGAGAGGAAAAACAGCAGTGAAGCTCAGTATTGAAATTGAAGTTCACAGTCTGACACAGATGCCCAGAGTCTTCCAAATCAAAAGAGAATTCATGCGCCTTGCACAGGCAGGTGCCCCGGCTCAACCACAACCTAAATAATCCCGAAATTAAGATCTGAGTCTGTCGCTGCAGTTGCTGCCATATGTAGCCACTACCTGGTCCTGCCTCCCATGCTGAGGCAGGGGGTTGGGGGCATAAAGGCACCAACCTGCAGAGTGGTGGGAGCCCTGGCCCAGAGATGCAGCCTGGCAGCAGGAGCACCACTCTTCGGGGGGGGGAAGCAAATTTTGGAGTCCTGGGGACTTGGGATCAAAGACCTGTGGAAATGACAAGTGTGGCATGTCACAGCGCACCCCCTGCTAGGTGATTCAGGGTGCAATGTGGACAACCACACGTGCCACCTCTTAATTAGAGGAAAAATGCTGTCCCCCAGTAGTGGCCTCAAACCAAAAGGGATGAGCTAAGCGGGGTGTCAGCCTCCGAATAAAGAGATGGGCAAGAGCACAAATGCCTAGGAACAGGGCCGTGGAGGGAATGAATAAGATGCCCTTCCAAAGCGACTGTTTCTTTGTTGGTCTTATTAAAAAATACATAAAAATAAGCTGCAACTGTTATGCTCAACACAGCATTTTAAAAGTTCAGATGGTTTTCAAGCATACCCCGCTAAGCACAAACTATGATTCATTTGGAATTTGCTAATTAATACTGGCATGGCATTGTCCCCTGCTGTTGCCCAACTTCTTGCTTGAGAGAACTTTTTCTTTTTAAAGAAAAAAGAAAATATTTTATCTTGGAACAGTAAGGTGCCTCTTCAGATGTGAAGTCTGCCAAGACAGAACAGGAAGGGGGTGAAATGTGTGGGGGGTTCCCTTTGCTTTCACTGAGTTTCTTTATCACTGCTAGTACAGCCCGACTCTTTAGTAAGGTGATGACCAGAAATAACACTGCAAGAAATGCTAGCTCTTCTCTTATCCCCATCTTTAAGTACTACAAGCTGGGAAAGAGTAAATTATCATTTAAACTCTGGATATTGCACCAGGCAAAATGATTCTGCCTTTTTTTCTCTCTATAAACTAATGGATGTGGAATCTTTCAGAAAGTAAACCAACTCCTCTTAATAAAGCTCTGCATATAGATATTTAGCAGCTAAGCACTAAATCCATGGAATAGGGGGAAAGTGCAGAAGTAGTGGATTAATATATAAAAGGATGCTTTTTCCCCTTCAAAGCCTCCTTAAGTGCTGACTGATGGAATAAACCCTGAAAACTTTCTCTGTGCTAATTGTCATGTTCCTTGGCTTGCATCCCATTTGCTGTCCGTCATCCTCTGCAGTTTTAAGAAGTTTCACATAAGAGCTAGCTTCTTCTGTTTACAGGCATACCATGTAGTGTATTCAAAACCAGGGATAGTTCAGAGGGTCAGGAAATCTTCCTCCTGCTTCTTATTAAAAAGAAAAAAAAGCCCTGAAGATTTAGAGTTTGAAGCAACATCATTCCTCCGCATACATCCAGCTTCTCAAAGGCACAAGAGCCAACTTTGAGCTTTCCTAGAAATAAACATGAAGCGATATCCCACTCTAATCACCACAAAAATACTGGGTCAGCTTGTCAGCCAGTGGAAATTGGTGTAAAGCCACTGAACTCAAAGAAGCCGTGCTGATTTACACTAGCTTGGAGAGCAAGGCATGGCTTATAAAGCAGCCACGTGATTTTGGTATGTGACAGACTGTTTTCTTTTAATTTCCTCTGATAAAGAAAGATACTGTATGAAATAATAATAATCTGTTCCTTTTTAGTATCACCTTTTGAGCATGTACAGGATTGATAGAGGAAGATGACCTGTAATTCCATCCCAATTAAATGCCGAAAGTCAGCAGTTCACAATTCTTTCACTGGTGAATTATTTTCAACCCTCCCGGTTCCCACAGGACCTATTGCCTGCGTCATTATCAACTTTTTTAAATTGAAAGTATTATGAAGGCAATTTCCTGCCGCCAGCAACTTTCACATCACTTTCTCAGGACCCTGCAGCCTGAGAACAACCTCTACAACTAAATCTATCAGTGATGGAGGATCAGATGGAGTGACCTGAATTACAAAAAAACAAAATGCTCAAAAAAATGTTCTGTAAGAAGTGGTTTTCCTTTACTTGCTGCTGATGATTTGAAAGGTTGCTGGGGACCTCTGTGTTTCAGGTCCACTCCTGTTGTCACCAGCCTCCAACAAAGCTTTGAAAGGACGTGTGTACTGGATGGGATGGATCTGTAAAACCAAGAGGACATATTTCTGACTTAGAATTGAACTATGAAATCCAACACGACAGTGGATATAGTGAACAGACCAAAGAGCATGAGAAAACACAGAAATATTGTAAAAGCTCAGATTTTGTTTGTGCTTCAAAAGAAGAAACTAGAGCAGGGTTTCCCAGCTTTGTTCCTGGAGGGCTGCTTGCAGGCTTGAGGACCAGGCTGGGTGCTGTGCAGTGAAGTCATCTGCAATGCAACACCTTTGCTTTCAGTTTGTGTTCAGTAAAAATCTCTTCCAGCACTCATATAGAGGCTACAAATGACCTGTGGCTGCACTACAGGAAGCCAGGGCCAGATTTTCTGCATATTCATAGTAAGACGTGTAGTGAGCCCTACACATAATCTGCCTTATGTTTCAGGTGCTTTAGCAGGAACACCATTGCACTGACGATCCGGCCCCGATTTGCCAGTGTTGAAGATCTTGAAATGTGTCATTGATGCTGTCAAATGCACAGAGGAAATAACATTTCCTTCCAATCTGTTTTACTTACTGTAGTAGCGTGTGTTAGTTGTAGCTGTACTTGACTGAGAGTAAAAGTGGCAGCAGAAGTGTGATTTGGGATTGGTAGTACCCCTTTAAATAAAGCCCAGCGTGCAGATTTCTGCATTTCCTCCTTTGACTGTTCCCAGAGATTGCTGCTGGTCCTTACTCTCAGTATTGCCAGAGATATCTCTATTACACAGCTTGGAAAACAAGCGGAAGGTCGGACTGGTTCTCTATGCTTGCAGTCTTTCTCTATTTTACTCCTCTGGCTGCAATTGATAGACCCAGCGGTGTGGAACAAACATTGCTCCCATAATTAACTGCTGCCTGTTAGATCTGCAGGTAACATGCAGCTCTGGGGTTGTAGAGGGGCTTTGGTGGCAAACCAGAAGCGCATGTAACAGAGAAATAGGTGACGTACAGACACGTGCCATTTTCTCGTATAGGTCGCCTCGTTGAAAGTATCGATATGTGTATTGGGGATCTCCGGTTAAGAAATGGAGGTAGACCCTGCCAGTTGCATTTACAGTATTTGCTAATCTATTCTTTCAGACACCACAAATAGCATATTTCATTGTGCTGCTTTATTGATCAAAGGAAAGATTCGATTTGACAGCAGTTTCAGAAAAGCCTTCAAGTTGTCCAAGATGTGGTAGAATTATTAACTACCCTAAGCTGACATATGGTAATTTAGCATTTAGTGTTTGCCCTGACATGCTGGGGAGTCATTGTGCCAAGTTACCAGCTGATGCCCAGAAGTTTATGAGTACATAAATAATAGCTGAAATAGTTTTCTGGAGCCATCTTTAAACATCCAGCCTTTGATTCGGTGTGTGTTGTAGTTAAACTTTCTGTGGCAGGCGCTGGAACCCCACTGCACTACCCTCTACAGTTGGAATAAATTAATAGGATTTTGCAGCTTTTTGCAGCTGTATTTGTACAACTTCATCTTGAAATAATTTCGATTTCTGTGCCTACACTTATAATTTTTTCAAGCGCGTTACACAGTTGGCTGTACATAATTATGTCTTACAGCCATAAGCATTGACAATCTGCTTACCTAAACTATTCTGCTCTAAACTTGTCATTTAACTGATGGTGAAGGAATTGCATGTAATTCACCAGATCGGAAATTAAATTACCAATTAATAATACTGCAAAAAAAAGTTAAACAAGAAATTCAGTATGTCTGTCAGAGTATCTGCAATTAAAAAGGCAGTCGAGCACTAGCATCCCAGATCAGACTGGACTCCACCATGCTTATTAGCCAAGTCCACCAAGCTGCAGGTTTGCACAGAAAATCTGAGCGAGTGGTTTGCACCTCACACCTATTTGTGGAGGAGCTGGGAAAGGCAAATGGCATCAGCAAATGAACGTGTTCCCCCTGTAAATTATTAGGAATAGGAATGCTTCTCATCGTGAGCCTCTTGAGATGCTAGGAAGTGACTGGTCTTTGGAGCGTTAATGAGGCCCCAGGCTACCTTGCAGTGCGTTTTGCCTGCGGTGCACCGGAGCCACGTGTGCCAGCACACACGAGCGTAGCCTCCCCAACTGCCAGTGCGGTATTTGGGAGTCCTTGCGTAAGTACATCTGCGGGCACCTGTTCAGGAGCGTGGCTGCTGAGCCACTTGTTCAGATGTCTGTACTTTGCACCTTCTGCAGACAGAACTACCTATATGAACGTGGTCGTTGTTATTGGGGTTTTTGGAGGGTGGGAGGCTTGTGGTTCTTTGTGCTTGTGACTTTTGAGGACTGTTACTGGCTTTGGGGGGTTAAATTCAAAAACAGAATGTGCCATAAATGGAAGTGAGATGTAAAAAGGCTCTAAAACATGTCAGAAATAACTGGGGAGGTTTGGTTTGTTGGGGTTTTTTTGAATAGATGGCAACATGTCCTCAAGCAGGCCTGTCTGCCTCTTGTGTTAAAAGTGTGTGGACAGGGAGCACGTCAGTAAGTCATATGAATAAGCCTAACGTGAATTCAAGTCAAAGTAAGCAAGAGTCTCAGATCTAACCCACACAGAAGTACAGTTAATGAAAGAGAAAAACTTGCCAAAAATTCAGCCCTGTGAATTCGTTCCAAATGAACAGAGTTCGGCTAGGTTTGAAAGTTCCTAGAAGGCAGTCTCCCATCCCTAATAACACAAAGCAGATTTGCGGAAATGATGGGTGTTTGAGTCTGAGGACACCCACGCCAGAGGGAAAGGTACCTTTGAAAAGTGGGGCCCGAGCGCAGGAGCTGCAGCTGCCAGGGGGACCCTTAGCAAAGCCACTGAGCTGCAGGAAGATGAGACAGGATGGCCAGGGCAGAGAAAGGCCTTGGAGAGCGCTGTGGGAGGCTCGCCACTTGTAGGTGGTGGGGAATGCAGCTGGCATGCACGGGGCAGTGTGTGCTTGTAGCTGATCTTCAGCATTTTTGCACAGGTAGCTGGTACACAGTGTGTGTAGCTGTACATAAGCACACCAGACGTGTACGTGTGGGCATGGTGCTGGATCGTGCAGTGTGGGCTGGGGTGCACGTGCCTGACTTCTGCCTGTTTGCTGTTACCTCGCCAGATTTTCCTGACCGCAAAGTTCTCCTGGTGTCTTGCTCAGCAGTCGCTTGAAGGAAAAATGCGGTGCTCTGCTGTCCTGCTTAGCTGCTCTTACTTGTTGCAGAAGGAAGCGTATGTATCCATCCATGGGCAGAATTTGGCCATCAAGGAAAAGTCAGAGAAGACCCAGTATTTTGTCTGCATAACATATGAGAATGAGTCCTAGGGACCAAAGTCATCTCACGCTGGCTTTGTTTAGTGGACAATAAATCTCATTGACTGTCTCAAGTTGGAAGGGACCCATAAGGATCATTGAGTCTAGACCTGCACTGATGCCTGTTAGCATTGCTCCTGTAGTGCATAGGGAGAACTTCATTTTCTGCCTCCTCACAATTGGTGTTTCCCTTTACTGACCATTGAAAAAACTTCTGTGTACACTATGCCATGTAATCTACCTTACAGAACAAATGAATGGGTTTGCTTTTCCTATAATTAAACTTATTAGAGAGACTTTGAGAACTGCAGAGCTTTAAATCCTGCTCTGTAAGCATCTCAAAGTAGTGTCTCAAACATGAGCCTCAGCAGATTTTGTTCTCCAAAATACACACACTAGAGGGTTTTATTGTTGTTTCCTATTGTTAGCTATTTGCAGACAGGTCCAAAAGCTTAATTTTATGCTGAGACTAGCATTGCAATCGTGCCACAGCACCACTTCTCCATGATCAGTGGTATCTGTAGGTGTCGTGCAAAATGTGAATTCAATGCATGGCTATATATGATTGAGAAAGCCAGAGCTCATTACAAAAGCAAAGGTTATACTAAGACCAGTTATATCCCTTGAGTCTGGGAAAAACTCCCTTCATGAGGACGCAAGTGTGTTTGTTCCCCACTGGAGGTTTTTTCCCTGTGTCCAAGCTCACTGTCCTGCTGAGAGGAATGCTGCTTGTGTTAAATTGCTGCATGTCATTGTACAAAGATTGTTCTTCACTTGTTCTTCTGCTGTGCAGCTTAATTTTTAAACACCATGGACCAGATTTTCAGCTGAAATAAATTAGCATGTCTGTTTGAAGCCAGTGAGTCTACACTGATTTATACTAGCTGAGGGCTTTGATCATCAGTTACAGTGGTCAGGTTACTCCTGTGTAGGTCAGTATTTGCTACCCTTGTTTATCATCCACACTGAGCACTTGGGTTTCCTGCTTAGTTTTACCCAGAAAAGTTCTGGATTCTCTTTGCCAGGCTGGCTTTGTGGCAGACGTGATGTAAGACTTCAGGACAGACACGCTTCAAAAAGAAATGGGGACAAAGTCCCACTGCCATGATTTTTCTTGACTTAGCCTTCATTTAGGCATAGCCACAGCAGACAGCAGTAGGGTCAGCTGCAAGAAGGCGCTGCAGGATGGTACCCTATGTAAGGATAAGCGTGTGTAGCCATTCTTAAATAGATTATGAAGGATAATCTTCTCTTGCCTGTCATGACTCCTTTAGCACAGGAGTAAGAACAGTGTGTTTTAAACTCTCAGAGGTGTTTTCTTTGACCTTTTGTCATGGAGCATCCTCTAAAGCAGAGGAGGGCTTGTGCATCTGGTTCAAATCCCAGTTAGTTAATATCAGCCACTTGTTCCTTGCACAGTATGAGCCAGCCTCAGTTCTTCAGGGCCCAAATTCACCCAATAGCAGCACATGCAACTCCACTGGGGTGCCTTCAGTCACTACACTGAGGAATCTGCTCTCTTGTAAGACAGATAGGAGAAAGAGTAGTAAAAATGAGTCTTGTTGCTTCTGCTGTCAACGTTCTGGCAGTGATAAGACATCAGTCATGTGGTGGTACTCTACTGATCCATAATAATCTTCTCTTCCCATCAGAGCCGCTCTCCTCCCCTCTCACTCACCTTACTACAGTCTGAAGCATTTCCACAGTGGAGTACTTAAAAGCTGAACTGGCTGCAAAAGGCCTGAAGAAAGGCACACGTTGCTTTGGAAATTACCCTGCCGTATCAATTACCGTTAGATGTGGAAGATCCATTATCATTGGCCAGTTCTGGTAGAGGCACATTAGCTTCTTGACCTTCATAATAGCGACTAATGAAAATTGCTTAATTATTTAATCATGAAGACCATGCAACAAATTGCAATTTCCTGAGTTTTCACTGGTGAAGATGGAGACCTGGCAGGGCTGCCATTGTCTTAGCTGCTGTCGGTCCCGAGTCACCACTCAGAAACTGCAGCCCAACTGGAGAGTTACACAGAGAGTAGACTGGCCCCACGAATCCTGCAGACCTCAGTCTTGCTGTGTCCAGACAACTCATGCTAAAACATAAATTCTTTGCTGTTTCAGCAGGTAGGAAAGCAAAATTAAAATGCAGCAGATCCTGAGCCTGGTTGCGCTGCCGCACACCAAGTGTTCTGCGCTTGTAGTGTCTCATCTGATCATGTATGAAATTCGGTTTCCTAGGCAAAGGGATTATTATTTTGCTTTTATCCCAAGCAGAGTAATGGTAGTTTTGAATTGAACCATGAGTCTGACAAGTTCATTTTCCTCGCATACTTATGCATGGGGTCACACACAGTTGTTGGCCAGAATCACAGGCAGAAATTCTTCTCTCCCACTGCAGTACAGTCTCCTTATTGAGCCTGATTTATATTCTCCTGTTCTCCATCTGCTCGATGTTAACATTTTCATCCAGGCAGAGGAGAAAAACCCTGGTAAACAATTCAAAAAAACCTGGAGGGGAGAGAGGGAGTGAAGACTATCAAAGCTACCAATGGGCTTAGGGAGAGCTCCGGAGAAATGTATCCACATGGACGTAACAGGCCTGAAAGGAGCTGCTGCGTTGGAGAACAGCCCTTGGACAGAGGGAGCCGCATGAAAGCCAAAGGACCTGCGAAACACTGGAAGCTTTCAGCAACTGAACATTTGGTGAAGCGCCTTAGCCAAGCGCTCGCAGGGTCAGTGCAGAGGAAGCAAACTCCTCCTGGTAAGAAGCAGGCGAGCTGGATGGGGAACAGGTTCCTCTGCAGGCAGCAGAGTGCGAGCCAGGCATGCGTGAGAGGTTCTTCTCTTCTGGGTTCAAACATTTTATAATTTCATTTCTTTCTCTAATGCAGGCTGCATCATCAGTTAGATCAATAACTTCAATGACATCTTTAATCTCTCTGACATACTACTTTTACTCTGTTTTCTTACCAAAATAAATACATTACAAATTACTTTGCACATATTTCAAGTGGAGCAGAGGAAGATTTAACCTGACATGAGAGACATCAAGCCGTTGGGACAAAGGGGATGTTTTTACAGTTTGGCTTTGGATTTGTATTTTAAAGAAGAGGAAGAAACTTAAGCTCTTGCATAGTAGTAATGATAGTAGCTAAATACTGTTTGTAACTGCAGGAAGAATGGCGTTCATCGCAGTGAATCTCAACCATGTGAAAATTAGGCATCTAGTCTAAGCTCAGTCCTTGTTTCTTTCTCTACAATGTGTGGAAAGAGAAAACCACTTCTTCCAGGAAACTTGGTGTGTACTTAAGCATTCAAGATAGGAGATTGGATTTCAGTCTGGAAAGGCTTGCTTGTCTTTTGTTTATCTGGCTATCTTAGACCAGATACACAGTTTTTAGAAAGTTATATATGAGATGAAACAAGTCCCAATTGAGGGAAGAAAGAAATCCACAATTACAAATGTGCATTTCCATTCTTTCTTTCTTTCTTTGCCAATAGAGATCTTTTCCTACTTAACCTTGTTTGCAAATACCACCACCACGGGAAACTTATCTCAGTTGATAGTCGTTTTGTCCAGTAGTGGATAAAGACTTGCAGGCTGCTATTAAGCGCAGTGTTGTAGTTAGTGGAAATACTCCTTTTATTCAGGCATGATAGCTGTCCTTGCCATGTCAAAGCATCCTCTTTGCAAGGTGCAGAATAGATGGTTTTCTCCGAAGACAGCTGAAGTGTTCTAGAGGATCTCCTGTTTTCTTTTTTCCTTTCTTTCTGGGAAGTAGTTTGGGATCATTGGCAAGCGTGATAAAAGGGGACAGAAGTTAATAAATATCACTGTAACCTGGTTGGGTCTCCAAATCTGTCTTAATTTTTCTCTGTCTCTTTGACTTTTACACCTATTTCTTGAAACCGTATGTGATTCTTTAAGCAGCACGCAGTAATTTGTTTGAAAATACAGGGCTAGAGATGTGTCTCTTTACTGGCTTCTAAAACAACTGTGAAATAAGAGTTAGGGAACTTTTATACAAATGAGTCTCAAACATATTGCAGATTCGGTTAAAAATAAATAAGTCCTTAGCAAGGATTTCAATAAGCAGTAAGAGTAGCTGAATTAAAATATTTCCACTAAAATTAATGAGCCAATCCTGGAATGCTTAGACTGACTCTTAAGTGTGCTCTTTTAAAGACTTTGAATATGTTTGCCTGTCTGAATTTCTATGGAGCATTTTGAATGCATGACAGATTATAGTCTTCAATTATTTTAATTTGGTTTTCTTAATGGGCAAAATAGCTAAGAGCTTAATAATAAAAGACACTTATTGCTTATCATTTACATTATTTTATGTGTTCATTAATAATTATAATGGGTTATATAAAACAAAAAAATCAAGTCTAAGTCTCCCCAGCTCATGTTAGTGCAAATGTTGCGTAGTATTCTATGGGAAATTTGGGAAACTGTTTTTTGAAGGGCAGTCTTAACTCCGTATGTTATAGAGCAAGCTGGAGGACTTGAAATTTGTTTTCTAGTTTGCTCTCTGGATAGAAAACGCAACAGTGTATAAATGGCCTTCTTCGCTTTCTCTGGATACATTCCCAGGCACTTAACTTACACCATCCCATGGTGATGGGCAGAACCCAGACCATGTACAGCTCAGTGAAATCCTCTAAATAGAGTTTGTTAGGTACAGGAATACTGTTGTTACAGTCCTGTCTTCTCTTCTGTAGGCTCAGTAGTCCTTGTTTGTTCAGCCTTTCTTTACACACCCTGTTTCCTAGGCTTCCAGGCATTTCCTTTACTGATACCTAAATGATTTCCATTGGACCACTTTTTTCTGGCAATGTTGTGCTCCAAAAACCGTGTAATTTATGGACTCACTGGTGTCCTCCAGTCTGCTGACCATACAGCTTTCCAGAGTCTGCATTGCCTCTGCTCCTGGTACAGGAGAGTTACGGGGATCCGTGGTGGTTCTTGTCATCTACTGGGATGAGAGAGCTTGTAAATGCAAAACCCCGCAGCAAGAAATGGAAGTGCTAAGAGCATGAGAAGGATATGGATCAACAGGAGCAAAACAGTGATAAAATCTGGTACCTCAGAGGAGCTCATCAACTGAAATTTTGCTTACCAGTAAAACTTGCGGGAACAGTTTAGCTACCCAGTAAATCCTGATGGAGATGCACGAACCCTAAGATTTTATCTGTAAAAGCGGAATGCAGTCCTGTGTCACAAATACAGGCTGCTTTTCAAGCCCATCTAAATGTGACATTGCTACAAAGGAGAAAGCCAGCTCTGAAGGGCTTAGCCCTGTATTATCTCAAGACTTGCAATGTTCATTTTCACACATTTTAGTTATTATATCAGAACCTGCAGTGGAAAATACCCATCTGTGAAATTGCACCGATTTCTCCCGTTCATAGGATTACTCTATAGAAGTAAGAGCTGAGTTAGACTCTTAGCGTTTTGTTTCTGAGTTGCAGACACTGACTGCAGCCCTTGCGCTCCATTTTGCATGGTGCATCAGCGCTTTGAGCTCAGACCCCTCCACAGCCCCCCACTTAGCCGCTGGGCTGCAAGGCCACTGTGTCCTTGCTTGCCAAAGCCAAGGGGAGGTCTGGCAATGCCACTTCAGTGCCCAGCTCTGCATTCCCTCTGTGGCTTGGTAGCCAGTCCCGCAGTTCCCAGATGGTCCATTTGTATCTGTCAGCACAGGTGAGGATACTCACCATCCCAAGGTTCCTGCCTGGAAAATGTCGTCTGTGTTCATGAAATAGAATAGGATCAGGGGATCACATCTTCCACCGTAAATTGCCTTTTCATCTGGGGCATTTTCCCTCATCAGTGTAACAATCCACTCTAAGCTCCATCCCAGAGGGGGTTTTTGGAGAATAAAAGCTGCTTTACAAGCAAATTCCTCTTACGACAGTTATCAGCTGTCATCATTCATCCTGCTCACATGATCATACACAGTGTGTACCATACTTGGCACTGGACAACCTTAAAGCTCCAAGGGTTCTCCAAGTAAAAAAAGTATAAATGCAGCTAAGGAAAACTATCCTTCTGCCATCTGTTCCATAACCCAGACCCCTGCATACCTCTTGACTGCATTATAAAAGGAGAGATAAATGAAAAAAAATTCGTGTGTATGTTCTCCAGTCAGAAGATTATCATGCAGGTATGTTACCATCTTCTCACTTTCCAGACATAAATGAAGGAAAAAGCAACTCTCTCCTGAGCCAGTAAATTCCCCCAACCAATGATTTTTTCTGCTGATCTAGTGAGCTCCTTGGGAATAGAGGGTTTTTTATTATAATTATTATTATTATTATTATTATTATGGTAAACTGCTTCAGGAACAGTTTCAACAAAAGAAGTAAACCTTACATTGTATTCAGATAATGTTCTTAACTTCTCAACAAGATTTACTAAATTGCACCCTGGGAATTATGCAAATGAAACCTTTGGTCAAAATGTTACAGGATTACTGAAAAAATTTTTTTTTTTTAAATCTCATTAAGAGTGCTAAAATTACATGTTCCAATATAAAAAGCATGTGCCTTTGTGCGATGAATATCTCCCTGGTAGTAATACATACTATGCTTCATTGTCAATGGTCTTTGCAACTTTCTGTGACAAGTGCTACTTCTTAGGTGATTTTTTCTGAACATTTCACGTCCTTGTATTCTTACTGGAAATGGAATGAAGTACAGGTGACAGGCAAACTGTTGTAGTATGATGGCAATTAACAACACATAATGAGTCATTGCTGAATATTTGCAACATATTTCCCCCATCTTTGTTTTGCTCAATGCAGTATAATTAGCTCATGGATTTTCCTTACTATAACTGGGTAAGTTGTGTGGGTCTTATGATACATTTCATCTGCTAGATCTGCAATGATTTACATACAGACAGCTTAGACCCTATTAATGCTAATAAAAGTGCTGCAAGGACATCCTGTAGCATACACTTTATTAAACTGTACATAGCTTTCTTAGAGAGCTTCTGTTTATCTGCGTTTCCTGAAAATAAAATATAGCGCCTTTAGCACTGAATATTTAAATCCAGCCTCCTTTTCCCTGTTTCTGTCTCTCTCTATGCATTTCTAATGCTTATATCACAATGGGATCTGGGTACTATATGCAACAGGAAATAGAGCAGAAAAATGTCCACGAGGAACTAACAGACTCTTCCCTTCTGTGATTCAGGTTAAAATTGCTTCCATTTTAGTTCCTTGGAGAGAGACTGGTTCGCTGTTTGGTGCTTGTGCTCAAGTTACAGCCATAGTTGAGCCAGGTTGGGGCTGGGGCTGAGCCTGGGGAGACCCTCCCAGCTCCTGTGTTTCAGTGAGCAAAAAGGCAGGAAAAGTGCAGATACCTTGGATTTGGGATTTTTTTCCTTCCACCTTTGTCAAGGGAAAACTTTTTTAAGGATGAAGGGCTGGTTTTATCCTGACACGTTACAGGTCCTTTGGAGCTGTGCAGACACACATTGATACAGACAGACATGCAACTGTTCATCCCATGTTACCCTTTTTAATTTCTAAGATGGAAACCCCACCCTGGCTCAAAGCTAGAGGTCCAGCTGTGGCTTCCTACATTTTCACTTACCTTAAGCCTAGCTCCAAATGTGTACGTAGTGGGTTAGAGCTTGAACTCCCTGACTTGAGCTATACATTTGCACAGACATTCACATAAATTCAATTTGCAGCCCTTTTTGCCTGACAGGGTGAAAGCTGACTTTCTGAAAATGGGGACTGTGGACTTCAGTTATTGAACTGATGAGTCGGTTGCCGTCATTAAAACCACAATTGTGCAAGCAAAGCTTGATTTTAATATACTCTTTTTCACCCACAGATTTGCTAATGAAAATTGGATTCGTGCCTGTCTACTTGAGTCCCTATTACAAATACCTACTGGGCCCACAAAAACCTGCATAAACAGTTGTGTGCAGCATGAGGGCACTTTCACAATGTCCCCAGTACCTCTTTTAAGTGATTATACCAGTGTAAGTCCAATCAGTTTTCCTTGGTACTAATAGCCTAAACAAGCAGTGAATCCTGTAGAGAAAAGACAGATGAAACTGTCTCTATTCCTTGACCTTCAGCTCCAGAAGTGTAGGTGCAGCACGAATCAATCCTGACAGTGTCTAGTAATAACTGACATTATTAGCCGTTAACGGGAGCAGACTGTTTGGTGGAGGCAGTACAAAGAAAACAGTGTACAAACTTGGTAATGATCTGGACAAAGGCATCAAAGGAGATTCTCAGAGCCAGGGGATCTGATATTATTCTGCACCAACACGTTCAGCATCTTGTCAGCCTCCTGCATCAGGAGAGGAAGAAATAGCGGTAGGTCACATGCGGGAGGAGTGCGAGAGCAGCCCACAGCCCCGTCCCAGTTCCTTTGCCTGACAACTGAAGCCTCCTCTTCCCTTGGGAAAACACCTTCACTCCCCAAATTGGGGCTGTTTGGCGGGGCACGGAGGCCTCCTGCATCTCACTGAGCCCACTCAGGCTCCTCCGAGCATGCAGCTGCCATAGCAGAGATGCTAACATGCACTCCGCTACGAGATTTCTATTATCTTCCCACTACTTTGTTGTATTCATAGACCTGTTAGGGAAAAATTTATGCATGTCGCTTTTACACAGCCAAGACAGTTTGTGATGGTGCGGGGGGTGGTAATTTATTTGTACCTTGCACTTTCCTTCAGGAATAGTTATGCTGTTGCAAGAACTTCTTTCAGCATTTGATCAGAAAATTAAATTTGGGTTTAAAGAGATAGTCAGGGTTGCTAGGACAACATACTAACCTCCCTTTTTTATTTTCTCAGCTCTGTATCCAAGGTTCGTGTAATTAGTCATGCTGTATTCAGTTTGTGGTGGTGTTCTCAAGGTATGGGAGGGAAGGCGTTTCAGAAGCAGTGTGCCAAACATGCTTTTCCTCAACAAATAGTCAAATGAAATGGTAACATCCCACCGGGCATTCCCGGCCTTGCCTGGTCGAGGCAGCAGGGTTGGACAGCGAGGGAGCAAACAGCCCTGTTCTTCAAATTTCATGGGAGTATTTGTGTGCACAGTCAGAGGGACTGAGAACATGATGTGGGAGCTTGCAGACAGCGTTTTCAGAAGTGATTAATGGCTGGGAGACTCTGAGTATAGCTGAACAATTTGGACACTTTAAGGAACCTGGGGTTTCAATAACATGTAAACGGCATTTTTTTTGTGCATATAGATTCTTCCACATCTAAGACAAAAAGTCAGAATTTCAATGATTCCTAAAGAATTATCATGAATAGAAGAGAAAACAGCTGAAAATATGTGGAATACGTTTTTCCTGGCTTTTCCCCAAACCTTTGGCATACAGCTCCCTTGTCAAAATTGACAGCAGTATTACATTCATGCAGCTTTCAGGCTGAGATCTTTAAAGTTGTTTAAACATCTGCATGGCTTTTGTCCAAAACTTATCAATTGCTGTCTTTGTTATTTCATCCAGATTCGTTCCGATAAAGACAAAGAGATCCATATCAGATACAGCATCACTGGAGTGGGAGCCGACCAGCCGCCAATGGAAGTCTTCAGCATTGACCCTGTGTCTGGCAGGATGTATGTGACTCGCCCGATGGACAGAGAAGAAAGAGCTTCCTACCACGTAAGCATAAAACACCTTGAGTTTTATGTAGGTTCGCAATCTCAAAGGAAAACTGTACCTGGAATGCTGGGTTCCAGAAGGGACATGCAGCTTTGAGAAGACCGGGGTTTTTGTTCAAAATCAGAGCTCAGGTCATAGTTTGGACTGACTCCCTATGTCAGCAGAGACCTGAGGAGCTGACTGCACAGAGGTGCTCAGGCTTAACTAACAGTGTGGGTCTCAGTCTTACTCTGCCAGAGCAGTTCTTTTTGTATATGGAGAGGCTGGCTTTGCTTCTGCTTTCCTTTAGTGTAGCCTGCCCTTGCTAAATCAGCCAAATCAGTGCAAAGTGGCATTAAACTGATGTCCTTTTCAGACACAAAGTCAGAGTCATTTGTTTAAAGTGGTGCAACTTCACGCTGCTCATGAAATCCATGGAAATTCATGTGTGAACTGAACCCGCCAAACCATGAGAAGCCAATCGCTACATTAGCATGTCTTGGGAAATTACTAATTTAAGAATGATTACTGCAGCTAAACATGCAATAATTGGTATAGTCATTTTTCATTTTAAATCACTAGGAGATGTTCAGGCAGTATGATGGGGGTGTGTCAGATAGGTTTTTAAATATGCAGATAGGCTAATATTAAATATGAGGAAATAATTAAGATTAATTACACTCAAAAGTAGTGCCTCATGCTATCCTAGTTCATAAAATGCTCTACCTGCAGAATACTTAGAGTGTAATTGGCCGTTATGTTTTGATATAAATCCTAGCCCCTATATTGCACAGTGTAATTGCACAGCAGATACAGTCCCACAAATTGCTAAAAAAATGTGTTGCACCTTGCATGATGGCCCTGCAAAATTTCAAACACTTTCTGTGTCTACGCTTTAGTTCTCTCCTGGAGTGGTTGTGAAAGGTTGTTTCATGGATTGCTTTGTATCAGCATTAGCCACATCTATTGGCATCGTAATAGCCGTTCCCAGGGATGCTGTAATGTCAGTGAAATGGTATGGGTCACTTCCACTGACACCGTATTCCTAACTGCGCCGTCGGAGATGCACATTCTGTCAGCTTTATGAGGTATCCAGTTAACCATGTTGACACAGCTTCTGGACTGGGGTGGAAGGATAAAGAAAATAGATTACCTCTTTAGTTGGGTGGAAAAAGAGATTTCCCCTGGGTAAAAGAAGATCTGAAGGAAAATTATTTTATCCTCTGTGAGCAAGAACAATTATTTTGTTTGTTGTGCCTAGGAAAATATGAAGAGAGGTTGTTTTGAAAAAGGAATATTTGAGATACAGTGTGTGTCATCTCAGCATTGTTGATATTGTTTCAGCGGTGCCAGGTTATTCTAACAGTGTAGTCAATAATACAATACACAAGTTAACACTTTTGATGGAGCCACTGTGATACCTACTATCAGACACTCTCAGTCAAAAACATAAGATGAAAAAGATTTTGTATTCCGTAATAACAAATCATGTGCCTCCTAATAACAAACTTAACCTACCGGTTACAGTGAATTCAGTAAACTGAATTCTTGCCTTGGCAAAGGTGACTGGATAAGTCTGCCTCATAGGCACTGCAGGATTTCCAGCCTTTTCTGTTCCTTACGGAAACCCTGAACGAGTGACATCCGTATGTAAATAAGCATATTCACACTCTGAAGGTGACAGGAAGATGTAGTTTATAAAGAGTGAATAACTGATAAGTATGTTATGAGACCTTATAGACAGGAATAGTGAGTGAGTGATGGAAAATCTTTGATAACAGAACACTAGAAGGTGATGGAGAATGTTTTAAGTCATGGCTGTAAACAACCTTTAGATCCTTCAGCCTCAGTATGAATGGATTGATGATTTATTGAACCATCAAATTGTTCTTTTAATAACCCTTCACAAAGCATTTATAAATACACCATGCACAAAGCAATGACCCAAACACTAGTGCAGAAACTGACAGTAAGAATGGACAATCCTAGAAACTGGAAAAAATTAGGCCAGCTTCCAGAAAGGAGATATGGTTGAAAGTCTTGGCTGTTGCAAGTTTTGGAGAAGTCAATTAATTTGTGCCACTTCATATAGCTGAGTCTCTAATTGAAAGGAAAGGCAGACTTGGAGCCAGGCTTATACCGAGTACTGTAACAGTGACGTGAGGTGTAGGCTTGAATCTGAGCTGTAGAGCTTGGCCATCTTTAAATTGGTTTGACGTCTGCTGTAGAGTTTTCTTTAGCTCAGATTAGTAGCTTACCTCTTCAGGTGGGGTAAAGGATGTTGGTGGAGCTGAAAGGCACCATCCCTGGTCCCTTTTACCCAGTAGGACGTGGGCTTCTTATCCAATAAAGGCTTGCTGCTCTGGCTGAAGATGGGTGCATTTATACAGCTTCAGGTTTTCGGCAGTCCTAAATAGAATGAAGTCTTTTCAGCATCTCTGTCACCGTCAAGTGTTGTCCTTGCTGTTTTCATTCCCAGGTAATCTAAAAACTAATTATAAAAAAAAATAATAATTTGCAAGTGTTCGTGAGGCTACATATGAAGAGTTCTGTTTCATTAACTCCCACATTTTCAATACCTATTTTCTTATGCATAATTATCTGTATTGCTTCAGGACTACCATTTTTAAAATACTAGTGTTTTAACTCTCCCCGCGTTTAGCAAGCCATTTGTCTGATGAAACCTACCTTTTTCCCTAAGGTGAAACAGATTTTTTTCTAATTAGATTGGGAGTTCTGTAGCAGAACTTCCCCTTTTTTCAACATCATTCTTGAACTCTTAGGGAGGATCATTCTGAGCTTGAGGTATGCAGAGATGTATATGCCTCTGGGACTCACAGTGTCTGCCCAGGTGCAATGTGTGCTAGCATTCCTGCGTTAACCTCCCAGCACAACTGGCAGTGGTAGCGATCGCAAGTTCAGCTGTATTTTGGCCTCATCTGTTTTCTCGTTTGCGCTACAAACCAGAGTACAAATTCTCCAGGGACCTTGCAGACATCTCAGACGCAGAGTCATCTGCAAATACGAGCAGAGAAAAATGAGAAGGGCTTTGCAGCCACTTAACCAACACCACATTGTGGTGCAGAACTGCATGTGTTGCACTGAGAGATGCTGTGGGAGCCACTCCAGCGTCTTTAGTGCCCGTGTCTGGGGACGCAGTCTTGGGGCACGCTCCCAGCACAACCACGAGCTCATTCCTCCCATCTTGCTGCCATCTCACTGCGGCAGGCAGATGTTGTTGCATCTCCCCTTGTAGTCAGCCCTTAATGTTTATTGCATGCCAAATAACTTTCAGCAGGTAGTAATATTTAACATGCATGAGTGCTCTTGGCCTTATTTAGATGCGATCACAAAGTCCTGTTTGTACTGCTTGACAGAATTAGTGACTCTGAATGTCTTTTCTGATCCAGACACTGGTTTCGTATCAAGCTGAAGTTAGGCCTAGCAAGTACAAGGGATAGTAAATTGGCAGGTTAGTTTTCCAAGACATTTTTCAAGCTCTGTTTTCAAAAGACATCAACATAAACATGTCAGTACGTAGTCATTGCTTAAGTAATGTGCATTATGGGGAAACTTTGAAGCAAGTCCTAATCCAGTTCCAGACACGTGTATGCCTCCAGCATCAAACTGATGAAGTATGGTCTCAGAAATGGCTGGAACAGAACAGGTGGGTTATAGTCTGAGAAGGAGTTGTTTGAAGTGCAAGGAAACAAAAAAGGTTACTAGAAATTAAAGGATACAAGAGCTAATTCCAGTATTTTGAACCGAGTTCTAGTGAGTAATGCCAGCCATTTGTGTCACAATACTCTAATTTGAACTTTTAATCACAATTAAGAGCACACAAATTAGGCATGACATTGTGTGCTTATTGCTTAAAGGCTTTGTCACTGATTGATAATGTATATTTGTATTAGTAGTATTAGTGCATAAGTAATATTCATATTTAACACAATTCACTGTGTTGACTTTGACTAACTACCTTCAGATATGACCAGCCTCCAGTGTAATCAATAATCATGATACTGAATCATTTGTATGCCAACAGCTACATTTACACTGGAAACTGTCAGCAGAAAAACCTCAGAGACCTGTGGTAGCTGCAGCTGAATATGATAGCAATGATTGTCATACTTTTAAACAATATTGGTTAAAGAATATCAAGCCAGCTCCTTGGCTGGTGTACAGCAAAGCGATATACCAGCTAGAGATTAGCTGGCTACCTATATTAATTTTTCAGAATCCTCTGCAAGGTATTTCATTTGATTTTATTTATTCTTTATTTATTTATTCTCCTGTCATGTTCTACCTCTTGGGAACAACGTAGATACTTCAAACCAACTTTGTAAATGTTTCTTAACTGTATCTCCAGCTGGCCACCAGCTTCCATTTGAATACTCATGCATGGCCTGTGTTTGGCCTGTGTCCTGCGGCCCAGGTGATGCTCACCGGCCTTTTCACTGGTGGTTTTTCCAACTCTAAATGGCGTGTGTGTCTGACGGAGCACAGCCATCACTCTACCACCAAAACACCCAGTTGGTCACAAGTGGGAGCAGACGGCAGGCTGAGCCATGGAGCCCCATGCTAGACTCAAACTGTGCCTTGCACAAATGAGCCCTGTCTCAGTATCTGAACAACGACTCCCGAACAAAGTGTGTTGTCCTGCTTGAGGATGCCTCATTAATACAAAGAGTAGGGTAGGAGAGCAAGGGAGAAGATGAATTAAGGAAGGGAAATGTAGTGTCTGATGTGCCTTGTAGATACTACTAGTTTCCCAGTGGACAGATTGCCCCACTGGAGTCCCTCCTTCCTTTTCTCTCTCCGCTGGGAATGGTCTCTAATGAGGAATGGTCTCTAATGAGGAAGAGCTCCCAATGAGCTGAGTTGAGATTCAACCCTCTGGCTCAAGCCTCTCTTCTCCCTCTGCTGTGGTTGGCACTGACCACAGAGGAGCAATGTGTTGTGGAAGGATACGGAGGCGTTGGCACATGAGAATTGTCAAAAGAATACGAACAGAGAAAATTCATACAAGCAAGCACAAGAGGAAAAAAGAAGAAAATTCATTGAAGTCAGGCAAAAGAGGAGGAGAGACAAGAGGAGTGTGCAAAAAGGACGGCAGTAACAACTGCATTGGAGGGCAGAAGAAGAGCAGCTATGGACACCCAGTTTCCAGCACAATCCAGGATGTAAAGGTGCAGGGTCTACTGCGCTGGGCTTGGGGAGCTGGTGCCATCCTCTTGGCTGCTCAGAAGCCATTAATCAGGGCAGCAGTGCCCGTACCGCTGCCCCTGTCCACAGGCACTGTCCTCCCTCCCATAACTCAGCCCGGGTGCTGGTGCTGGGCTCAGGACAGAGGTGACACTTCTGCATGTCACCACAGGTTTGATGAGATTCCTGTAGCCTTGCTTATTGAATATTTTTTTCCTTGAGTGCAGGCAGTAACGCGTTTGTGGGTACATGTGCTTGGTGAGTGCAACAAGCAGATAGATGTGCATTGCTGAGAAATCCCTTACTCCTGGAGATTTCAAACAAAAGCTATCAAATGTAATTAAAAATTTGCAGGGGGAGAGTCAGATCTGAAGGGGAAGATACCAGCTTTGCTCTCTGCTTTATCTCTGAATGGAACCGTTTCCGCTGCTGGAAATGTAGCAAGAGAGAGCCCAGTGCTGCCTCAGTTTGAAGATAATAACTTTAATTTTAGCTCCGAATTACTTTTTTTCAAAGGCAGTCTGACCTCTGACTGGTAAAGTTATTGAATTGCTACATCTGACGTGATGAAGGATAGCTCAACAGGTGGGAGTCAAAGCAGTTTGTATGCAGGCAAGAAATGCAGATATTAAGAGCATGACAAGTCATGAAATACAAATGGTACATCCTGTATTGAAAACGAAGCCGGACTTCTTCAGTCTTTAAAGAAAAGTGCTGCTTAACTTTCTTTAAAAAAAAATGTTTTTCTCCCAGCTCATTTCACATGGAAGTTTGTTCTCTTTGCTTGATTAAATGTTAATCCAGCCCATCCTAATAGCGTGCAGTTTCTTTTGTTAAGCTCTGGACTTCTGAACACCATACTTGAAGGAGAAAGTTGCATCAATCACAGCACAGTGAGAGCGAAAGACGGAAACCAGTGCTAATGCAATTAGCACATTTATTTGTCATGCATCAGAGGAGCTAGAGACCCCCTTGGCACAGGAGCTCCGACTCCCAGCAGCAGCTCAATGGCCCAGGGAGCTGCTGGGAGCGACCAGGGGCCTCAGTCCCTCTGAAGGCACGAGCTGGTGTGTCCCTTGTCCGTCAGCCCCGCTCTTCCAGCCAGCCCTTGTACCAAGCTAGCGTCCTCTGAAGCCTTCATTCTTCATCCTGCCAGCCTTGCGGGATGTCACACAGCCGTCCTGAGCGCCGTCCCTGATTTTTGTGGTGGTGTGGAGGTTCAGCAATCCTCACAGGTGCTGAAATGAAGAGGGATGACAAATGAAATCTGCAGCACTCGCACCCAGGCGATGCTTCTCCGCTGCCCAGCGATCGTCAGGGGCCGTGCAGCCCTTTCCTCGCTTGTCTGATTTTTTCTCTGAAGCCGACATCGGCAGCTCCATTCAGCACACACACCATTTAGAGTAGCCATCTGTTCCCTTTAATGAGAAAGCTATCCATTTTTTTCACCTGATTACTGATTGTTCCAGACTATTGTTGATTGCTTTGTTTTATTAATTACTCATTTTGACATGCTGTATCTGTCCCTTTTGTTCAGAAAACAGATGCTCTTGTTTTCGAGCATTATTACTGATGGTTACTGCTAATAAGATAAAGCCACAGTTCCACTTTGACTGAGAACTTAACACTGTGGCTCTGGTTATTGTAATGCTTCATCACTGGATATTTTAGTCAAGCCTGAGAAAAATATTTCATTCTTAGTGCCACAGGGGCTCCCATCGTTTGAAAGAAAGGGACTTTTTTAATGTCTTTTGGTGCATAGAGCAGTGGGGTCAGTAGCTGTTGCTGTTCCTAGAGACTGTGATTAAACAAAGAATAAACAATGCTAATGTCATTCTGAAATCTCTTCGCTTATTAATCCCTGTTATTGTGGGTTCCCATGAGAAACCTCTCAAGTCAAACTCATTACCTCAGTGTGTTTGGAAGTAAGCAAATTTTGCTTTTCAGATTGTCAGACAAGGTTCACCGCGTCTTAGAAATTAAAATATAGTGATCTATTAGCAGTGAAGGAGATGGCATCACTACACCAGAGTTAAAGTGTTTCCACTGACAATTGCTGTTTTAAAATATTATTTCATTATGTTAAGCCTTGAAAAACTGTCTGTGTGTAGAGTCGAGACGGAAACCACGTCACTGCTTTGTGCTGGAATTAGATACCCGCTCAGTTCAGTTTTGAGAAAGTATTTATGAGGTGAAGTCAATTCTTACAAAACATGGTCTCTCATTCTGCAGCAAATCCAATTGCTGATATTATGCTTTCGTTATGCTTATTCCTAGCTCCGGGCTCATGCAGTGGATATGAATGGAAACAAGGTGGAGAATCCTATTGACCTTTACATCTATGTGATTGATATGAATGACAACAGACCGGAGTTTATAAACCAAGTCTATAATGGATCTGTTGATGAAGGCTCTAAACCAGGTACAGTTGAAAAAAAAGTCTTAAAAGTTATCACAGGCATTCAAACATTAATCTGGCATGGTGGCTTTGCCTCCTCTTGAAATAGAGGGAATGTAGGAGAGGTTTGCTGTTGCTGGCTCTTTGTTGAAGACTGACAGAGGTGAGAACAATCTAGCTGGTATCTCTTTCTCTGGATGCAGAGAAAGTGCAGACTTAGGTTAGAGGGAACCTGGATCCTGGTGGTCCCTTCCTAGATGTGGGATTTGCAAAACCAGCAGTTTTGTAGAGTAATGCTCTGTATTGCCATTCTCATACGCTCGTTACACGTATACAGGTCTGTTATTCTAACTACCGAGTACTGAAAGCCAACCCAGCAGTGGTCTTTCACTGACCCTGTGCCTGAAACGCTGAATATCTGTCTCCTTGATATTTAATCCAGTCATTTGCAAACTCAATATCTGGCACCCAGTCAGACTCCAAGGACGTCTGTGTTGCAAAGCATCAAGAAAATACTTTCTTATTTGGGGCCTGATGCAAACATAGTGAAGTGGGAATATTCCCACTGAAATTGCTGGCTCATCCTCCGTCCCCATGGACTTTTCTCACAGAGGGCGAAATGGGGAAAAACCCAAAGTAGAATTTCAGAAAATTTATGGCTGAAAAATTAGTGAGGGTGTAAGCTGTACATGGAATACAAGTGATGATTTTTAAATGAACCTGTTTATATGCTTGGAAATATACAGTTATAAGGGTCTTTAATGCTTTCTTTTCAACTATATCGTTGATTTGTTATTTAAGTGTGGTGTAACCCTGCAGTTTCCAATATGGTAGCAGGGTTGGTTTAGCTCATTGCTGAGCATAACTAATAATGAGTGTATTCATTCTTTGAACATAAATTAGACTTTGAAAACTGTCACCAGCACAATTGGAAGTCTGCTGAAATTGGAGGGAGATTTTTCCAAGACAAATTTTATCCTTGGTTGTTTGCCAGCTGAGGGGTTAAATACCGCGTGACTTTGTTTTGTGTCAGCAAACATTTATCATGGCCTCTCTGCTGCCTGAGGTGTCATAGGGAAGTCTCCGGTGGCCACTATTTTTAACAAGGTGATTCGCAGTTGTGATTGATTGTCTTTCAGCATTGTGAGGAATGGGCTGCTGTGGTGAAACATAGTGGGGCCAGAACGTGACATTATTTTTGAGGAAAGAATAAGTACAGCTCCCTTCCTGATATGCTTTGGGTGGTCACATACCGGCTTCAAAGTGCTGATCCGGTCCTGCTCGGCAGAGGGGATGCGAGAAGTCCCTGAGCTGATGGCTCTAATGACGTCTTCCCAGAGGATTTTCCAGCTTTTGTTTGAAGGCCACTTTGGGGCATATCAAGGTTTGAAGATTGATACAGCATTTCCACAGCAAATCAAATTTCTTACATCTCATTCTAGGACAGATCAATATTCAAAGTGTTCATGAATGTTTTAACTAGCTCTGCTCATTTGTGTGAAAGAAGCAGTAAATTGCATCCTCTTCTTGTCTGAAATCCAGATAAGCCTTTGAGCTATTAAACCAGAATAGGTTAACTTTGCCTACAAAATACTTGTGCCTCTGCTTCTACCAGTGATTTTTGGTATTCTGTATCCCAGGCCGGAGTGCTTGCCTGTAAGGCAGGTAGGTAGAAAGCAATCTGTTTTTATTCAAAAGCAATTACATTTGTCTTTGATGTATTTGGGTTTTTTTTTCCCCCTTTCCTGTCTAATCGGTATTCTTTTAAAGGTTTATATTAGTATTGCATTTTTGTTCTTTGCTTTTGTAGAACCTCCTGGGAATTTGGGTATCTGAGGCCCTCCTTCTATGTACTTGGCAATAAACATGATGTTGTGTCTTTGAGAAAGTGAAAGAAAGGTCATAGCATTACAGTGGATGTCTGCATGCTCCTCCTTTGCCTCAAAGTTGTGTATCCCTGTTTTGTGTAGAAACAAGTCTAGACAATGTATTTATCTAAGCGTAGATCTTGCAGAGATTTGGAACCTTTTTTATGGTTCAGAATATTACAACTAAGGAAGTACCATAGCAGCCATTGCAAGAGAAAAAATATGCAGCCAGAATTCATGATCATTTGTGGCAGTGGTCGACAAATGAAAGACATTGCATATTCTTAGAGGTAACAGCAAAATGTGTTCAGTATTGATTCAACAGTAAGTTATATATGTATATGTATCTATAAATATATATATGCATATGTGTGTATATCCCTGTATAAAGTACAGATTTGCTTCAGGCAAACTGAGAAATCTTAGTATATGTTACAGGAGTTCAACATTTATTTTCCACTGTTCTTTGCTATTGAACTATGCCTAAGGACTGAAAATGCTTCCCTGGATATCCTGTACAATTGTTATTTCTCACATCTTCCATATGCCCATTTATAACGGCTGTGATTAAAAATGCAGTATTACTCGATTACCACAGTATCTGCAATCTTAATAATTTTGCACACCTCTTATGAGAAAAGTAGGTAGAGTATTAGACTATCCCAGATAAATGCTGACTCTGAGGGCAGCTAGTGTGAGCATGCCAATGACTGTTTGAAGTCAGTAGGAATTTTGCCCAGATTTAAAAAAAAAGAAAAAAGGGACATATGGAGCTCAAGCTCTACCCATGGAAATGTTGCAGAGCAAGACTGTCAAAAATATGCTGTTGAGCACAGACTGAGCAGGGCGCAGTGACCTTGAGCTGCAGGGAAAGCCCCTGTAAGGCTTTAGCAGGATCAATAGAACAGATCCCATTCAAAGTGAACAGGAAAGGGCTCTGCGGTGCGTCGCAGCACGCCCCGGGGTACGGGGCAAAGCGAAGGCACGCGGTGTGCGGGCACCGCAGGCAGGGCTGTGCCTCCGGAGGCTGCTGCACCAGGACCTGCAGTGTGCTCCCCTCTTAGCAGCCGGGATGTGGTGAGCTGGAAGAGAGCGCCGTGCCTCATCTCTGACCCTGTAGGACAGCTGTAAATTCTGCCTGGCCACGGCAGGGGATGGAGGGTGGCCAAGTAAGATGTGACCTACTGACTCAACAGTGAATAAGCCAAAAGGAGGTAGAGTGAACCAAGAAAATGGGAACGCAGTAAGGATGTGTACTCCAACCTGCGGTACGGTGTGATACTGCTGGGCACTTAGCCTCCCACAGAAGAAGCAAGTTTGCCTCAGCCTAAAATACAAATATCCTTCAAAGAGGATTGTCCAAGAGCTGAAAAAATTGGCAGCAATGTGAAGAGCCTCATTAGAGACAGTCTGATGGGGTTTAAGTGAAGGGGCTTCCCAGACTGCAGAGCACCCACTGCCTGGGTTTCCAAGGAGCATGCTGTCTGCGGTGTGCAAGTCACCTTGAAGCAACCCTTGACAGGAATAGGAAAGAAATCATCAGGTATTATTAATTATAATAGGTTGTTGTTGCTGGTTAAAATTGTAACAACTTAATTGAAATAGTGTCTTACACCATAGCATAGTGTTCTTGAAATCAGGAGCTCGTTTTTGGTGGAGTAAAGTTCTCTGTAGTGTGAATACATCTGTCACAGCCTGGCCCCCATACATCCTCAAATGTATGCTGGCTTTTAAACTGAGCTGCATTTCTTTTTCCTTTTCTGATATTCTCTGGAACACATTTTAATGCATTTCTAGCTTATCTAGCCTAAGGTCACACAGCTGGACAATTTAAATGGGTAAATGCAGGCCCTTCCAAAAATGCAGAACAGGAATGAACAGTGATGCAGGGTTTTTCTTTTCCACACGACCATCTTTCTTCCCTACTCTCCCCCTCCATGAGTTGTTTTGATTTAACACACCACTGTTTGAAAGTGTATCTTAAAAGAGTGTGTTTTACTCATATTGAATAATGCTCTGCTGCTTCGAACTTTGCCTCTGTATGAAGAACACAGCCAAGTTTTAAAAATGCAGCTGCAAGCTCGAGCTGAAATTCCCCTGGTCCCTCTGGCAGCCTTAATCAGCAAAGTTCTCCTGGAGCTGCAGAAGTTGCCTTTCAAGCACTGATAAAGTGGGACGGGTTGCACAGCTTCGCTGCCCAACACCGCCTGCCCTGCGAGGATTCTGCTGCCCTTTCAAAGCCCACGTCTCTGAGCCACACCATGCAAGCTCCACCGCCTCACGGCAGAAGAGAGCTGGGGTTTGGGATGGGTTTTTCCCCCTCCATACAACACCAATTACTGCCTGCCATGAGCCCAGCCCCTGCACTTGTACCACTGGGCTTGCAGCATCCCAGGGGTGTCTTTGGGGAGTGCTGTTTCAAAAGAAATTCTACAGTTTCCAAAAAAACCTGCTCAGTAAGATGGAATGAAAATGCTTAAATGTAAAAGAAAAAAGGGAATTGAATCACAAAACAGAAATGTGATGGAGAAAGATTATTTTGGTCACTGCAGAAGCTTAGTTTTGATATAACTACCACAAAATGTACCTTACGATAGGATGTGGATGTCTTACTTAACTGAAGCGTTCAGTTCTGAAAAGGTCAATGTGAAATGCTCCGCAGTGACTCGAGTGCTTTGCTCTGGGTTGTATCTATTTTGTTTTAACAGAAAGATTGTCAAAAATTAACACATCTCTCCAAAACAATTTGTTCCTGTCAGACTGGCCTTTTCCATTCCCATTCATCCTTTCCACTTCACTAACTCTCTGGATACGTCTTGGTCCCTTTCAAGTCAATAGCAAAAGTCCAAGTGGCTTCTTTTAAACTGGAGTTTCATCCAGCTCTTTCTTTTTCACGGTGTTGTGTAGGATACTCCTGCCACCCTCCCTGGGAGTGGTGTGAAAGAGCGCCAGATGTGGACAGTCCTCCAGAATAAAGGAGTATTAGTATTTCTTACAAGAGAAATGTTGCAATTTCAAATTTCCCCATCTCCTCCTGATTTCATGGAAGTCTGATACAATAATTGTTGATAGCATGCCACGTGAAAAATGAAATAGCTGGGAGCCAAATCTATATGTGGCAAATTGAGTTAAAGAAATCTCATAAAAATAAGCAGTATATAAAAAAACCTAAGGATTTTAAAAGCCGATTATTCTCCTACTGTCCCAGTTTGTTTATTTTATTTCTATGCCAGCAGAGATTCCCTCAGAGATTAACACCATGGACTAATGCACAGATGGGGCCAGAAACTTGAAAGTCATCTGAATATTAAGAATTTAAATCTTTAGCCTCAGTGATTTGAACAGAAAGCCAATTATGAGGCTGAATTAGTTTTCAAATTAAACTGCAATTTAAGGCTTGTGAAATTAATCTTTTAAGGCATATAGTTGCATTTGTATATATATTCATGTGGGGAATTTGGATTCTGCAGTTCTGGCTTGTTCCTGTTCTCCAACCTGACTGTACAACTCATACGGAGATGCCTGGTGTCCTGCAGGTCATTCTTTCATTGAAGGAACGGAGTGGGTGTTGCTGGGTGGCAGGGGAGGAAATGGAAGCGGCAGTGCCTGTGATCTGAAGAGAAGACGCTTCATTTTTAAAAATTAATAGGACTCTGAGTGAAAACCCCTTTCTTCCATTACAACCCATTCCAAAAACGCCATAGTGCTGCTCATAATTAAAATGGTCAATATTCTTCTACCAGCTTGGAGGTAAAATTATGTTAGTACTCTTCATTTGGGAAGGTCTTAATTCAGTGGAGCACCTGAGCAGGTTCATGGACCTGGGCTGACTTGGCTGCTGGCGGTGACGTGGCACGGGAAGGCCAGGGTGTGTGCCAGGTGCATATTCCTGTCGATAGCACTAGAAGCTAGAAATAATGCAGATGCTGTATGTTTCAGAGAGCTCATGTCAAGGTAAAATCTTCAAGAGCCAGAGTAGGTCTCGACAGAATCTTCCAGTCATCCCAGAGCTCTTCTCAGGTTGGGTGCGTTACTTCTGGGTTCATCACAAGCCTAAAGACAAGCGTCAGTGCAGTGCCGTTTTCTGCAGCTTGGGTAGGTGCTGCTCTTACCCTTGCACTTTATATGCTATTAAAAATGGCTTTGTCCAACCTGACTGTATTCTCTCACACATTACACACAGACTTAGGATACACAATATTCTTTTTTAAGTTCTTTTGCTCAGCCGAGCACAGTTTTAAGATAAGAAATTGTTTTTCTGCAGACGCATGTGGTAGTGCTTTCCGTTTTATTTCGAGGTGAGTGGTTATGAAATCGGTGCTCTTAATTTCCTTTTCAGAAGCATCCAGTCCCAAGAGCAAGGAAGTGAATTACAGGACTGTAGGTGAGAAAAAAAATGCAAATCCCTAGACTGATGGTTTTGCCCTCCAGCAAAAATGGCCATGTTGACATGAAGAAAAAAAAATGTAGAAATCATGTTCTGAGACCACTCTAGAAGGGAGTTATAACACTGCAATAGTCCACTCTGTACCTCCTTTTAACCAGCAGTTACAAATAACATAGTATTATATATATTATATTTATTACATTACATTACATTATATTGTCAAAACTCAAGGGTTGGATTCAAGCCTTGTGGAAGATGTGTTAAGTCTCAGGTTTTGTGCAGCCAGTTCTGAATGATTTCACTAGTTGCATATTGCCTTCAGTTAAGCATAAGAACTAGCCATACTTTCAAGCACAGTTCGGTGGTGGTGTGCAGGATATCTTGTCCTAAGTCATGCTTTCTCCATTTTTTGAATTAGCCTCTGGGAATCAAGAGGATTCATCTGCAGGAACTCGGCCAGGCTGAGGCTCATCGATTTATGCAGTCAAAACTATTTGCTCAGAGGCTGAATGCGCTTTTGCCCATCTTGGAAGTTTCACTTTGTTATTTTTCTGCAATACGCAGGGTCTCAGTAGGCTGCAGGCTGCTGTGCAGGAGTTACCTTCAAATCTGGCTGTGCCCATGTGTGTGCTGCATTCAGTGCATCCGTTCATTTTCTCTCTGGAGGTATTTATTTCATTTTCAACGGTAAGAGGGTATTATTTCAGTTCAAGTGACAGCAGCGTCTTCGACTTGCTCAGTCATCTCTCCAGACCCACTTGCTCTCTCTGTTCTCATTAGGTTGGCTCTTGCCTTGTGTGAGGCTGAGAATCTGATGTCTCTGCTAATTAGGAAGTGGCATCCTTTATGAATTAGGTTAGCTGCTTGAAAGGTCAAAATTTGCCAATGATTACAAAAATAATGGTGAAAGAGAATTACAGTAGCTATCAGTTATGACTGAAAGAATATCATTCAGAAGGAAAGTGCTGTTTCTATTTAGTTTTCTATCTAGAGCGTGTGGGATGCAGTTTAAGTATATTTGCAATTTATTACACGTGCAGTAGAATTTCAGGTACTTCTATGATCTTCATGTCTTGCAAACATTCCTATTTACCTATATAACTCCACTCAGCACCTTTGGTGAGTCGGCTCCCGGTTTTTCATTTGAAACTCTTAACAATGAGTATGTGAAAGTGCTTCAAATCACTTATTGAATACGTTTTATTTTTTTAACTTGAGGATACAGGTTTGTTTGCTGAGACGTTTTAGTCTTTAACACTACAGCAGTGCTCTAAATACTGTTCTCAAATTCATGCTTACTGGCAAGGTAAATTCACCCATAAGGAGCTCTGTGCTGTGCCATTTTAGACTGCTACCGGTACCCCAGGTAGGGCAAGTAAAACTAACTTGGGATGGCTCGGTGGCATTGCAACCTGCGTACCTGGAGACAGCCCCCTCCTGCCCCTCACCTCGCCTTCCCGCGTTGGGAGTAGAAGAATCTTGTTAGTTTTATAGATCAATTAAAAAGACAGGTAGTACAAGCACACTTCAGCGTGTTTATTGGTAAGAAAGACCATTTTTTAAATAGGGAAGCTGTATACAAGTAATTATGTGTATAGTTGTGCTCCGAGGACTTGTTCGGGATCCCATTGTACTTCTCATTGTAGCTTGGTTTTGACGTCTTTGCTTTTCTAGTGTGCTGTCTTTCTGTCCCTGAGACCTTGTTGCAATGAACGAAATCACTTAGAGGGTGAAGTGTTCCTATTGTGAGCAGGGGCATGAGATTCCCATCTTCTGTGGGGAAGAAAACTAGTATCAGGAAACTCTTCTGAATGGAAAATTTTATTTTTAGGAAATGTAAATTTTACACTGCTTTTCAGTATTTAATCTTCCCATCAGCAATTACTGTCTTCTCTCTCTCTAGCATCGGATGCAGAGTATTCACTAAGTGAGCTTTCCAATTTGGGGGAAAAAAAATTAGGAGGAAGGGGAGGTTTCCATTAGTACAAAGCCATTATTAACTTGGGTTAATGAAGATCTAATGTAATATGGCCATCACCACATGTCTGCACATAATGATTCAATCCTTTTCTATGGGGGAATGATTAAATTAAGTATCTTGTAGGTCAAAATTACACTGAGAAGGTTAACCAACCTTTAATGATTCTGCAACCGTTTACCAGCCATTAAAAAACATAAACTGTAAGATAAAGCTGAATAGAGAATCAGCATTATCAGTAAAAACTGGAGGAGGTTTTAGCTTTTGCTGCTTATATCACAGGAACAGACAGGGAGGATTGTGTATTTTTATAGGGATATGTGGTATAAAGGGCAAAGTGAAAGTTTTTTTACCCTTTTTTTTTTTTTGGATTCCTGATAAGTGCCCATTAGCTCTTTCTTTTAACATGCATTAAATCTAACTAATGGATATCATACCAGCTTAGAAAAATGGTAATTATAAAGCAATTGTAACAAAGACTTTGGGAGCACAACTGTGCTAAGATATTGTTTATATGCCTTAAAACCGTGAAAGCTCAGTCTTTATGGAGAAATGAAGTTGCATAGATGGGAGAGCAGAGATTGCAGACAACGTGATGTGAATTAGCAGTCCTTGGCATGCTTTGGGACCGTCTGAGCTAGAAAGAATTGAGCTGATTCTCAGATTCCGGAGTGATTTGGGGGACATTTCTTTACAGCTGTGTGCTTATCTGCTTATACATACACGGGGCAGCTATCTTTCTTGTTTTGCTTGTTTTTTTACTTGACATGTACAGATTGAGATATAGTGAACCTAGCAAAATCTTTTTGCAGTTTTTTACAAGCAGGTGCGATTCATTTTGAAATTGATAAACAAAACTGAATATACAGGTAAAAATTATCTCCCTTTGCTCCCATCCCCCCGCATTCTGTAAGGTATTGTTTTGCCTACCCTGCAGAAAGCTTAATTAATCTAATGGGAATATTTTCCGTAAGGGATGTTTTCAAACATCTCTCTCATGTGTCTTGTCCATTGTTAGACTGAAACAAAAATATATCATTTGAGAAGATAACCTCTAGGAGACTGCAGTCTCTGGGAAATCAAAGAGAACGCATTGTGAAGTTGCAGATTCTTGGGGTCTTGCCTTTTATTGATAGCTCTCCTTCGTCATGCCATACATTAATTTTAACTCAGGTGATATATGAACTTGGCACATTAGTTAATGAAAGCTAATTCACAGTAATCTTGTCATCACTAGCTGTGCATGATAATTAAATCTGCTTCTCGGAAGAGCTGTTCAACATGCAACAAATTTGATTTAATATTGACATGATGTACTAGGTTAGGTATTTTATTTAAGATACCATGTGCCTTATTTGATGAGAAATGTTTTTCTTTCAACAGGTTAGCTACCTGAGTTAGTACGCTAGGTGTGTAGTTTAATACAGTTAAATCAAACACCGTCTGGACTGAGTATTCGTTATGTGATACACTGCACAAACGGGCAAATTCCCGAGTTCTTGCACTTCGTGCATTAATTGAACGTTGTCAGTGTGCTTGAGAGCAAGCCCTTCAGAGCAGAAAAATAAAGCTAATGCTTCTCCCGTACACTGAAAGCATAAAGTCCGTCTTGCCCCATTTGTACACCTCTGTTGTAGCTCCATCACCACCGGCAGGGTCTGACCCAAAAATGGCAGAGCACAGCTTGGGGGTCTTGACTGTGACTTGGAGTTCTCCCAGTGTTTCTGGTCTGTAGGAACTGCTGCCAGCCTCTGCTTGGGCAGGATACAGGGATTTAAAGATGGTGTGGTTAATACCTTGATTTCCACAAAACGCGTACACACGGACATCCTGCAGGCCAGACTGGGCAGTCTATGCTTTTTCACTTAAACCCTAACAATACCAGCCTCAGTCCTCAAGTGTGTAAGAACTGTGCAGTCTGCCACTGTATATTTGCCTAATTTGTGTAGTAATAGGGGCTGGATGCTGGATATGGGCATGTATTTCCTTTATTTTAATATAAAGTATATGAAGATACATCCCCATGCATAGGATGTAGAAACATTACATTATTTACTTTTATAGCAGGTAAATCATCACCAACCATCTTAGTATAGTGGAAGACTATATATAGCACCCAGAAGATGTTAGACACTGTAGCAGTATATATCCACATTGCTTTATTGAATACTCTTGTGCAGAGATATATGTTTATGTCATTACTGCAGCATACGAGTATCTAGAGGCTACGTTTTCCTTAAAGACAGGCTGAATATACAGAAAACTGAGTGATACATAGATGGTGAGTGTAAGTTAGACCAGATTATCCCCTGGGAGCAGTCCTCGGGAGGGGTACCCTCAGCATGGATTACAGGAGATGCCATCACGCTCTTATTCTTGGGTCAGCGTTGCCAGCCTGGAAATGTGTGTGCATGGGAACAGGACGGACATATCCGCTACCATCCACAATGCAGAGAGGAAGAAGTAATTTGCAGCTGGTTTACAGGAGACTGTGGTCAGACAAGCAGCCCCAGGGAGCAGTGGAGAGCCGGGGAAGGAGGCGGCTGCTGCAGTTCCATCGTGCGCTGCAGAGTGCTGCAGCCACACAGGGCCCTTTGCAGAGGATGCTTTATTAAGTTAGAAGTTAGTAATTAATGCTGACTTCCTCTCTTTATTTTCTCCGTGGTTGGGTTTCATAACAGAAAGTAAAGATAGGAGTTAGGGAGCAGATTGCCTCTTGAAATACAGCTCCCTGATGCTCAGTTCATGACTTTAGAGACATTTGTCCAGTCCCATCTCCCTTTATGGGTATGTAGGTCAAACGTTGTTGAAATAGTCCTTTTTTCTAGAGCAGATGTGCTCAGTCCAACGCTACACTGTAGAAAAGAAGCGAAAAGATCAGGGAAACAGTGAGGTAGAACTAGTTACTATACACTCCATCCACAGTATAGCTGCTGTCAGCTCACCCCATGCCCACCACAGCAGCAGCCTGTTGGGTTCCCCTGCCAAGCTGGGAACACACCATCTCCCACATGTCCTGGTTTATTTTGGAAACCTCGGTGCAGTCTGAGAGATCCCAAACAAGGAGGGACCAGAACTGCAGGGTGCTCTCATCTGAACTTGGTAGCCCCAATAACTTTCCTTTCTGAGTTGTTTTCTTGCACTAGAAGTGAATCACGAAATACCACCTGTTTTTTGGCATATGTCCTAAGACTGCACGTGTCCTAAAATGGATTCTGTTTTCCTCTTCTACTTCTGTTTTCATTAGCCCCAGGTTTTGACATTCTGTTCAGAGAGATTTTTGGTATTGAATGCATTAAGATAACATAAATTCCAAATCAAATATCTCATTCAGCACATTTCCTATTTAAATTTCTCCTGTACATTTCCCCTGTACTTATCTAAGGATTCACTTCTTTATTTGTGTTAGTTGTCTCGTGATAACTGGTTTTGCAAAAGAGCAAAAAAGAAGGCTTGAAGAGAAAGAAGAAAATTCATTGCTTGCACAGCCTTGTTTCAATTCAGTGTTCCTTCCCTCTCCTGAAGTTTATTGATCAGAAAAATGTTAAAGTTGTTGAATAGTTTGTTTTCATTTCACAAATGTGAATCAGGTTTATTGCAGAAAGATAAGAACATATTCATCATTAGAATTTGCTTTACACATTCATTTATTTTTTAATCTATAATTCTTATTGAACCAAGAAAACTCACAGGGATATGTATCACCACAGAGAACAAAAAGAGCCTGATTGAGCCAGATGGAAGGAGGAGAGCAAGGCACTTTCCGCAGTGCAAAAATACAAACTTATGAGGCCACTTCTTGCTAATACTGAGAAATGTTGTTTTCCCAAAGTTGGGGAAGATACTGGGGGGATTGCTTACATGCCGAGTGGCTTAAAGACACTTGGCTAGGGTACAAAACCCAGGCATGCTGCAGCCATTGGTAGATCTGCCCATTTAAAGCATGGGGTATGTTTTTAAATTCTCTTGCAAACAGGTGCAAGCTCTCCAGCTGTCTGCTTTCTCTGAACTGGAAGTTTGGTAGCTTTGTGATCAAGCTGGAGATCTCAGCTTATTAGATGAGATATGGTGCAATGTTGATGTAGCCACATGTCCTCGAGTTTGCCAGGAGCATACATCTAACCAAGTGGTCAGAACAAACTCATCTCTTTGTAAAACAACGCATGGCTCCGTCTTGAATCAGCTCAGGTTCTTGTTGGGACCACTTTGCGTCTCCTCCAGCATGGCAGGCTCACAAGTTGGTTCATCTGTTCTGAGTTCCCGAAATGAGCAGTGTTCAAGCGGTACATTCCATCTTTCCATTGATGCTGTTGGGTTTGGTGGTCACTAAACGAGGTTATGTCTGGTTTCGCTGTCTCTCTTTGACTCCCACTCCTCCTTTCAGGTCTCATCTCATTAGATTCATCCACTGGCGCAGACTGCTTTTTGTAAGCAGTATGTGTCTGCCCTTTTAGTCATTCTCTCCTACCAATATAACAAGCGTAAAGCTGGGCCCTATGAGCTCTGGGGGGTCACAGGACCATGCAGCTGCAGGAGTCCATCCAATCAAGTAACATCTTTTACCCTCATAATGATAATTTCCCACTTTAGCAAAACACCCTGCTGCCAAACTCCAGTGATAATGAGCCTGTCAGCGCATCAGTGCACTCCCAACAGTATCTAGAAAGTAGGGATTGTTTTTTGCAAGGCAAATGAAGACACTGGTGATTAGCAAGAAACAAACCAACGATTCAATACATCGCTGGCCACACATACCAAATCATTGATTTTCTGTCCTGCTGGGCAGCAGCTGTTCCATTTGCTCTGCAGAAATGTTTTGGCTTTTTTTCTCCAGAAGGGGCTGGAAAGGTGGACGTTTCTCCAAGAACTGGAGGCAGCAGGCAGTTGCTTCCTGCACTGGGCATGGGCACGTTGATGGGCTCCTTCTGAAGCTGCTGAGAAGTCTGATGGGCTTTCCACTATTAAACTCTACTTGTGAAAGCATGTGAATGCAGTGATTGGATGGGAAAAAGTCTCCTGTGAGAATCTGTATGAAATTGCAGGACAAAAAATGCTGCCCTAAAACTTACAATCACTGAAAGAATTAGAAGTTAATCATAGATATCCTCATATGACTTCTTGCTATATACCAGATATGTGTAATCAGTATCCTTACAGATCATCTAGTCTCAGCAGTGTTGCTATTTTCATAATCCTCGCCTTGTCTAGCTGCCTGGATTGAAATGGGATGTCTACTCTGTAGCATTTCTGAGTAAAATGCATGACCCCGAGTCAACGGGACTGCAGTCTGCTCTGCAATGAGATAGTCCTGATATTTCGTCTTCCTTTGTTCCAAGGTACCTACGTGATGACAGTGACGGCAAATGATGCAGATGATAGTACTACAGCGAACGGGATGGTGAGATACCGAATTGTGACTCAGACCCCACAGAGCCCATCGCAAAATATGTTTACTATTAACAGCGAGACAGGAGACATTGTCACTGTGGCTGCTGGACTTGACAGAGAGGTGAGTTTAAAAGCCATGATTCCAGGTTTCCCGTTGTTGAGGGTTGCTGACTTGCAAAGCCCAAATCCTGTCTTGAATACTAAGCCTCTAAAAGTTTGAGTTGCGACATGGAGATTGTGGTCTGTGCTTCTGCAGCAGCTGTGGGGCATCATGGCTTTGATGTGATATTTTTGTCTTAATCCATATCAGCCAGTGAAACCCTGGGAGTATCTTCAAACTCGTGAAGCTGATATTTTCCTTGCGTAAATTTGTACAACTCAAAGATGTAGAAAATACTCCAGAAGGAGCAGGGGATGAACAAATTGGCATTTGTCCCCCTTCTGTCGGGGGACAAATAAAGTGCTGGAGATCTATAGCCCTTTCTAGACCTGTCTTGCTTAGTTCTTTGCATGTTATCTTTGGAAGCAGTTACACGGCCTGTACTCAAACTGCTTTGCATGTTTCATGATGGCATCCTTGTGTCCTTTCCAAACTATGAAAATGTCTTCTAGTGATTTTGGTTTTGTGTGAGGCTCTGCCTTTAATGCCTCTTCTTCATGGCGTTTTACAATGTACAGCTTTTCCAAATGCAGAAGAAATTTCATTTTTACTGACAGAAACATACTCTGCCAGTGTAAGCTGTATAGTATGATTCTCAGAGCTCTGTCTTCTCTAGTTGTGAGTATAGGTCAAGGACAAAGCATGTATACCTCACAGATTAAACAAAAATCAGTGTAGCATCAGTGGTGGGTTGGAGTGACTGGGGAAGAAGGGGACGAGAGTTAATGGATGTGAAGGGAGAGGGGGAACTTAAGTTCTGGGGGTTTTCCCCATTGGACTGTGCGGTTCACGGAGTGTCACCTATCCAGTGCAATTAGATCTTGGTCAGCTAAATGATGGGAAGCATCATTTGTTCATTGCGCAACCAGCCACAGGTAGTATGGCTGTGCGGCGAATTCCAAAGTAAGGACTTCCATAGTCTCAGATGTTTAAGTTCGGGCAGTCCCTAGAGATAACAAGTCCCCTGAAATCCATTTGGAGTGAGCCCAGCATGCTGCATTTCTGGGAGAAGGCACCAGAAACAGGGTTTTTTTTCCGTTCTCTCCTTTCCTCCCCCATCACCGACGGCAGGGACAGACCCAACGGGAGCCCCCACATGCAGGCTGGTACATGGGTTTCCTGCCTCGGACACAGATTCAGAGGGGTGAAAACCTCCAGCACCTCAGAGACTTTTTTCCCATGCACATCAGCCCTGGCAGCACTTTTTTGGCCCCACTGCAGAGTACTCTGCTGAGCACCAGCCAACAGGCATTGCTCTGCTGGGGTTTGTGCCCATTTCGTTCACGTCTGGGGCCCCTTTTTTGCTTCAGAGCTGCATGGTGGCTTTGGGAAGAATCCCGAATGTGGCTGTGGAGCCGCAGCTGGGAGTGGATAAAAGCACTGGCAGCAGCTCAGCAGCAAGCGGAGTGCCCCGGGGCAGCCGACGGGACCAGCACAGCGATGGGGGCTGCTGGCTGGGAACGGCGCAGATTTGGGGCTTGCCCAAGGCACAGTTTGAGGGCAAGCCGACCCGGGGGTAGACGCTGTGTGAAACAGCTTTCCAAGGAGAAGGTCGGGTGAGCAGAGAGCTTTCCAGATGTGAAGACAAGAAGCAGAGCTGGGGGAGCAGGAGAAGCACCAGAGCCTGTTCCTTCCCACTTGACGTGGCAGACTTTGCAAGCACAACCTAGGGCAGATTTGACCTTTCCCTGCTCTTTTTATTTAGAGAACCGGAAAGTTAGCTGAATCTTAAGCAGGTAGATTATCCTAGGCAATGCTGAAGCCTGCAGCGTGCTTGCAGTCGAAGAGGAGAAACAAGTGCTGTAGAGATTACTGGCAGCCCTCGGGGGGACGGTGGCAGAGTACTCGGGGGAGAGATCTGAATTCTGGCAGGAAAATGCTGATTTTATGGAAATGACAGAACTATTATTGGCCCTTTGACATCAGTGGGGGCCAGCATTTTAATGTAGGGCTTTATGGGTGGAGAAAGGTCATCTCTTTGTATTAATTTCGGAGTCCTAGATTGGGACAGCTTGGTGGGAGAGAGGTTTTAATCTCAGCAAATCAGCTGGAAAAAGAGGCAGGTGATAATTAGGGGGAAAGGATAAGGCAGAAGGGTCGTCTTTTTTCAGATTATCTCATTGCATCTGAAATATTTTAAAAACTTGCAGGGGAACCACATGCTTCATGTTAGTTCCCCTGTTGCACTGGGTCTGGGAAATAAGGCAAGCTGGCACCTTGTATATGGAAATATGGTTGAGCGTCCCAAGCTGAGTAGCGTGTTGGGCAAGGGACACTTGGATCGGGGCAGAACAACCAGCTCTGGGCGCAATCCTGGGGCTGCCCTGAAGCTACAGGACATGCTTATTCCCAGCGCTCTCTGCTGCGTTTCAGGATTACATCTGGAATTGGCAAAAGTTTCTGGTTTATTAACATAAAATTGTATTAGGTCTAAATTGAAAAATGTGTTTAAGCACTCCCATAACTGTTCCACAGATTGGTTTTTTGTTTTTGTTTGTTTTTCCTGAAATCTTGAGAAAGCTATTAGAGGAGTAAATTTGGTTTTGCTGCTGACATTTTCTTGTTGTTAGGAAAAGGAGCCGAAGAGCAGTATTTGGAATGCAGATTTGTGTAAATTAAAATGTTAACAAATCTGACCTATTCAGCTGAAACTACTACAACCAAGATAAATTCCCTGGATAGCAGTTATTTCTCCAAATGCTTATTGACACATTTATCAGTGCCTATGACGCTATTATGTTAAGCTGTGTTGAAACAGAACCAGGTTTTCAGTCTCCACTGGACCCTTCTACCTTGCTCCTGCCATGCAAAGGCGCCTCAAAGCAGGCGCGAAAATAACTGTCAAAGCTATTCCGTATCTGAGAGACAGGTCCATGTTCCAGATCCAGCATTTGTCTTTCAGAGGGGAGAAAAGTTACTTCAGAACTGGTGTTTCTAGCTCAACATTTCTGTTGCGTGCTCATTAAACGAGACTTCCCGATGCTCTCAGCATCTCCACTTAAATATTGGTTCTTTACTGGTTTCTTACATTGCCTTCAATTAATGAAATGTCCAAGAAACTGGACGAGGCGTTCCAGCTTGTTTTGTGTCATGAGAAGTGTTTTTGGTTAACCTGCAAGAAACCTATTTTAAGACAAATTCATGTAGTTTACTGCTGTTTCTAAACCCTCATTTCCACAAACCCAGGAGGAAATTAAAAACTCCGTCTCTCAAATTTTACTGGTCTCTCTAAATATGTCTGACACTGAAGATAGCAAAATGAAAAGCCAAGGTATTAAAATATTCATGGATTTAAAGTTATCTTACCTGGTTCCCATTAATCTGGATGTAAATATGGTTACAATGCTCTGTGTCCATTCACTCATTAAGACTGTGCTTAATTGAATGGATCCCCAAGGAAGATAAAGATAATTGGACTGTACTTCATAAAAATTATTAAAGGAGGACAGTTTAGCAACAGCCTGATTTAAGCTCCTGGATGCCTAAGGTTGAGAAATGCCAAAGGTGGAACAAAGAAACATCTATCCCTTGAACTAAAAGGGAAAATGATAGGGATTTAGAGTGCGCCAGAGGTTCAAAGGTACATTCAGACAGCCAGGCTTAGATGAAAAGGTTAAAAGCAGATACTTGCTCTAATACAGGAAAACATCAGGGAAACGTAGGAAATCTGTAGCTGATTTAATGAAACTAGGAGGGAAAGATCAAATAGTGGTGGGAGCACAAAATGTGTGGATTAATGGGAAGGCTGTGAAGACATGAGATGGACAGGTTGTAACAAAGTTGAGGGGGTAGGAGGGGACCACGCTAGCCTGTTTAGTTTATGGTAGGCTGCTGCAGAAATGGTTGGTACTACTAGGAGATGCTACCCAAATGTTAGCTTAATTTAGCAGTGCATCTGAATTCCAGACTTCGTTGCTTTTTCTTCTCTCCACTGGGAAGAAAATAACAAGAGGTAAAAAAGGGTCAGCTGTCCCCAGCTGGGGCTGGGAAACAGGCAGAACGTTCATATTTCTGTTTTCTGTTCTGAAAAGTAACATTTCGCCTTAAAACCGTGCAAAAGGGACCAGATCTGTTCTGCGTGTTAGCTCATTTTGTCTGCTGCCGCTCACGCTGGCGTCCCAGATGGGGATCGAGCCCAGACTGTCAATCTGACAGTGAGCTCCTGGTGCAGTAATTCAACCCCATCAGCTCTTTCAATTTCTCTGGTGGCAGAATATCTGTCTCAGTGGTGCAGTAAACCTGCACTGGGGCTATAGTATAGGCAATATCATCTTCTGAAGAGCTTCGCCTGAATATTTTATGAACAGGACTTTGAGAAAGCAGGAGGGGAAAAAAAAAAGAAATGAGAGAAAAGGAGCTGGTTGATCCCACACTCTGCTGGCAGGCCAATAAATGTTGAGACATCTCAAATGTCATCCAGGCTTATTTGAGATAATAAGTATTTCGGCTTGGCGGTGCTTGTAGTGTAATGTTGCTAACTTTTTGAGATCTCCTTTAGAAAGGAGTCCCTTCCCAGCACATTCGTCTCGTGTTGAAAAAATGAAGAAAGTCAGGAGCTCTGAGTTGCTTCTTCCGAATTTCTGTATGTTTATATTTCTTTTAAAAGTGATTGGATCTCTGCTGCTGCAAATGCTTTTAAAAATACATGAAATCCGATTCTATGATTACTACACTTGGCTTTCCGAAAACGTGATGTTGCTAGTCTTTCTCAAGTGAGTGAAAGATAAAAGGGAGAGCCTGCCAACAACTGAGTTAGTGGTTTATTTTATTTATGAATGAAATGGCAGGATTTTTGTGGGGAAGAGGAAAAGTTCTTCTTATTAGCAAAGACAGTTGATTTCTTTTCCAACGCTCTGGTTTTGGTGCAACTAGACATTTCTGATAGAACAGAAATTTGAAATGTTGTGTTAAAAAAAAAAAAGGTACTTTGCCTCTCCAAAAACTGAACAGGGATTGGTTCTTTCCATCTGTAGTAACTATTTTGGGTACATTTATCTCCAGGTCATTGCAGTAGCTTTTCAAAACCTCCTTGTTACTTCATTTCAAACGCTGGCCAGGAGTAAACAAGGCTTTGGACCAGTGATAGGAATTGGTTTGGCCATTGAGTCTGCTATAATTCATCCTTTGTGAAACAATCCCATAGATAGCAACCCACTAGTTTGAGATTACTCAAAGACAGTGGTTTTAATCTAGGCTTGTCAGTTCGAGCCAGCCAGTACTCTTAAGTGTAGCGAAGAGGTAACGCAGGCTGAGCCTTGCTTTCAGAACCAGGAAACTTTCCTCTGACAGGAGAGTCCAGCAGCTTTCAATCCTTTTTCCACCCCTGGAATATAACAAAAGGAATTTATTCTGTCCTAAATTATCATCGCCTGGTGTTAATTATTTCCCCTTACTACTGCATATCAATGTGATGTTCTGCAAATCTGCGCCTCCTCCTCTGACCAGGGCTGGAGGAACATCTGGCTGCAGCGTGACACTGAAGGATCTCGACACGATACAAGTGATATATGAGTGAATCTGTGCAGATTATCAGTCGTGTATGTATACTGACAAAATACAAAGAATGAAGGAAAGTGACATCTAAATGGCTTGACTGCATCTTAAGAGTTTCTGTTTACCATTTTCCTCACTCAAATTAGCCGTTTTCCTCACTCAAATTAGCCATCTCCAAGGAGAAGTGAGGACTAATGCAAAATTGGTAAGAGGATGTCATCTTCTGACAGGCACAATCTAGCATGCATCGTATTTGCTATTTGTATCTGTTACGGGAGTTCTTTAAAGTGAGAGGGATTCTGGTTTTCATATTCTCTCCATTGTTTTTAGTGGAGAAGAACTAAACCAAGGTTGTTAGATTCTGCTGATTCACAAGTGTCTTGCTTTTAAAGATGAAGTTCCCATATCACTGCATTAAAACGTGCAGAAAAATGCATCTGCAGCTGAACTCACAGGAGAATGAGAGTGAGAGATTAGCAATTATTTTGTCAGTGTGGCACATCCATTTCTATGACTCTGGACCACAAGCCCCTGTACTGAGCTTCCAGAGTTGCAGGCTCCCAAAGTACTTTCCAGTGACGGAGGTGATGAAGGACTGTAACAGACTTCCAAGGGTAAGTGGCTTTTCCACTTCTCACGGCATTCAGATAATTATTGGAAGTCTTTCTGGAACATATCTTCAAGCCAGACATGAACTACTGGAGTCTTAACAGAGGTAAGCAGGTAAAATACTACAGCATCCTCTGTACAGCAGGTCAGACTGTGTTTTACTTGTCCCTTCTAGCCTTGGCCTTAATGTTTCCAAAAGAGTTTCCCTTTGCTGTTGAGAAGCAGTTCTCCCCAGCCGTGTCACACAGCACGCTCTGCTCTCTCTGTCTGCCTGGCTGCCACACGCCATCCCAGGGATTTGTGGAGCACAAAGTCATTCCAGGGGATGAAAACCACTCTATAAATGTCATTTATCATTGAATACTCTGTTATTCCTGATACCTTGTAATTTTTTAGGTCCATGTAACAAAAATGTAAATACTGAAGCTTTATATATTAATATGCCTGAAATCATTACTTGAAGATAAAACTGGTTAAATTATTCAGTTATAAAATTATCCCATTTCCACAGCAGCATATCCTGTCAAAGGAAGAGCTGATTAGCCATAAGCTGAATTTAGCCAGTAGATTTATGCTTGATTCTGGTTTATGTTTCTACATTGTACATAGGACTGATTTGAGCTTGCTCCATCATTCCAGCACGCATTTCATTTTCTCGTTAGACACAAGAATGGCCTTTTTCAGCAAATTATGGTGAGGACTGCTACCACTCATCAGTGAAGAAGGTTCATTTCATTAACCCCATTTTAGTGCTTTTGGAAATGCATTGTGCACCCAATGGAGGGCCACTTGTAGTAATTCAAGATACCAGGAGTTAGCAGACGGGGCGGGCTTGAATCTGCTCTGAGCGCTGCTGGTCCAGCACTGCTTAATGGATTCCTCAGTGGCCCCTGTTGCAGGGTGGGAAAGATGTGAGCGAAGCCTCGTCATAGAAATTACACCATTTGTGTTAATTAAGAAAGGAATTATATCAGTGGTTCTGAAACCTTGTTACAGTACCTGGAAAGAATATGTCTCCCTGTTTGCATTTCTCAAATATCAGTGGCTGTGTGTCTTTCTGGTGGGTGTTTCCAGAATCATCTGTACCTTTCAGTCTTCTGCATGATTGCTGCAACTCTCTAAATATGATGCTGTCAGTCAGGTTTTGGAGCACATGTGTATGGAAAGGCTTTTTTGATTATTTTTCCTTGGTAAAAACCTGATATCTAGGTAGACTAGTAACACTGATAGAGGGCTCTGAGCTATGGGCCTTGGAGGACAATGGCATGAGTATGTGTTTCACTAAAAAAAAAAGAGTATTTGGAGATCATAGGAGAAACTTTTAAAGAACAAAAGAGCTTTCCAAAAGAAGAGGCTGGTAAATAGTTTGGAACCTGTGGGAGTCCAATGAGTAGATAGGAAAATAGCCATGGTATTTACCTCTAAAAAACATTCACCAGCAAGATGATCAGGACTCAAATGTGATGGGCTGGAGACCTACTGGTTACACAAAATGTGATGATCTGTTGGCACAGTTTGAGTGTGAGTTTGTGTGAGCTCAGCCTAGCTGTGGTTTCATCCTCACGCATTCACTCATTATCCTCTCTCTGCTTAGATACTAATGGCCCTGTCATCACTGGGGGGTCATATATATATATACACTTAATAACTTTGACAAGCAAAGAGAAACACTAATGAAGGAAGTAAGACAGCGTAACATATTTAATCATACTGCCCGGACAGGCAGAGCACGTTTTATGGCCACCTGTACTGCTAATCCTTGACCGACAGATGTGTGATATTTAATCCGACACCTCTGCTTTTGGGGAAGGAGCACTTCGCATGCTTTGGAAAAATAGGGCAGAGCAGAGCCTGTTTGGTTAAGCAAGCTGCTCAGTCTGATAGTTTCCATGAAACCTTATGACATTCTTCCCGTTATTTCAGTCTATGCAACACAAACTCTTTGGGATTCAGAAAATCACGGTCAGACTGTCACCAGGATAAGCAGCCCAACCAATTTTTTAGTGCTAATTGTGTACTTGTCTTCAGTAATTCTTTGCCTTGCTGTTGGCATTGCTAAAGTGCCGTATTCATGACTGGGACATGCTGTGTCTTCTTTGCCACTCCTCTTGCCCTTTGAAGGAGGAGAGCGTCAGAGCTGTTTGTGAGGGATGAGGAAGGACCCGTGATTTTGTGGCCATGCCGATCCTCTTGAGAAGTTGGTTTCACATTTGCAGACCAGTTGCTGAGGAGGCTTCATCTTTCCTGACAAGGCTGACAATCCTGTGCTCCAGTGAAATGTAGCTGTTACAAGAGCTGATGAGGAGCCCACCTCAGCACTACAGCACTTCTCTGCAATATATGTCTGACAAGGTGATCTGCTACACACGGCTTGCATTTGTCTTGGCCTTGCTCCTGTCGGAGGGTGTTCCATTCCCCATCAAATTATGCTTTTAATGAAGAGGATCAAATAGAGCAATGGTGCGGCTTTCATCAGTTTAGTTGTTCTTTGAAGTTTTTCAGTTTGAGTCCCTGTGAAGATGCACACAGAATGATGCTTTAACTACAGAGCAGAAAGAACCGGTGTATGAAAGTAAACCTATAGCCAGTTTACATCTCCCATGGAGCCGATTCCACCAAGAATGAGTCCTACCCTTTGGCTGAAATGAAGAGTTTCCTCCCATTCAGTGTATATGGAGCTATTTACTGCCTGCCAGAGTAGCTCCCCAATTAGGTTTTTTAATTCTTTTTTTCTGTTTGGATTAGACTGTCTTTTATACACCTGGCTTCATAGAATCATAGACAAGTTTGGCTTGGAAGGGACCTTAAAGATCATCTAGTCCAACCCCCCTGCAATGAGCAGGGACATCTTCAACTGGATCAGATTGCTCAGAGCCCCATCGAACCTGACATTGAATGTTTCCAGGGATGGGGCATCTACCGCCTCTCTGGGCAACCCGTGCCAGTGTTTTACCACCCTCATTGTAAAAAATTTCTTCCTTGTATCTAGTCTAAATCTACCCACTTTCAGTTTAAAGCCATTACCCCTTGTCCTATCACTACATACCCTTGTAAAAAGTCCCTCTCCAGCTTTCTTGCAGGCCCCCTTTAGGTACAGGAAGGCTGCTGTAAGGTCTCCCCGGAGCCTCCTCATCTGCAGGCTGAACAACCCCAACCCTCTCAGCCTGTCCTCACAGGAGAGGTGCTTCATCCGTCTGATCACTGAACTTGTAGAGGAGGATCTCGCCCCCCTCTGGACCTGCTCCAAGAGGTCCATGTCTTTCCTGTGCTGAAGACTCCAGAGCTGGACACAGTACTGCAGGTAACAGGACGCAGTACTTCCTTTAAGTGTTGCTAGCATTCAGATGCTATAGCCTCTGGAGGAGATTGTACTGATTCACATGTTAAACTGTAATGATTTTTTATTCATATTTGGGAAAACTATTGAAGAGATGTTACCAGATTGAAAAGCTACATGATTTGGGGTTGACCTTTCAGATAAAACAAACGTTTGAGTTTAATTGGATCCGATTATAGAGTCTGAGCAAGAATAGGACTGATACCCAACCTAATCCGTTCTCTTTTTAAAAATGTGGAAATCTTCAGAGCCTCTCCTATAAGAAAATTCCACATGTACTAATAGTCTGTAGACCCTTTTCTTTCTTCACACACATTTTAGTATGTTCAAAGAGTTCTGGTACAGTCTGGTCACACTTGTTTCAAGTTGCTCATGAAATCCCACCTCTGACTACAGTGGGTTGGCTTATACATTATTCAATAGTAAAATCCCAGCTGAATAGGGAGGGGGGTGGAAAGTTAAGTATCGGAGTGGAAAGCTCACAGGTCCTTAGCATAATCTCTCTGGTTCAGACCTGCATTTCTTTTTCCATTTGAGCTTGTCTTACAGTGAGGAATAGTGTATCATTCCAATTTTAGATAGAAGACTACCTGCTCAGCTCAGGCAGATTTAAAGTTTTTCTTTTGGTACATCACATATTTTCCAACAGCCCCTTCCCCTCTCTAAAGGGATTATTGTCTAAATTTGCACCAGGTCAAGTGAAATAATTAAACACAGGCTGGCTCCACTAATTAACTTATCCACAGACCGTTGTCTGGTTTTAGCATTTTAAAGAGAGTTTGTTAACTCTTTCTTCCTAGACCCAGTAGTGATTTTTTAGTAACACAGCCCATTCCTGTAAGTTTCTTTGGCTACATTTCGTACTAAAATACCACCATTGACACATTTGCCAGAGCATGCATGAGTTTACGGGATGTCTCAGTCTACAGCAGCTACTTTTCTTAACAAGCGTAAGGGAAAGGCAGCTTAAATGCAAAGGAGTGTAACAGAAGACCAGATATAGCGCCTTGTGTTCAGAAAGTATTCTTAAAATGGGAAGTCATGAGTGTAAACACTGGAGAGACTATCATGTGCTTTGTAAAAAGAAATTAAAATGGTGATATATCTAGTGTCTTTATAGTACATCTCACCAGAACTTTGGAACAGTGTCAGGATCATGGAGTATGGAGTTCCTGGAGATACAGTACTCCCAAAAAGGCAGAAATGTGTGCACAGGGACAAAAATGCAGGAGTTTGCTATTCTGCACCACGAATACTGTCTAATTCCTTGAGTTCTGTGCTAATTAGTAACCAAAAAGGTGGCAGAAGGTGGGTTTTTGAAGGGGAGAGAAACTGTTCTTGTTAGACACTTCCAAGCATCACTAGACTGGCTATAAATAAGCACAGTGTCAGGTACCAGGGTTTGGGATATTCTCCATTCACTGCGTGTTGAGAGGAGGTCTCTTGGAGAAGGCCAGCAAGGTGTGGGCATGTGCGGGCAGGAAGGAGCTGTGTGGTGTTTTTCCCAGAACGGCACATGAAAGCATCTAGGAGCTTGTGGTAGCAGAAGAGTGAGGCGGTTTGTTCTTTTGTCGTGGTAACCTCACCATTTTTTCTGCTAATTTTTAGACTAAATATTTTCCTTTCATTGTTGTTCTGTTATTCCAATTTTTAAAAAATTCTAGGCGTTTAGTGTAAGAAATCCTCGTGAAGTAGAGTATGTATCAGTACAACGATGTTTTATTCAAGCTGTTCATTTTTTGCACTTAAAATGCTTTCTGTTCCAAATGCCTTTCTAGAAAAATAAATGTAGTTTTCGGTTAAAGTAAACAGGTCACATACTGAGTGACCTCAAATCTGCTGGCTAAAATTTAGCAGGGGAACTAATTGGATAAAAATGCAGTGACTCATACTATCTAGACATTCAATAAGTTGGCCTTTCCAGTCTTAATTTATACAGCTCTCTGAAAAATAAATAGATTACCGTTTCATATTCATACCAATGTGGAATTCATCTCAGTTTATGAGGAAGAATCTTGTTTTAATGGTTAAAGGTTTGGGCAGATGCTTCAACAGGGGTAAACTGACCGGGCTTTCTGTTGCCTGAGGATGGGAAGAAGAGTTTGTAAGTCAACAGTAAATGACTCTGTTAAAATTGGTAAAGCTTTTCTGGTAGGTATCTGCTTTTCTAAAGTGAGGGTTTGATGCCACCCAAGGAAGCATATGCCAAATAAAATGCCTGCTTAGGAAGCGTTGTTTTCACCTTCTGAAGGTGAGTTTCAGAGAGATAAGAAGAGCAGCATCCTTCGTGCTTTAACTCTGTGCAAACCCTGTGGTTTGCTTGCAGCAGAGTGGAGCTGGCCCTGCCATAGAGATCTGCAGTGTTTGAAATACACTACGATATATTGTATATGTTTTCCTCACAGGGGAGCTTGTACTGACATGAAGTGAAGTAGTAGATGAGAGGATACTCCACGCATTATTCATTCTGGAAGTGGTTTGTTTTGGAGATGTGTATGTTTCTGCAATTATTTTAGCCATTAAACTTCAGCCCTGAAAATGCTTTCATCTTGGCTGATTCCATCTTTTTGTGGCCATGGCAATGCAGAGGAGTGTGATGGGAAATGCGTTATTAGATTTGTAAATTATGTGCATTTTTCCCCCCTTAATGTTTGATATCAGAAGACATGATGTTTGACAGAAAAGGTAGTGAACAGTATTTGCTTGTAAATCAGCTGCTAGATGGGGTTGGAATGAGTGCATATTTGAGCATAAAGAGAAGATCTGGAAGGGTTACCAGTGCCCCTCACTATCAGAAAATCTGCCCTACGGATGGGAAGCGCAGGCAGCTTCCACCAGCGTGTGCTGGAGGGGCACTGAATGACTGCTGGTGACTTCAACGTTACCAGCTGCTTGCAAAGTAATCACTGCGTTGACCGCGGCGCATATAGACATATCTAAACTGTTTTTCCATGAGCAAACTTCACTGGTGCTAGTGAAATAGCTTGAAGACCAGGGAAACGTGCAGGAGGTTGGATGGATCTTTGGGTGGGTGGCCCGCCTGCAGCTCCTTTGGCCTTGGCAACATTTCTGTGAACCCCCAAACTAGAGAGCTGGAGAATCTCTCAGCTATGTCCATGTGAGTAGAAATTGAAGCATCAGCAATCATTTCTGTAAATGATCCTGATTAGGCAGGAAATGCCCCACAAGAGTTTCCCACCCCCAGATTAGGACAAAATAATGAATTTTAAAAATTGTAATTACCAATCAGAAAAAATATGGAGGGAATCAACATTTTTATTTTAATAGCTGCAAAAATGTAACATTGATATTGATCTTCTAAAATGATGTTTGACATTTTAAAAGATCAATTTTTGTCAAAGTTATCTCAAACCATTAAAACCATTTTTAAAGGGACTGTTTTGCAATGTAAAAATAAATTCCAAGTGAGGGAGACGTTTCGAAAGCCCTTCCTTGGGAGCAGTTTCACTCTTAGCATCTTCTGATGAAAAACCACTTTGTCATAATATTCTCCACCAGTTTTTGTCCTCAGGCCCCTTCAGCTCTCTATATGGTCTTTGCCACTACTGTCATCCTACCATATCAAAATGGGTATTTAGGGATGTTCTTCTGAAAACTAATTCCACTGTTCGCAATAAGAGCCTATTAATGTAACTCAGAGTGACCATCGCCTGCAGTGTTAGCATCTTCAAAGGCTGACTGACAGATTTGAGAAATGGATTTTGCATTATTGTGCTGACCCCAGATGCTGTACCGGGGCAGGTTTGGAGAGGACCACAGGCATGGTGCTTTTCTTACAACATCCATAGGAAATAAGGTAGGCTGAATTACATACTTAATAACCAGATGTGCAGGAGAGCAGTCAGGGAAAACGCATCGAAACATCTTGCAAAAACTCATTTAAAGTTAAATAAATTATTGTTCGTGTTTTCACAGGCAGTTATTTTCAAGTCTAACAAGCTGTATCTGTTTGAAGTGGCCCTAAATAAATACATCATTACATAAATACAAAATTTGTTTGGGCATTTTTTCCAGCGAGGTCCAGGCCCTGTTTGCTTCACAGTATTGCACAGACTGTGAGAAGGAGGTGTCTGAATTTCAGTGGGACATTTTGACACAGAAAATCCCATTCTTAGTATGTTCGGTGTTTCTAAATCGTATGGTGACAGCTACCTTAAAAGAAGACACAGTAAATAATGTGGTACATTTTTTGTTAGAGAAATTTGAATGTAAGTAGAAAGTCTAAGCAGGTGATTACTTTTCATTTAACATTTTTCACCCCCTTTGGGTACAGCAAGCTGGAGCATGCTGGTGCACTGTACAGGCATTTTGCTGACAGGCTTCCCAGCAGCATATTGGTTCACTGCTTATTTGGAAAGCCGGACGATTGCTATTCAAGGAGAGCGCTATGTCATGATCTGCGGTGATAACGCCGCAAGCCTGCCGCCAGTGCATTATCATCTCACAGGATGCAATTACCTGATAAATGGTGACGCTCTCCGTAGCTGTGCATTGGTTATATGCCGCTGCAAGTCCAGTCCACAAAGTTCAATCCAGTGTTCCGAAGTCCTTAAGTACCATTGAAGTGTTCTCTAGCGGGTCCCCGAGCTTTATAAATGAGAAAATAAACAAAGTGACTCAAGGTGCAGAGATGCTCATCTGTGCCTTCTCGGTTCCAAACCAGAATAAAACCTGAAAGAATAATCTGAAAGACATGATGGTTTTTATTGAAGAAATAATCACAGAGTCACTTGTCAGAATCAGGAAACCTTCTTTATCCTTTGTTGCATTATAAATAAGAATTATATTTGTTCTTGGGAAACAAGCCTGAAGTACACTGCAACACATTATTGTGAGTGACTCACGGGGAGCAACTGAATAAATACTGCCTGTCTGTTCCATTAAGTGATCTTGTTTCTTAGGTTTCTCTGCTTTCCTTACCAGGAATGAGTTGTTTTATCATTTCAGAGGTGCAGTCTGACCAGTTACTGGGTCCCTCGTGACTGGGTCTGAATTCAAAGCTGACCAAAGGGAGGACGCTGACTGCCAGGCAAGGAGCGTGGTGGTGGGGAAGAGGCAGGGGCTGGGGTCTCCAGCTGTGCCCCAATCTGCTCGCGGCTGAGGTGGGCTCTTCTGCTGCGGGGAGAGCGCTGTTGGCCAGGCCAGCCCAGCCCATAATGATGTGGAAGAAGGGAGGAGAAGGGAGAAACATCTGTCCTGCAGCCTTCTGCCTCTCCAGGAACAGGGAGATACAAGGGAGGACAAGGCTGCAGGTAAAACAGAAAAGGGAGGGAAAGACATTTGCGGGGATGGAAGACTAAGGAGGTTGGCACAAAGGAGTTTCTGCAGTTACTATTTTTTACCCTTTTCCCACTCTTGATGTGAACTCTGGCAAAGGCTATAAGCTCTGGATTCAAAGGGGTATAGAAAATGCCATTCTAGATGGAACAACCCGTGTAGTTCAGCATCCTCTTGTGATACAGCCATCTGTCAGAGCTTCAGCCATGAGCTCTTGGAGCTGTGTGTTTGGTGTTATGTCTCGCGCTAGGTGATTAGATGTAAAATTACACAGTATCATCCTAACTTGGAACATAAAACCACTTCCATGCTCTGTCTTGACTGTTCATACGTTTCTTGGCAGAAGCTGTTGCAGACACCAGCTTTCAATCCTTTCAAATTAAATGTCAGTTGATGGCGGAGTCGTTGTCAGCACGAGAGTCCTGCTCATTCTGCTTCCCCCGGCGCTGGAGAGCGGTTCTGCACCTCCTGAGCTTGCTGATGAGCAGCTCATCTGGGAGCAGTTTCGAAGGAGATCTTTGACTTTCTTTGGCTTCCCAGAGGAATTCATAATTATTTCCTCCTTTATCATAGAGTGCAGCTGGAGGCTTCAGCTCCATTAGAATTGCCCTGGTAATTTCACAGTGTGAAATTTACAGCAAACAAGGGACATTAACGTTAAATAAATTTATGCAACAGCAACCCTCACCCAAGTCATTAAAAGTGTGTGCAATTTTTAATGGATGCTTCAGCATGGCATTTGATAAGTTTATGCATTTCTTTTCTCAGTCTGTTAAGTATATGTATACACACACATAAATTTTTCTGCCAGAGGTATCGGTAAAAGGTGGCTATGGCCTCGAATGTCACCTCCTTGCAAACTCTTTAAACATGGCTATAATCCCAACCGCAGTGAAGAGAAGCTGTCACTGAAGAGCGGATTGGGCGGGGGGGGGTGGGGGGGGGTCTGTGTGTGTCTCAAATAATCCAATTGAACT
>JAVKLA010000010.1:28235441-28311707 GCA_034782735.1 Sagittarius serpentarius
CCCCCCCCCCCCCCCCCCCCCCCCCCCCCCCCCCCCCCCCCCCCCCCCCCCCCCCCCTGTGTGTGTCTCAAATAATCCAATTGAACTATGTGGTGATTCTGAATTATGTCTATTTGAAAAGACAGGATATCATAAAGACTGCTAATATGGTGGAAAATTATATTAAGCTGAGACAAGACAAAGTTGATTATGTGCTAGACTAGTGCAGATGTGCCTGGTGCTAGTCATTTATGCATATTGATTGATCTTAAATATAGCAGAGCAGAGGATGGGAGTGGTGTTTGTATGGTTATTGATTTTGTTTCAACTCCTAGGGCTGTCATCGTAAGCTTTCAGATCCAACTATCTTGACTGATAGAACTCCTGATCAGAAAGCTTGATAACAAAGCAAGGCATGAGGCTGATGTCCTAGGCAAAGAAAACATGCCGGTTACTTCCTTTTAGAAGCAGGCTGTTGCACTTACTTCATGCAGATGTTCAGACATGCCAGGTCTTTATAGCTCAGTGGAGCCTGAGTGTAAAATTCATTGGAAGGCTGCCGCTGGGCTTCAGCAGGCTTTGGGTTTCAGGTGGTTTGGGGTTGACCCTAGACTTGGTGGATGTTACCGATCTGGGCTGAGCATTAAACAGTCTGAGAGTGCTCATGTGAGTCAGTTTGCTGCATTTTTGTTCAGTTTGCTAGAAGGAAGATAACTTGGTTTCTAATTGATTAATTTTGGCTTTTACAAACCCACACAAGCAGAACGGTTGTTTCTCCACCTCTCCCACATTCCAAGCCGTGAAGCTGCAAACAGGAGATTTTCAATACCGTTCTTTGGTTGTTCTCTCATTCCTTGTGAGTCTTTATTAAGAAGGTGTTCTTTAGTGCTGCTGTGCCTAGAGCCACTGACCTTTGCCACCAGGAAGCCTGGCTTCCAAGGGCTCTCTAACTCTGCTGGCGTCATTTGCATGAAGCTTGAAACATGACATGGGAGTCAAATAAGATGCTGGTTTTCTAATAAGCAAAGTATTTAGGAGTAGAGAGAATTAGACCTTAAGCAGTCAATAAAATGGATTTGTGGCTGTTTGCCCTGGGAATTTCCTAATACCACAACCCTGAAGGTTTATACGTATGTACGGCTATCTCCACCTACCTTGACTGCAGCCTGAGCTCTGTGCAGGTGAAGATGAGTTTTCATTATTATGGTTTAGTTCTGAAACAAAAATCTGGAAGCATGTTGAACTGAGTGCGTATCACTTACTTTGATTTATGTTTGAGCTAAGGTGAAAGAACTCTATCTGTGATTATAGACATCAAAGACAATATATTGAAATTCAGTTATTATAATGTACACATCATTTATCAAATCCCTGCCCAATAGTGCCAGCATTTGCTGCACAGAAAATATAGCTTGATGGATTACCTGCTTCTCACCATCTTTCTGAAGGCCAAGGAAGGCAAACACAGAATTACTTCAGAAATGTCAGACTCAGGCTCTTTCAGGCTGGGAAGAGGGACTGAAACCAAAAACCACAGGGCAGTCAGCAAAATACATAGGCAGGGTGAGAATTTCAGGGAGCTTACAGTCCTCAGAGGAAACAAATTTCTTTGTTTCCTGCTCCCATGAAGAGCAGGAGCAACCCTCTGACTACAGGCAGAGCATGTATCACCTTTTGCAGAATTTTGCCTGTTTTAGTGCCTGCTCTTGAGATGCTGCTGATCCAAAAAAAGCACATTTTTACATCTAAAGCAGCAGTGATCTGGACTTGGATCCGTAACAGCCAGTTCTTGCCTGGGATCTAAAAAAAATGGCTTTGAAATATGAATTTCAAATTAAAACCAGCAAAAAATAAATAGCAGAAAATACTTTTATTTCTTGCTGAGCTTCTATTCAGTTCCTGCTTCCTGTTTTGACAGTGTAAGTTATACTTGGGCAGGAAAAAAAGGAAGCCCACAAACATAATTGCAACCATGTCTAATTAGGCAGAGCTATGTAAATTTAGCGTTTCTACATGATTATAAATGTCAGGAGAGCCTTAGATAAGACATGAGAGTTTTGAGTATCTCTTGTGTACCTATTCTAAAATGTCCTTATTGCTAATCCTATTCATCTGGAGTTGCTTCCTAATTAGAATATTTATGGGCTAATAAGGAGGTGAACAAGACACTCCAGTTCTGTTCCAAAGGTGAGAGTAGGGATTCATTAGACTCAGCGTCTCTGTTTTGATTGCTGTACAATGTAATTAACATTGTGCTAGACAATCATTCTAGATTTACCTTAACAACAAATATTTAAGAAGATTCCTGTTGTTCTCTCTTTGAGTCTAGGTCTGCTGAAACCAAGAGCAGAGAGATCAACCTTGAGAGATTTTTGAGGTTCCTGGATGGTTTTTTCCTATTTTATTTTGCAAACTGTTTTGACCTCTCTTTGTCAGTTACTGATGTTTCTGAGTTTTGTCCATACTAGCTAAAAGTGAATCTGTTTTGCATATTTTATGAATTCATATTTTATAGGTTTTATATCACTGAGACCTGTTCTATAGGAAATGCTTATTTTGATATTTTTTGCCCAGAATTTTCAGTTGCATGTCTATATCCAGTGACCTGGTATAAAGAAGAATTTTTGAAGTCAGATACAGTTTAGCTGGTTTTAGGTTATGCTGCCATAAAAGCGTAGTTACTGGCTGATGTTCAGTGTCTGACTCTCTAATTTTTCTTCTCGAAGGGGCTTTCCCACCAGGAGCCCCGCTGAGCCCAGGCATAGCAGCAGTGGGAGAAGTGCTTCCTACATCCAGATTGAGATAGTACCAGGGCAGTCCCATGAATTTCACCCCACTGGGTTGTAGACCTTTGTGATCCACCGCTGCGTAAGGATTTGGATGCTTCCTTAGTGGGATCTGGTCATCCCCTCTTTCTCCCCTTGAGTGAAGATCCAGTCCTTCCCACATTTCCAGTCCAAGAGCTGGGTCACAGAAGATGTCTTCCAGCCTTCTTCCTGCTGCGTCCTCTCTGGCTTTCGCAAGATGTGTCTTACTTCTTGCTGCCAAAGCTCCCATTTTGAAGGACCTATGAGCACAGCCTAAGGAGAGATGCTTTTTCCCTGAAGTCCAAGGGGATGCTGTGAGGACTTCCAACTCCAAACCACTGGGGCCAGTGCTACTCAGGCGAGGGAAGCTGGGGTGCAGTTCCCCCAGCCTCATTGATCTGTCTGGCTGGATTTTTAGAAAGAACTGAGGCACAGAGTTTCAATTCTCCCTCTCCCCATCTCCCTTTACTTTAAGACCTACTTCTGCCTGCAAACCCTGTCAGAGTTCTACAAAGCAATGTCCATAATAAATACAAATGCTAAACTGTTCTCAAATTTCTGCCAGTGCTGTGGCCAGTCTCAAAATCAACTCCTTTTCAAGGGTTAGCTGCTCAAAGCAAAACCTGGAGGTCTTGATCTCCTCTCTTTGCTTTCCTTTGCATACTGAGAAATGGACTTCTTGAATGAGAAAACAATGTTCTGTAATTTTAAAGGTGTCAACAGAAAAGTTGTTAAGATGGCAAGTCACGTTACTTCAAGTCTTCTCTGTATAAATTACGGTTAGGTAGGAGAATCTCATAGATAATGATAAATATAGCAACATTCTACTGCTGATGGAAATCATTATCAGCCATTATCAACTTTAATTAATATATTCACATTATTCAAATCCAGGTAGAAAATGTTCTTTGGCATCAAGACTATGGTTCGTGGCTTTTGTGCAGCTTGAAAAGCAGCTGGCAACAGGGAAGCAACTCTGGGGAAACACTTTGTTTAGACTCAGGGTTCGACACATTATACGTCCTATAGATCTCACCCCTTTTCCACACCTGTGTACAAGGGCTGGAAGATCCCGTGTTTCCGAGGGATGTTTCTCTCCTTGGTGCACTGCTTCCGCACCAAAGAGCTTTGCTGTTGTTTGTGGCATCTCGGTTGTCTCCGTAGCAACCAGGGTAATGCTGGGGAATACACAATTGGAGATGCTAGGAATGAGCACTGGTAGCAAATGTTCTTTGCTGTGAAAAATGATTGAAAACAAACAGAAAATAAGGGCTAAATAAACCTCTGCTAGTTCTAAATGGAATGCTTCTTGAAAATTTCCATTAGACCTTAGCAGCTCTTTAAATAAATAACCAGTATGTCCCCTTCCATCTGAGGATTTCCATCTGTTGATTTTGTTTGTTTGCTTTTTTCCCTTGTATAAAAATACCAAGGCCCAATTCTGCCACGTGCTGCTCACACAGCCCCAGGGAGCAGCACTGGCTGCATGGGGTTGAACGCTCCCTTCCACTTGAAAAAGACTCTGAGAAATAACATCGGGCAAATGTACAGACCCTCCCAAACCCCGCCTGTCATTCCAGAAGCAAAGCCACAAAACCCTGAATCCGCACCTGCCGTGTGCCCGTGGAGCGCAGCCAGGGGCCTGTTTAGCCACCGCGGCTTTCCGGGAGAGAGAGGAAGATTTCTTACAACAGGTATTCCCTATTCATCTGCTGTGCTAAACCTGGCCCCCATGCAGCTGAGGACAGTGGGCTCCGTTTTATGTATGCAATAAAGCAAATAAGAAACCTGCCTGAAGAGATGCTCCTGCATCCATCTCACTCCTTCCTGCCCACTCCAGCCTGCTCACAGCATGCCGGGCCCCAGGCGCAGGCTCACGTCGTCTCCCCGCAGGCAATGCACTAATACCTGGATAATTCCCCCTCCCTCGGTTGCTCACCTTCTAGTGTTTAGACCGGAGGAAGGTGCCAGCCCAGGAGAGTCTTTTACGTTTTGAATGGAGCAGTGAAAATGGGATGTCCGTGATGTGTGTTGTGTTTTCCACTTCTACTCTTTCAAAGTGACAGGGCTGACTTTATGTGGGGCGAGGTCTGTGCTCTAAATCAATGACTCCATGGGCTAATGGTTTAGTTAGAGACCTTAAAGACTCAAAGTAAGGACCTGTTACAGCTGGTTTGAGTTAGCGCTTTGTTTGTGCTGTCAGATAATAAGTTTCTAAACCTGGACTGTTCTGACATTTGCTACGAAAAAAGAGAAATAAAAAAATCCATACAGCTCCCATTAACCGAGAGTGAGGTAAACACTGCAGTTAGTGGGATGAGATAAAACCTTTTCACCTCTGGGACACAAATGTGAGTGCAACTTACGATAAAATTAAATACATTTCATGATCTCACCTTATTCCCCACAAATCCGTCTCACAAAAAATCTTGACAGGTACTTAGCACAGCCTCCAGTGTCTTTCTTAGGTGAGACCAAGGACCAGAGTCCTAAATCCTTTGAGATCCTGCCTGAAGAGGATGGTCCCACCAAGTCCTCATGGAGCCTGGTCTCATAACTTTGCTTTCTGCTTGCAGTGAAGTACATCAGCTTCTAGTCCTTCTGCTTTCACAGCACAGTTTTGTCTGAGAAGTGGAGGAAATAAAGCAACACACATATGGCATTTACTTGGTGTAAGTTTGTACGCCACCTCCAGAACCTGAGGTGAGAAGCTCTACAGAAGTTTAACATTATATACTGCTGTAGGAGTAGGATAAATACTTATTTTCTTTTCCAAAACTACACATCTCACCAGTGTTTAGGAGAGCATTAAACTTAGAATCTCATCAGCCCCTTCTAAATCTGCTACAGGGGTAAGACGTTAAACTGGATTCTGAAGAAAATGCTGGTGCAGGTTTGGGGATGTTTCCCATGTGTCGTACAGGGAGCTGAGATTATAGAGCACGGGGTCACAGACAGCTGAGATTTGATTCACTGGAATTTCACATCACGACCAAAGTAAAAATACTTAGTTTTGAGGGATTCTTTATGCCACAATATACCCTTTCCTTTCTAATTGTCAGAAAGTATCAGTACTAGAATAAGGACTATCGTTTGGAACTAACGTGGCCTGAACAAATTACAGGTAGTGCATGGTAGCCTGAAGTGGGAGAAGATACCCCAGGCTTACTGCGGGTGAAGGGGAGCATGGAAGCAGATCCTGTGGAGGAACAAAGGCACTGTAAATCCATTCCCCAGCTTGTCTCAGAATAATTTTTTTCTGTACATATATCCTTAGTCTGCAGTTATGTTTTGCTGGGCTAGTTCTATCACTGAGTATAAAACAATGAATTGCTGCCCAAAACTTACAGTGACAAAAAGTTTCTTTCTGCTGTTAGCAGTTCTGCTCAGGAAACTGGTGCATCTCAGCAAAAGGACTTTCTTGCACACAGAAACAGGTCTCAGCTGAGGATGGGGGGGAGGGAAGGTTGCCAGTATGGATTTGATCAATATAGCTTTACTTCTGTGCATAAAGAAGGCTTCAAACTGTATCGAGCATCTCAGACTGGACTCTCCAAACTCATGAGTGCCTCTGAAAAAAATAATCTTAATTCCTCTGCCTGTTCCCTATTTGAGAAATGGGGATAATTCCCAGCTCACAGAAGTTTAATGAGTATGAATTTGTCAATATTTATGCCTACAAAGAAAATAAAATATGCTAGCATTATTTATAGCATTTCAGTAAGCTTGTCAGCGCAGCATCATGTACGATCGGGTCATGGTTTAACAAGGATTAATTATCTTGGCAGAACTATACTTTGCGATTTTTCATTTCAGTCTGTTACTTTTGAGTATTTTATAATGTAGGCTACTAAATTCAGGGTCATTTTGCTTCTCATATGAAATTCAGCACTTCCATACGTAAATTTTTTTAAGAGGAAACGTAGCCAGAATTGGAGAGAACTGAAATGCTGAAACTCCCTCTTGCAGCTAATAACCAAGAAACTGCTACATTCCTCCAATTTTATAACCACAAGAATTGCATTTCATCGCATAAAGGTGGTTGGCAAGTTCCTCTTTCGTACCTTGTGGCAATGTGAAGTTAATTCCAAGAGGTTGTCAAGGGGTCTCTACGGTGCTGACTCTTTTATAAAATTTCCCCTGCTAAGATGGAACCTGCTCCTGGTCACTTAAAGGCCTTTGACACTTGCAAAGATCCCGTGCATCCCTTAGATGACAAAAAGCATAGAAATTAAATGCTGCTTGATTAAGGCCCTGATCTGAGAAAATTAAATTCTGCCTGCAATTATTGCTTGTGGCTACTGCTCAATCCGCATTTTACATACAGTTACAAGAAAGGGCCCAAGTTACCCTGCCGAAGGTCTCCCTGTACAGCTGGGACATTTTAGGATTATCAAAAATCCTTCTTGGTCTGCTCCCTCCTCTTTCAAATTAATAAACACAACATTTAAATTTCACACTTCGTATATCAGTATACTTCTGGAGCACTTTCCAAAAAACTATTCGGACCAAACCTTTTCCTCCTGCCATTGACAATGAGAAGTTAGTTGCCGGAATGATAATGATTGCTCTCTTTGTAGTTTCACCTGGACATACACTGACTCTGCTAACAGAGATCTGATTAAGGCTGACAGGCCCAATATGGGAAGGAAAACGTCCCTGCTCATCACAGAGAATTCTTGCAGTGGCACTCTGCCAGCCCGGCTTCTCAGTCATTTAGTTTATCAGCAGTTTTTCAGTTTATCATGGAGCCATTCATTCCTGTTCCTCCCTTCCACAGTTTTATCTCGTGTCTAAAACCTTCTGAGCAGGCAGTATATTGAGTTTTACAGGTCTTCACTCTCCAAAGCAGAAAACACATACCCTGGAGGGCGGTGAAGTCCCACTGAAGCTGGAGTCCTGTAGAGCTGGCATCGCATCCTTCAAAAGGCGTCTGCAGAGCGTCTAAGTCACCAGAGATTGGGTTGCAGACCTCATTGGAGTGTTTCTTTGTTGAGTCTTTGGGCGTAATTGAACCCAAAAGATGCAGACATCATCACCAGAACTAAGTTTGCCCAAATACCCTGCAGCCACTTTCTGTTGCAAACCTATGATTGCTCAATATAGCAGTCTATTTTCCTGGGATCTCTCTGTTTCTCATTCCCCAAATGTTGTACCCCAGAGAGCAGTGAGTGCTGAGAACCATCAGTAAGCTCCACGGGAAGCTCTGCGCTATTAAGACTGCTCTCTGCAAATACTTCTTTATTTTGGTGGCCTTCCTTTCGTAAGAGTACCCATAATAATCCATTCATGACTTCACACAGATCCATTAATACAATGTTTAATAAAAACCCTTTCTTTTAGATTTATCTAATACATCTACATGTAAACATTAGGATCATTAGCTTCTAAAAAACAGCTGAGATGCCTCATTCCAATAAGTATAGCATTTTATCCTCCATTAATCCTAGATCTTGTTCAGTGAGTGATTTGTACCATCTAAATGATTGTAGCTCTGTTGCATTTGGTAAGTTATCACAAACTTTATTACCGTATTTTGCTCTGGACTTAAGTGCTTTTTCCATCAGATTCAGTCTGAATTGTATCCCTTCTTCTTCTACACGAAGATGGAGTACAACAATCAAGTGTTGGATCGACTGCATATTTTTATTTCGTGTGTTACATCTTTGGCATTATTAATATATACAAAATGAACAAGATCAAATCTCGTTCATGTTCAAATGTTTTTGTTTCATGTCATGGGTCAGAATTTCCAGCCAGCTCGAAATCCTTCACTCACAGGATAGGCTTTTGGTTACTTTTCCCACAGCACTGAAGGTCTTTCCCTTTGCACCCGCTTTCACATAAAGTTGACTTTTCTGTAATCAGCAGGGCTTGCAGGTTAGTTCAAATGTCATCTACGCGGCAGTGAGAGCAGGAACTGGGTCAGTGCCATGCAAAGCAACTCTACGGTTGCTGCTGGAACAAACGGTTGGCGTACTTCCACGGCTTTGGGGGTCAAAGTTTGCAAAGGAGAGCAATGAAGGAGGCAGGCAGGACTTTTTCCTGTATGTCCCATGTTGCTCGATCGCCAGTGCGGATCCAGTAGACTGAACATTAGTGATGCATACAAGGCATAGTACCCATGATGGCTTTTAAACAAGGCGTCTTCCAGCTGAGTCTACGCTCACTTAACCTGGCCAGTTGATAATGTCTGGAGTATTTGACTACAGCACCTGGAAGAGCGTAGCCCTCTTAAAAGCCAGGGAAGCAAAGCCATTTGCAGGCAGAGCTAGTTTTGACAGAAGCCCCCGTTAATATTTCTGACTTCACAACCAAACCGAGTTTCTTTTCCAGTAATTCTGTCAATCACATTCTCTCTCAGCAAATCAACACAACGTGACCCTTCCCATACTGAGTAAAACAGCTCTTAAGGGAAATACAATAGGGAGCATCTCACATTAATGTCTTCTCAGTTATTTGACTGTTTTCCACTAACCCTTCATTCAGCCAAATTTAATTAAATCAGCCGCTTTTCCGACTATAACCCGTTCCTTCACTGTTTGGATGTACCCTTCAATTCATAGTGGTGAAGGCATATGGAAGGCATTAGGAAGGCATATTCATAATGGTGAAGGCATATATGCACATGGGTCAGGGCATTCCCAAGCGCAAATACAGACTGGGGCGAGAATGGATTGAGACCGTATATTTTATATATATATTGAATATATGACATTGATTTTATTTTTTTAATTGCTGTATTGATAGGATTTAGAAAACCTCATGCTCCTAAGCATAAAAAGGTCTGACTATAGCAGCGGTGTCATAAGCGTGGAATTTCAAGCCTGTCTGCAAAAATGAGAGCAAGTATAAATTATGAGCAATATTATGAATATTTATTCACCTACACTGTTCTTCTTAATGATCTTTTTCAAGCTTCCAACCTGACAGAGCTTAAAGAAGAAGGCAGTTTTACCTGAATTGTGAAAGGGTTTTCTTCCTCTTTTTAATCAAGCGAGATATACCAGAAAACAAATCAGGCTGATAAAAACCAAAGTCAGACTTACAAGAAAAACAGCTGTAGCAGCTAAATGGCTTAAAGCAGAGAAAGTAGGAAAACAGCATGTGGGGCTAATGATGGGTGGTTTTCAGGTTTCAGAATATATTAAGGCATTCCCCGTGTTTATTAAATTGCTCTGGCAGCATTTGACAGCAAAGGTTTTGTGGATTATAAAAGTGCAATGGACATAACTAGGATATTTTTTTTTTCTCAAAGCCTGGCCTTTGGGTAATCACGAAGAAGTTACACACTATAGGAAGAATTTGGTTTGCACAAGTCCAAAGAAGGTCATTTTTTATTTTCAGAAATGTTTCTCAGATTGTTGTTTACTTTCCCTTCTCTTGGTCTGCCTGGGGTTTTTGGATTTTTTCCATCTCTCAACACTCACTCCTTTTGTCAGAAAGTGGCAGATACAAACTGGAAGCAGCATCAGTTTAATGCTGGCATATTTACCAAAGGGCACACCTCAGCAGTGACAGTTGCTGTGTGACCACCTAGATGGTGAACTATCGCTCATCTCTTCTGTCTGCCCTCAGCAGTGACAGTTGCTGTGTGACCACCTAGATGGTGAACTATCGCTCATCTCTTCTGTCCCAAGAAAAGCCGAATGTAATTTCATGGTTTTACAAGAATTGCCTCAGCCAAAAGTTAGAAGGCTTGTTCTGCGGGTCTCCTTTTAAGTACTTTGCAAGATGACCTGGCATCTCGGGGGCATAAAGCCTGCAAAGTACTGACGGAAATTGAAAGCAGCGTCTGCTGGATCTGTGTTGCTTCTTGTTTCTGCCAAGATGCAGAAAGATGCCAGCTTCTGCGCCGGCACCCAGTGCGGCTGCCACCAGAGGGAAGGCTGCTGGAGACGGGAACTTCTGCAGCCCTCCTCATCGGAGCGGCTGAGTGCTTCAGCAAAGTAACGGATTTTTATTCTCACAACATCACTGAGATAAGAAAGCATTTTCATTTCATTTTGAAGTGTTATTTTCAATTTCTTTCAGGCACGGAAAAATTAAATGACCTACTAAAGGTCACTTGGGGAGTGTTTGGGAAAGCGCAAAAGAAATCCAGGTCTTCCAAGCTGCAGGCTGCTGCCTTAATCACAACCCTGCTCTGTTTTGGCACCAACTCAGTGGCTGTAGTCAGAATCAAAATACATTATCCAAGATATTCGTCATATCTGTTCTTTTTAATGACATTTATTTGTAGCTTATACCAGCTCACTGCCACCCCCTTGCATGACTGTCAGTGGTGAGAGTATCAGAAGCATGTAATTCATTGTCCTTATTTCTCTCCTGCTTCCTTGTAGACTTATGCCTGATCTGTAGTTTGGATCACTGAAGAGTGAGATGTAACCTGCGACTAATGATTCTGTGATTCTAATTTTGGCATTAAATGAGAGCGCCATATGAGAAGCTCGTTAACTGACAGTCTTTCTAAACAGGAAACTCCATACCATCCGAGGACAGAGATACTGTTACAATGGAGTTTCTAATAATAATTTTGATAATAATTCTGATAATAATTTTGAAGTCAGTCCATAGCACCTGAATAGCTTCAGTACACTGTGCACAACCCAGGTGCCTTTATGGGACTCCTTGAGGTGTGGAAATCATTAGGTCCCTCAGAGGCAGCATTAGTACGTAAAACATTTTAAGACTAGAAAAGAAACACTACAGAACACTGGTCTCTTTTTGGTGGTGGTGTTTTGCTTTTCATACTTATCTTCTGAAAACAGCCCAGTCCTTATTTTCTGTTTGCTCCGGGCTAGGTGTCTTATTTGCCAAGGCTCAGTCAAAAAAAAAAAAAACAAACCAAAATCCCAACAAATGTTATGTTCATGTTATAAAACTTCGCAAAACTGGAAAACAGCATCACAGTCTTAAACACAGAGGTACTATTTACATTTTGGGTGAACTTTTAAAAATGAGGACAATTTTAAAGCACTGTTTCAGATATGAAAAATATTCTTCGGGCTTAAAAGTTTTTTAAGCAACTACATTCAAGTTTTGACAAATGTCTGTGCTCAGATATCAGATAAAAAAAATTATGACCTCTAATCCCCACCGTCTGCAACTCGAAATCTAGAACAAGTATCAGGTTAAACAGACCTTACCTTGCTATTAACCTTGTATACAGTATACTTCAAAACATGCTGTTGCCGTAAGTGGTAGCCAGCTGGGGTGAGAGCATGGCAAACCCTCTGCAAGGTGCATTTGGGTCAGTTGACTATTTTGGTGGATATATTTTCCAGCAGGTCCCTTTCCTTGGGCAGAAGTTGCTGCACTGATAACTCCTCGTGTTCCACCGCAGTGGGTTTCAGCTTGGGTGCTTTTTCAAAACCTTGATAGCCCAGGCTCAGTGTCTGATCACTCAGGAGTAAAACTCACACATAAAAAAAAAGAAGTATAAATATATATCAGATGAACGTGGTTGCAGCATATTGCACTGAAAAGCATCTCTGTTCATGTTTAACACAGCCCTTCCTATGCACAGTATTGCTAGCACCAGGCACTAAGAAAATCATGAAAACGATCCACCAGGATCCCCGGTCTGTGTTACCATTTTCAGTTATTTGTCTGCTGGGGGGGTGGGGGGTGTCTGGTTTTGTTTCGGGGCTTTTTAGTGTTTGGAGTTTATATTTCTAAGCTTCCCTTTGTATCCCTGACAACTAGCAGATCGCTTTCTGAGACGAGATTCTCAGTCAATAACACCGCTCCTGGAGCTGGCTGTTCAGCAAAATCCTGGCTCTCACAATGACATTAGGTGGATGAGCAATTCAGTTTCCTTCACATATTTTCTGTCCTGGAGGCTACAGGGAGATACAGCCAGGATGCTGGAAGGCTTTCGGTATGACTGCTAGGGTCTTCTCTGTACCTAGCGTGTCCTCTTTGGAAAGGTTTCCACTTTCACCACTTTCACTGTCTGAATAGCACAAAAAAAGGCAACCAGGGGCAACAGCCACTGAACTATTTGGTCTCACACTACTAAAAGGCCAAACAGAGTAGACTCCTGAAAGGCTTTCTGGCGCTCTTTGATTTTATAACCTCTCTGTGATAAAAAGATCATATTCGCTTTCTTTCAGGTAACTTTTAAAGCGCTTCCTCATGCTTTCGTATGAAAGCTCAGTTTGCTATTGCTGGGTGTTGTACACACCACCAGAAGCTGTTTTGCCTTCAGAAGCCTCCACACAAAAGAGAAAATAGCTGCTAAGCTGGAGCAGGTCCCATTTACACCTACATGGGAGATTCAACACCCACGCTGAGAGAAGCTGCAAGAGTTGATTGCCTGTCTGCTGGCTCTGAATGGGTTAAAATGTATAAATTGTAACACAATGAAATACTGTCCTAAAATGCAGTAGCTTAAGAGAGAAAAAGATGAGTAGTGTAAGGTGTGAGATCCCAGGGGTTAGAGGTCTCAGGTGCTGAGAGGGAAGGTGTTAAAAAAAAGATTAATTGCTGGTTGTTAATCAGGCTCCAGGTGAAAGCTATTAAAGGCTGATTGTCAATATAGGTGCAGTGGCAAATGAAAATCCTGAGGGTGGCTTCTGGACCTTTATTTGTCTCAGAGAAAATTGGCATGTGTTAGGCTGATTTCTGAAGGTTTGTAGAACAGCTCTTCCAGCCTGGTGGTGTGGGTGAAAACCGCCGGTGCTTTGGCCAGTGAGTCAAAGCAAACACTAGAAGTGCTCATCAGAACAACTCCTGGGTAAGTGTTTTCCTTCTTTCTGAGTCACCCGCGCTCAGCGCTGCCGGCAGAAATGCTCTGGCACGCGGAGGGTTAGCATGAGAAGTCATCCTCCTCTTTAAACTCCAGCTAAGTATGGCGCGCGTGGGAGCAGAGCGGTGTGTGAGCCGGGGATGGCTCTTGGCATGGGGGGTGCTTCGCCCTTTGAGAATAGCAGGGGAAAATCCCCCCCAGACGTTTACTCAGCGTGTGCCGGCTTTCCCACCCTCCAGCTCTCTGTGCAATACCACCAGGCTGAAATGCAGTGGTGGCGAGCAGCCGGGCAGCCTTGTAGCCTTGGTTTTAATGGCGTGGGAGAAGTAGGAGCATGCTACGAAGTGTGATCGGAGAGCTGTAGATGGTGGGTTCAAGGCTTTTCCTGAGCCGGAGGCGTTCATCAATATCTGGATGACAGGCAGGTTGGGTCAGGTGGTAGCAGGAATTCGTGAGGTCTGACCTGCGTGTCAGAGGTCAGGGTGTTTCACATCAACACCTTTGTTAAGGAAGAAAGCCAGCTTAATTAACGCACCACCATTTCCAGGAGAGTAAACCGCTCCTTGCTAGATAGAGTTAGACCAAGGCATGGCCCCTGCTCGGGAGCTCTGCAGTCACAGGTAGCTCATAAAATCAAATACAGCAGGTGCTCATGGATGGGGAACACCATGCCACGCTGGAAGAAAAGCCAATATAACCCCAGCCAAATGGAGAAAATGGACCTGTCTGCTTCACTGTTCATGGTTGTGCAGCACTGACTGAGGAGCCCAGTTTGGTTTAAAAATGGGGTCTGCTCTGTTGTTACAGCCCTGTCCTAGAGGAGCGTGAAACGCCTCTGATAGTAGCTGGTCCTGTATAGTGAGGTTGAGATGGAGCAAAACTGCATCTTTTTAGCTCAGGCAGCAGTAGCTTGTGCATTAGGATTCATGGGCCCAGGGTTTGAGGTCTGCTGAGGGTGCTGCATACATGACATGATGTGGCACTATATGTAAGAAATGAAAAGGTCAAGTGATATCAAAGACTCTGCTCGACTCTGGCACAGGGATGAAGCTCGCTCACCACCACCACCGTCTCTGGCGGGGGAGGGAGGGGCTGCGAAAGGTGTCGGCTGCTCTGATTTTTCTATGAAAGGCTGCCTTCTGCACTGAGCTCCCAGAATAGGGCTTTCTTCTGGAAATCTGTGTTCATATTTAACCGTGGCTCAGTAGGGAGTATTAAGGGATAAACGCCTGTGAGCCTTGTTTAAATGATGGCTAGTTAGATCTTTTTGGAAAAAGTATTTCTGCTAGAGTCCAGTGAATGTTTGGGGCGGGGCGGGGGGGTTATTTGGTTTCAAATTGGCTTTCCTGGCTCTGGTACAATATTTATTACTAGTGTGTTCACTATCAGCTATCTTATACCAAAAAAAGTGAACATCAAAACTTCACTAGCATGTAAGTAGATGATATTGAAAACAAGGCAGAAAAACTTCCTATATTCTTCGCATTGGTATCGCAAAAGCAAGGGGAGATGGAAAAACATGTAAATACAAGGAAAATGTGAGGATAGCCATGGGAGGAAATAGGATTTAGATTTTGTGTCTCATTCACCAACAGATTCCTACTGAATACATCCTACAGCAAAATCCTGGTAACCTTATTTGCTTTACCAGACATGATGCTAAAATTAGCTAGTCATACATTTCTCAGGAAGTGGTAATTAATTGGACAATATTTGTACAGAGCTTTGAAAATGTAGGTCCTAATTTTGTGAACCCTTTGTCCATAATGCAGATTAATTTAATCACATAATTACCACATTTCTGGACTTTGGTATACACAGTTACCCAGCTCATGTGTGATTCATAGTAATTGTATGTGTAAACCAGAAATAGCCATATTCCTAAAAATACTATGCATGCACATTTGAAAATTGGGATCACAGCACTTCATAACTAGGACTTCATTTTAAAATACTTTGTGCTTTTAGACTCTCTGAATATGATTTACTTTTGTTTATAACCTCTCTTGGCACAACCACACTCACCTCGGCCAGGGATTTGAGACAGTGTCTTTCATGCCGGCTTGTATCCTGATGGGGAGAGCCACTTGCAGTAACTGTAATTTTGTTTGGGGCACCTATTCCTTTGTGTGTGCCGATGGAATGGTTTGCTTCAGTGATATCGATCGGTGTTAAGTGTTAAACCATTTTCACACAAACAGATTGTAGTATTTGGACTGAAAGGGTTTTTATTCTTTTTCTTCCTGAGAAGTTGTTTGTGCACAGCGAATGCTGAGAGCTGACTTCTGCTTTAGCTCAGTTTGTCATAATTTCTACCTAGACCAAAAGAATTTTATCCCTAATTTAATATATTCTTTTGAATATTTTTGCTTCCCAGACCCTGTATTAGATTGCTCCAGCATCTCATTCCTTTAGTGGTGAAGGACCTACTAATTTCAGCCTAAATTTATTCATGGCCAGTTTATACCCATTTGTTCTTGTGTCAACATTGTCCTCTAGTTTAAATTGCTCCTTTGCCTTCCTAGTGTTTATCCTCCTGATGTATTTATAGACAGCAATCATATCTGCTATCAGCCTTCATTTTGCTAGACTAAACAAGCCAAGCTCTTCTAGGCTCTTCTCCAGTGATGGGCTCTTCACTGCCGACACCTGGTCAGGTCCAGCTTGCTCAGCAGCGAATACAAGGGACCTGGATTGTGCACAGCATCCCGATGAGACCTCAGTGCTTGGCACAAGGAATTGATATTGCTGTATCTGCAATGCTGATACTGCACACAATGCGTTTGCTGATGGCATTTGTGTCTTGCTCAGCGGCAGGGAGCTGGTGGGACGTGGTGCCAGTCCTCCTTGCTCATGTCCAATAAACCAGCTTCCAGAAAACTTTTGTTATTGGTCCCTTGCTGCGTTATCTTGTATTTTGTATTATTGAATCACATCTTGTTTCTGTTATTTGTCAGGTTACCCTTCTTCCAAGCTGTTACTTCTTCCTGTACAAGCCACTGCAGTCTTTTTAACCAAGCCCTTGATCAACTTCCCATTAACCAGCTTAACCGATTTCTTTAACTGATTCCCATCTTCTGGAATTTAGCTGATGTATTTCTTTGTGGCACTGTATCAGATGATTGACACAAGAGCAGACAGATTAGATCTGCCACAGTTCCTTTAATTATTCTTCCCGTCACAATTTTTTCCTTCAAAAGCCCTTCTTAGTTTTTAGGTGAGACGAAAACCTCTGCACCTATCAAGATGAGGGGTTTTTTCCTCGGCTTAAGTAGAAGACACACATTTACTTTCCTCTAGCTTGAATATTTGTTAGATTCATTAAAAATACCGGCCACTGGACCTCCCAGGGACTTCACTGGGGCTGGCTTTTTAGTCTACACCCCCTCAGGGCAGAGGCTCATTTCTTTAGTTCCACAGCATCACCATCAGAGCAGACATAAAGTAACTGTTTCATTTCTCTGGGTTAGGACCTTTTTGTGTTACCTCTATGCTGTAGTTTCTGCCCTGTGCTAGTTAAAATGCCATTTTTGTAAGGAAAGAGAATATGAGAATTATTCTGTATGATCAAAATGCCATCAAGAAAATGTCTCTCATGCTTGGGGGCATGGGGCTGCCTTTTTTTTTTTTTTTTTTTTAATAGTCGTAACAATAATAATAATATTAGGACAACAAACGAAGATGCCCCTGGAGATGTTGTGACAAATTGAAAGGACATGTTGAAATTGAAATTGATTGAATAGTTCAATAAAATCTGCTTAATACACAAAAGCAAAAAGGTTAGCTACAGAAAAACAAAAAATCAGTAATTTGTTATCTGCAGGGGCCAGTCTCACTGAAGATTGAATTAGTTATAAACTAAAACTAGGTACTTGAAAGCAGCACCCTTATATGCCCACGCTGGAGCATTTTGGATGGAAGTGGACGTGGATGGCAACCAAGTGCCTAGGGTTTTGACAAATCTCAGACTACTTCCATTTGGTGAACTTGGCAGTGTTAGGTTTATGGTTGGACTTAGTGGTCTTAAAGGTCTTTTCCAACCTCAATGTTTCTAATGATTCTGTTCTGATTTACATGTCTTGGTGTTTTATACAATTTTATGTACAAACCAAGGCCATTCTTCATATTAGATTGCACTTTCGCTCTGAAAGCAATAGTTACGTCTTAAGCTGATAGAAATCAGTGCAACTTTGGTGATGTCTCTTAAGTTTCGACCGGCAGCTCACCCCTCCAGTGTCCCTGATGGCTGCAGCTGCCTCCAGTATTCTGAGATATAGTGCCTGTCTCCAATGTGTGCGTGCCCACAGCAATCCTACCCAATTACTCCATCCATTTGAGTTCTGCTGTAATTCCTCATATTTTCTCATATTTTCTCACTAGGCTTGGACTCCCTGCACTCGCTTGTACATGTGCAGCGCTCCTTTGCCATCCTTCCCCTCTTCCCGCCCCTGTGCACCAGCTTTTTGTGGCTGGTACATTTGTACGTTACTAAATTCTGGGCATTTTCGTTTTTGGCATTGTATTATCTGATTGATAGAATCTTTCTTTTAAATTTCTTTAATTTAGTGTTCTGAATTTGTGTGAGGGTTTTTATTAACACTGTGCTACGATGTTCAGTGAAAGGTGCTTTGTTAAATAAAAAAACTTTATTGTAAACCTGAGATTAATAAGACATGGTTCGTGAGTATGCACGCATACATGCACGTGTCATCAGAGTATATATAATTTAATAAGCAGTAAAATGGTGAAGTTAAAACTTTTAAATGAGACTTTTTAGTCCCTTACCCCATCTTATACAAGAGGATTCATTTTTCCAGGGAACCTTTACTTGAGAAGTGAGTAAAGCAAGCTAGAAAGGAGCTGAAGGCAGTGGGAGGTTTGCAGGCTGGGTCCTGGTATGACTAAGTGCTGTGCAGACAGAGTGTGACCTTACCCAAGGTCTGCAGTTTGTTCTTGGAGTTCAGATTAAAGTTTGCATGAACAGTGTCACGAGTTTCAGAATTGCTTTTGACACAGAAGCGGAGCTGCCTTTGCCGTGCCCTAGCTGGAGGCACGCTGCCGCGACAGTCCTGGCTTGCTCCTGTGGGCACACCTGGGAGTGTCACCTCGGAGCCCGGCAGCCGTGAAGAGGTGGGTCAGTCTGCAAGCACAGTAAAACAGAAAAACCCCAAGTTAAGAAAGAAACACCCCCGCCAGTGGAGGCTGTTCCATCGCCCTGTCGGCGGACGGAAAGGAAGGAACATTTTTTTTCCTGCAGTCTTTGCCGAAGCACTGAAGCTTTTACAGTAACGTGCGGCGACAGCTCCGCCATCAAATCGGAAATAATGCTGTGAATTACTTGTCTCCGTCTCACTGCAGAGAGGAACGTTAGAGGTGGCTTTGCCATTTAAATGTTCTATTGGAATGGAGTCTCCTGATGTGGACCTCCGACCTGTTTTTCTAATTTACATGGAATCTGATTGCTGCTTTTTTTTTTTAAATATCCCCCCCCCGATTTAAACCTAATGTGGCTCACTAGTATTTGGCCTATTCAGGAATACTTCTGTCAGCCTCCCACGTTGTTTGTAAGAGAGAATAAGGAAGGAAAAACTAAATATGAAATAGAAATTCATTCATCAATAAGGACATTTCAGCCATACAGTTACCCGGTGCTTTACCAATGGAGTAATGAATGGCAACTTTTGTGTGAGGAAAAACAAGGGCTAACAATAGTTTCTGCCTCATGTTTTATTATACAAGGTAGCAAGAGATAATGAAAGTGCATTTCCATAATATATTCCAGTTGCAAGGTGCTGATGGATCCCTGTGTGTAATGTCTTGTCAATTTAGCAGGTTAATATCTGTCAATTAAAAGTCCTGGAATCAAGATAAAGCTAAAAATCAGATCTCTGTTATTCTAGCAACTCAGAAAAATTAAAGAATTAAGCCAGTTAGTTACAGCACTTCAGGAATGTTTATATAGGATTAGAGAGACTAATGCTTGCCCTTTGAAATTTCAAAGGGCATTTGACATTTTACACACGCTTGTAACATCTGCACAAGAAGGGAGCAGCTCTTGAGTACCTAAGCTGCGTTCCGAGAGCAGAAGCAATCCAGCAGGAGGCAGATCTCCCCTCCCAGTGAAGTCCCTCCACTTGGCTTTGGGAAAAGCTTTTCCTGCATAACATTGTGCCTCCATTTGGTTTTCACACCCTTCGGGCTGCGCGTCAGAGCTGCTTGGTCTTTGCGTCCCAGCTCACACCTGTTATTGCACCTTAAACCTTAAGGAATGTTTAGCTTTGCCCTGAGTCACACCGATTTTGGCTGGATCCCTCCCTGGTTCGTGGTGCGTTACTTTGCCCGTATTTCAGGAGAGGAGCTTTGCTTTCATACCTGCCTGTAAAAAGTGCTCTGTGTACCCTGAGCACGACACGTGTAGACATCAGTAGTAAATTCTGCAGATCCAAATGAAAATCTGTTGTTGAGGCCGGTTTTAAAGATTAGGAGGCTTTTCTCAGTGCAGGCAGATACTCCCAAGTAAAGAGACATCCTGGGGAGATGTCCACACGTGCAAGATCAGATGCCCTCTCCTGTTTTATTCAGGTTTATTTTCCAGTTGCATTGACATACAGCATCTTTTAGAAGAACTTCAATGAGTGATTTTTATGGCTGGCTCTAAGGCTGTTTCTTTGAGAGCCACATTGTTTGGGGTGCTCAGGAATTTAAATCAGTTCCACTGAACTTCTGTTTATTGCATTGAATATTCTTTTTTTTCATACTGGACTTAAATTCTCCTTATTTACCAACATTGTGTTAAAGATTGAAACACGGAGAGTATTTTAAGTATCAAAATGCTTTGTGGGCATCGAACTGTGTGAGCAGAACGAGCTGGAGGCCCGCCAGGCATTGTTGCTGTCAGTTTTGCAGATATAATGTTTTAGTGATGTTTTCAATGAAAACACATTAGCAAAATTTTTACTGGATTTCAGAAGAGAGAAACTAATGTTGCTGAAAATGCTTAAAAATTAACAAAAATGTCTGTTTCAACTGAGGAATTTTGCCCATAAGATTTTTATTTTCCCATAAAACAGGTGATACCCACCAATCTATGCAAAAATCCCTTCAAAAATGTGATAGAAGATTTTATGTGTCTTTTTTACTAACATTTTGAATCAGATTAATTTCTTAGTCTGCTTAAAGATTGCACTTGTATACAGAAAAATAAACCAAGGCATTTTACAGAATGCATTTTTGTTTCTCATTCTCTTTTCTTTTTTTTTTGTCTCCAGAAAGTTCAGCAGTATATAGTCATTGTTCAAGCCACAGATATGGAAGGAAATCTTAACTATGGTCTCTCAAACACAGCAACGGCGATCATTACGGTGACAGATGTGAATGACAACCCACCCGAATTCACTACCAGCACTGTAAGTATCAATACATCAGCACAGTGATGCATGGACACACAACGTGTTTGTAATTCATGGATGTTTGTATCGGTCGTCTCTCTTAGCTGGTTTGGCAGATAGGAAGAACTTGATAGATAACCATGGAACAAAGACTTTCAGGGGGAAGAAAGGAGGAAAAAAGTGAAAAGGAAAAGCAGAATGATTCATGAACTAGCAAAACTATTTGGCGATCAATTTTGCTGAGGTACTAAAGGAGCAGAAATAATGTGGCAAACAGACTATGTCTGATTGCACCAAAGAGGATACAGTTGTTTCACAGCAATTGGCTGTAGACATATCAGAGTTATTATTACTTATGAGTGAAATCCTGAGCAGTAAGAGATATTTTGGGTTTAGTAGATTGGATACTATTTCAAGGAAGCAGTAAATACTCAAAATGGTAACAGGTATCTGGTAGAATTTGTATTTCACTGATAGCTCTAACAGATATATTTGTGTGTGCTGGCAGTAAATGTGTAGACATTCTTCAGTGCATCTGGTTTTAATCAGTTAAAGATCTTTCGTATGTTAGTACAGTATTTCTCTATTCTGTTCTCATGTGCTCCAAGTTGCTGTTACTGGGGGACAAGGGGAAAAAATAAGAGATTGTAAATGATAAATTCTTAGAGCTGGTTAAGGTAAAAATGAAGAGTTTGAAGGTGAAATGATGTGGTCTGGTTCTTTCCAGCCTTCATAATACTTAGATGTAGAACACCTGAAATGTGCATAGTAATTTTAGAAACCACAGAGCAGTACAGAGGTCTACATGCTAATAAATGAGGAATCGCTGTGTATTCACCATCTGTATTCACATGCGGGTCAACAAGGAGCAGCAAATGATGTATCTTAAACTGGTACAAAACCTTTAAAAATACAGCAAGTCTAACTGCATTGTGCTCGAGTCACTGAACGTCATTTGAGGAACGTTTTTATTTATGTTATTCTGAATTTTCATTCCATCTTAAAGGGTCTGCAAGTATTTATTAATGTAGTACCCAAGTTTCCCCTTAGTTATGCCCGTACAAACTACAAATATGTGCCAGAACTCAAGGAAGTCATGCAGAGCCCAATTTATGCCACCATGGACCCAAATCGGCTCCATGCCAGCCGTGGAGCCTGAGTTCTTCCCTCCCATCGCCATCAGGACCTGGGCTTATGGATGTGGTGTGCTCAGCTGCTGAGCAGTGCCAGCATTTTCTGACAAAGTGACTTGGACCTAGATTCTTAGAAAAAGGAAGACACTATGTTCCTCCTGGATCACAGAAAAATGGGCACCAAAGACATTTTCAGATCTGGGCCTCTATCTGCAGCCTGCATTGCTGCTCCAGGGAGTATAGGGTGGGTTTAACAGCAGCACGTGCTTCGTGTCTGCCATAGTAAATACACCAAGCTTTGTAGTGTAAAGTTGTCGTTAAATATCTCCTTAAGTATGATACATACAGTTGTGAAGAGCCGTAAAAACCTGATGCAAGTCTTTGGCCATGTGGTCCTTTCTACTGCCAGCATGGGATTGTTCTCTCTTGAAAATTTTATAGCGATCAGTCTTACAGAGTTTTGTGTCTCTCAGGCCACAGGACTCTTCAACGCAGCAGTACATGTGCCCCAGCTTTCTAATGTTTGCAGGGGGGACCTTATTCTGCCAGGGAAATACTACTTTAACCTACATTTGAGTGAAAAAGGAATGACGTGAAGTGGCCACGTCATGTGAGCACAGGTTGTTCCAGATGACCCAGGTTGCCTGGTCCTTGTCTCCAAATGCAAGTTAGGAGGTGAGGTTTCAGGTAGTGGGATGAGCTATGTCAGGATTAGTCACACACGCACATCAGTGCCTTCTGGAGGGCAGCATCCCTCCAGACGTGGTATCTTTTAATGTCTTTCCAAAACACTTTCCAAAGCTGCATCTGATGGAAGGTGAGATAATGGAAATTTGCTTTCAGGTGGATTCTGAGTATTTAATGTCTCAGTGTGTGTTAGACCCAGAAGGAATAAAAGCCATCAAGAGAATTACCCATAGGATTGTGTTAAATGGACTAGAAAATGCTACTCTTCCTCTAAGCAGGGCTGATGTGTACCATTATTTCTCTAATTTCAATCACCGAAGAAAGAGTTTTGCAAGGGCTTTACACAGTAGCACTTGGGACTTTATAAAGATTTGAAAACCAAGGGTGTTTTACAATAATATTTTCTGATTCTGTGGAAACAGATATCTGATACACTCTCAGATATAGCCAGGATGAACTTCACATGAGTATGAAAGTATAATATGGTTTTTCCCTGACTGACTGAGAGAGCAGCATCAGGCTGATCAATCTCTTTAAACCTGAGCTGAATCTCCTTGCTGTCATCAAATAGTCTGATCTGCATTTTAACATCTCTAAAAAATAGCAAAAATCTCTTTCCAGGAAATTTACAGCTCCTCAGAGGGTAGGAAAGCCCATGGTCTCTTTTAAGAGTGGGGACTGTTTGGAAAGATACAGTATATTTTTATTTTAAATACTTTTGCGTTGAGATGCTGTTGTAAAAACAAAATAGGCTGAATAACCAAAATTGTGGTTTGCTCTTGGAAAGATGCCAGACGAAAGGAACTCAAACAACTGTATTCAGCATAGACACATACAAAGGCCCACCCTATAGCGCTCCTAAATTACCTGTCATTCAGCCAGGGTGGTTTTAGGCTTAATCGTTTCTGGATAAGAATGTAGCTCAGGAGGACACTGCACCATGCTGGTGTCACAGCTCATGTATTCAGCAGCAGGAATTAATGTTACTGTGGATGGGAGAGAAGAAAACAGCCACTGAGATGGTCAAGAAAGTCAGGTCACGTCCATAGTCGAGCATGCTGTCCAGGGGGGTGAAGAGACTGTGTGCACGGAGCATGAGAGTGTTCAGATACAGGCATGCAAGGACCAAAATCACATGTCCACAGGAGTGGATGACCTGTTGGAGGTATGTTGGTTAATGGACATCCAAAATACCAGATGGGCTGTCATCAAAAGATAGTGCTAAATGGGAAGTGGAAAAAGAGTAGTGAAATCATGCAGAAGATCCTTAAAATGTACACATTGAAGATACTCCAGTAAAACTCCAAAATGATTGCTTGCTTACGTGAAAATGGATCGATGTGTTTTTCGTACCCTTTAGTACATCACCCAAAAGGTGGGAGGAAGATCCTGCACAATAGCAGTGGAAGAAGAAGCCCCACCTTATCATACAAAGGATTCTGAAATTATATGGGGCAGGGGGGAAATCACAGTCTCTCGATGAAACAGTTTTGAAGTAAAGTCTGCTGTTAACTCTTGAAGTCCAGTCTCCATCAGCAAGAGTCATGACCAGTCCTGGTAGTCACGACCAGGACTACCCGCATCAAACTGCAAGGTGCTGGTGCACAGCAAGGGTGAGGTGACTTCCTCTAGTCCTTTCCAGCTCTGTTTTTTGTGATGGTGAATGTCTTCTTGATCTGCGAATGCTATCTGGCCATGCTGAGAAGCATCAGAGAGCAGCTAACAGTGAGGAAATCTCTCATGAGAGACTGCCCCGGAGTGGGAAGCAATCAGATCTGTGCCAGAAGAGTGGAGCATCCTGTGAAATGCCATAAACATCATAGGCAGCTATTTTGGGCAATGTTAATGATTTAGTGCAGGACCGTGACCCAGGGAACGCTCTTCTGGCTGGCTAAGGGACTTCAGCCTGCTCTTTGTGGTTTGTTCTTCATGTGACATTGTTGCTTGCAAAAATACATGTAGAGAGGCAATTCTTCCCTCTGCCGAAGAGCAGAGGTACGAATTCTGGGCAAGCAGAGGTAACACCGTCCCCACGGCGTTACCTGACCGGCCTGTGCCCACAGGCTCTGGGTTGGATGCCTTAGAAAAAGGAGGTTTAATCCCACATGTCCGAGTTTTCCACGGTCCTCAGGGAGTGATTAGCTGTGCTAGTTCATTTTCATGGCATTTTTGGTGGGTCGTGCATCTGCCAAATCATGAGCTGGTGTAAAACAGTGACATTTTAACTGGACTGTGTTACAAAGACTTTGTAGGAAGTTGTACTGGGAAACTGGCTCCATTACTGTTACAAGATAAGGTACTGGTATCAGTGTGCCCTCCATTATCCAGTCCCTGTTACTCACAACAGGGTCATGTCCTCTGACATGTCTTAATTATGTGGAGACTCCTCAGCCTCCCTTCAAATATTTATCTCTTGTGTGCAGGCAAGTTGCGTTTTTTTCCATATTAATATGGATCTGTAGCTGAGCCTCTGGCCAGATGCTCACCTCAGATACAGGGGAGGTGCTCTGAAATTAGTGTCGGTATTTCAGAGATTAAAAGTCAGCCGAGACAGAACAATGTTGGATAGTCTCAGGTGAGATTTTTATGCAAGGTGGAGGCATCTCTTTTGCTCACAGAAGGAATGCCTTTAATTCCAGTGAAATCTTTAACTCCTATCAGGCAGGATGCCCTTTCCAGTCTGACCCATGATACCGTTAATAGCCATCCAAGGGTTTCCACTTTATCTAAGGAAATGCATAATCAAAGGGGAGGAGAAGTTAAAGAAATCCATGCGTACACTTGATTCATACAAAGTCTATTTTTATCTTATTCAATCAGGAACAATCAGGCGCAGAGAGGAGACGCAGATGAATTTGCATGATCAGACTTCTGTGTCTTAAATGTTAATTAAAAGTTATTTTAAATTTGCCTACTGTGCAGAACTTGTTTTTATAGTAGCCCGTTTAAGGGAAATATTATTTCACAGGGCTGAAGTGCTCATGATTAGTTGAGCTTGTGGATTCTTGGGAAGACCTGCCTGGCAATCAACCTCTCCTTTAAAAAAAAAAAAAAAAAAAAAAAAAAAAGAAGGGAGGGGGAGAAACTGAGCTATGCAAGTTCTTTAACCTCCTGAGCCTTAGGAGGTCTTATTCAAACCAACTTTAAAATTTGCCCTTTGGCACTGCTTTGAGAATCTCCTCTTCCGAGGAGCATGTTTTAAAGAGGCAGCTCTAGGACCACATCCCCTTCCCTGCCACGCTGCCTCGCTGGCTAATCTCCGCACTGACTCCCATTAGGACCAGCTCTAAAGGCTTAGGACCAGACTGTTGGGCATGGGTGGGCCCTTCCCAGCTCACAGCACCTGGGGAGTGGTGACCTGCTGGCTTGGGAAAGTCAGTCTGGCCAAAGGCTGGCTGTGAACTCAGAGTAGCTGGTACAGAGTAACACTATGCATACAGATACGTATATTCTAGCAGAAGGGGATGTGTTGCTGGCTGAGGTTAATCTAGTTGCAAAGTAGATTTGGCTAATCAGTGGAGGAGCAAGTACTTGTTGCAAGTACATCGGAAAAAGCAGTTCTTGCCAGTTTTTAACTGGGCTATTTAATTAATAGTGTCAGATCAGACTCTGCTCTGGCTGCTAACAGTAACACTGAGTTAGTAACCTGGCTTGTGCTGGACTGGATCAGTCAGCAATGAAATCTGCAGAGTGAAGAGCTCGGCGCTTCACGAGCAAAATGACGTGGAGAGACACCCAAGTTAAAAGCGCGTTTTGGTTTTGGCACTGCACTGCCAAAAATGTCTGACCTTTGTCTGTGCAGGTGTTCTGGTTCCTCCGAGTACTATGGAAAATGCTGGTGAGCCCACTCTGAAAAGTGCTTTGAAATTTGAAAGTGAAGCAGGCTCTCAGTGCATCACTGCCGTGCTAGCATTGTCCCTTACCATAAATAGTTCTTCTTCTCCCATTTTGGTGTTTCCTTCCCATTTTCTCTCCCGTCTCCACCCTGATATACTAGCACACATCATTTTGCGAAGCTAAACAAGACAGGCTCCTCCCAACCCCTTTTTATGTTACAGCTTTCCATTCCACTGGTTATCTTGCTAACCCTGCTTGTGCACCATGCTCTGCTCAGATTTCTATTTTTTGACCCAATTTGTATATGGTAATCTAGATGAGATTTTTTCAGTGTCTTGAGCAAGGGCACTAATATTTACTAGGATCAAATTTGCCTTTTTCACAGCCATAGCATAACACTCACTTAGTCCTCCTGCTCTGTAAACTTGCCAAAATTGTGGAAAAGCAAACAAGCATAAGCTTGTTTTTTACTCTTTTTTTTTTTTTTTTTTTCACTCCTTGCTCTGTGTGCATTTGTTCTCGTGTTAGTGCTGTTTGAGGACAAAATATAGCTGTGCATCAACCAGTGCAAGAACATCACTGTCCAGGGCTGCAGAAATTGCTGATGTGAGCTGTAAAAATGTGACTTTTTTGCAAGTGGCAAAGCTTGGGGTGAATGCTTCACCTGGTCTCCAGCCCCCTGAGTTGAATCCTGCTGAGCTCTGTTTTTCACAGTGAGTTCAAAAATAGCTAAGCAGCAGAGAAAACCCTCAGCTTTTCCTTCAGGCTGAAAGATACTGACTTCCAAATGACTGCAATGCAAAAATGTAAATAGGTCGAGTTTGGAGAAATGATATTTAATGGTGGTAGGAAACCAAAATCAGAAACCCAAGTCAGCCTGCCAGGGGTTTGGGGTTTCCTAAGCACACTTATAGCCAGGTCTATCCAGAAGCATTCAGTACATGTGAGCATTATGAGAAATCCCTTTTACATGCATGCTCATGTTTTACAAATTAATCTTACGCTGTGAAGGGAGAACGCAGCAGGAATGGGATTTCAGCAGGATTTCCTGCAGACAGAAAAATGGACCAGGGTGCCTACCAAGGGTTTCCTAAAAAGAAGTCTTACCACTCTGATCCAGGAAAAAACAGTGGAAGTGGGTAGTTAACGCTCTCCCAGGACCCGGGCACGTGTCCAGATCTGGAAAAGATCAAGGGCTTAAATCTTGAGCAGCGGGTACTTAATTTCCCAGCGTATAGACTAAAGCTGCATATGTAGTTGCCCATTCAGATCTCACAGTCCCCATCATTACACCTGTGCCATTCAGAAAGTCTACAGTGACATTCGAATATAGATTAGGCTGGATGCTACAGCATTTTAAAATCATCAAAATTATGCCCATGGCATAATTTGGAGGCAGTTGTCACAAGAGGCAGAAATCAAGCTGAACAGCGCAGGTCAGAGCTGGCGAGGGGAAAGACCTAATACCATGGTGAGAAAATTTACATGACTGCGTTGTTTTACAGTTGAAAACAAACCCAGGAGTTCTGTACAGTCCTGCAGACAGGCTTTATCATTAAAAATCAATTGTGTTTTCATGGAAAATCTCAGGTGACAGTGTTTGCTTGCAATTTTCCAACCAAAACGAAGCTCCGCCGAACTACACAGTAAAGCTTGGGCTGTTATAGAGCTGTCATCATGTAACTGAAATAAATTATTATATTCAAGTGAATCGAATATGCCCAGTAGCATTTGGGTACATGAGCGTCTACCTAATTCTGTGTGCATTTCAATTAAATACATAGTCGGTGAAGTCATAAAAACTACAAATCAGTTTAGTTTTCCTAAATAAGAACTCAGAGTTTGTAAATTGAACTGGGCTTTCAGCCTCTCATTGCAGGTCCTGAGGAAAACCTTTTTCATGAACAATGAAGTAGACTGAGGATGTTAGGTCAAGAGGTAGCAGTAACAAACGGAGAAAGCGCGAGAAGAAACGATATTCTTTCTTCCTGTCCTGTCTCAGCCTTGCCCAGGACTCGCCACACTAACGCCGGGGGCTTTGCTGCTGCAGACATGCACATTAGCTGTGGTCAGGAAAGTATTTACGTCTTGATAGAAATTATTTACATCTTGACCTGCCTTTCGAATGAGACTGACCCTTTGGAGGCGGATCCCTACCTAAACGCAAAGCTCGTTCAGCAGAGCTCAGGAGATGTGATGCCTGCACAGTTTTGATTCTGACAAGGAATGAGCGAGATCCCCAACTCGGGGTGCAGATTCTTTGTGAGCAGTGCGGCTCTTCCCAGGCGCAGCATCTTTAAGCGCCTGGAGGCCCTTGCAATGCAGTGCTACGGAAAACAAGACACGCTTCATACTCTCTTGTGGATACTCAACTTTTGCTCTTTATCACATCTTTCATCTAAAATGAAAGATATTTCTCAGTTTATGAGAAAACAATAATTCCTCGTGTCTTAATAAAAAGAACATCAGCTCCTCCTGTGATTTCTGTTAAGTCTTTACACTAGTGTAGCATATGACAGAAAGGATGAAATACCTTTGAGACTACTTGGTGTAGTCTGCAAGATGGATAGATAGATAGATAGATACAAAGATGTATATGTACAAATACGCAAATATAGATATGCTTACAACTAGATTCAAAGCATAGATAGATAGTGATATAAGGCAAACAGTCATCAATAATATCCAAGTCTCTACTCCCAGATAAATTGTGGTTTATAGGAATTACTCCATTACATTGTGTGAGTATATATGCATTGATATAACAATAGCGGTCTCCTTGATAGGAGTCTCTTACTAATAGACCCCATTAATCAAAACCTAAATTTACAGTGGCTTTTGTTTTGTTTATTTCCCTTCAGTACATTCATTTTCAAATTATCACCAAATTAATCATGTACAGTGCTTTAAACCAACTGCCTTTTGGTGAAACAGTTCTGGTTCCTCTCCGTTACACTGAGCATTAGTTATTAAGGCACAGTTCAAGGCTCTGTTTAGCCTGATTCTGTCCTGAACCTAATTAGAATCAGCTAGATTCTTCCTTGTAAATGGGTCAGTCACACAGCAAAAACATCAAATGTAATCTTGAGATTGCAAAAAAAAAAAAGAGAGAAAAAGAAAAAAGAAGATAATTTTATTTCTCTTCATTGATACCTGCCTGGTGGTTAAAAGAAGGATTAAAATGAGGTCATTAAACTTTCCTTGGAGACAAAACCCAGACCTCAGTGGTAATATGATTAATCAAATATAAAAGTGAAGCTACCCTGAATGAATAACTCATTTTTGTAAAATATCTAATTACTGAAATGTCGTCTGCTGCAGAAAAAGAAGGGGGGGAAATTAATTGCAATAACAATTCAAGAAGATAAAGTTTTTCTGAATTAGGTCTACACAAGAAGCTAAATTGAGTTGATTAAGTAATTTTGGTTTCAGGAACACCCTTGATGGAAGTTAGTAGTAATGAATTTTTCAGACCTTGGAGTTTAAAATTGCCAGAGACCAGTGATTTAAAAAATGGGAATGATAGTTTCATTTCAGATTTCAATTTTCTGTCACCACAAAAAAAAAAAAGGAGGAATATAAAAAAAAAAAAATACTCTATTGGTCTCAGAGTGGACACATGTACTGCTTGGTGTAACATCAAGAATAATATAGCCTCCTCTCGATGCTAGAGAGCACAGTCTCAGCCAATTAGAGCTACAGCACTGCACGGGAGGTAGAGCCCACGATGCTGCTTGTGCCCTGCTTCTCAGCACATAAGTGGTTGAAATCCAGGAGTAACAGCACAACCTCTGTGCCTGTGTACCTCATGCATATATGCCCACCTGTAATGTACAGCACTCCTCTCCTTTCCTTGCAGTGCTTTTAGGTAGCTGTCATTAATGGGGTTGAGCGGCACGTGCATATCCGTCATCAGCATCGTAGTGATACACAGTAATTTGTTTTGACATTTGATTTTCTAGCCTGCTGTTTTCCTGGTTTATGCAGTCGGGTTAATCTTATCAAAACACAGACGGTATCTGTACACGGGTAAGACCACCCCCCTTCCCATGCAGTATGACAGCACCTATCAGCTGTCACATGCCAGAACCCATTTGTCATGAGCTGTTTCATTTGCAACGTCTGGCAGTGCTGTATCTCCTGGTGCAATGTCTCATTTAGCAGGGACTTCTTCTCCTTCTTCCCTGTTCAGTGCGTAAGGGATCTGGAATGAGAAGCTGTAGGCCACAGCCCAGATATGTGCCTTCCATAGTGCTGTGGAGGAATTGTCCAGTGAGAAAGAGGTGCCAGGGCACGTGTGAGCTACGTGTGTGCAACAAGGTGTGACACAGCCAGGTGTCGCTGACAAAATCTCTGTAGTCAAAGGAAATGTCCACAGAGAAACACTCTTCCTGCTCTGTGGTGTGCTGTGATGGAAATCACCATGGTCTCCACCACCTGGTACGGGTCTGTGGATTAGACACCATTCCCATAATCACCGGTGTGTCGGTCAAGCTAAAATTTTAAGCAGAAATCAGGTATTAATGCTCCTATATCTCACGTATCTACCCACATCAGTGTTTCTTGTCTAACATTTATCTACCTGTAGCATTTCTCTCAAATTTGAATGATTTCTTCTAGATTGCGTGCCTCTTTCTGCCTTCGGATATATATTAAATATACTAATTCTCCTCCTGAGCCCAGACCTGGCCTTGGAGGGCCCAATTCAGTCACCTGAGTGTAGACACCCAGCACCATCCAGGAGGTCCCTGGTTAAGCAGGACATCCACACAGCCCTGGCAGGTACGTCTCCACATCTGCCAGGTGTCCCAGGCAAATACGCATTTGTAGTGGATTATTTCATTATCTTAAAAGTACACAGCATCTCAGGCACTGGTGCAAGGCTGAGAAATTTAAATACATTTTGTAACTCCATTATTGCAAGGCACTGAAATAAATCCCCTTCTGAAGTTGGCTAACTTCCTTGGGTCGGCAGGTTTTTAATTCTTCAATATTCTGTTGCCTTAAAAACAGTTGCTTCCAAGGGATGTCATTTTAAGAGGATATATATCTGGAATTTCATTAAACACATTTCACTTATGAAATCTTTAGTGACATGCTGGGGAAGAAAAAGGAGATTTAGCAAAGGATTTGGTAGTGCTGTGAGTTTTCTCTTATCAAATATTTCTAACTGTCCAGGATGTCTTAACGCTTCCCAATTGTAGAAGAAAGGGTCAGAACACAGAGAACAGCCAGAGTTAAAATCAGAGAGGATGGTTAAAAGGCTTCACATAGGTTTTTTTGAGCATGGTGGAGTTTTTCAAACTGTTCAGCTTAGTATAATAACATGTTTTAATTGCCAAAAAATAACAGAGAAATAATAACATTTGCCTTCCTAAATTTACAAGTAAGTAGTGACTCCCTCTTTTCTTTGACCCAATATCCTCCTGTTTCTCACTGCATTTCTCTTCTCTGCTACATGTGCTTTGCCTTTCCTGTTGTAAACAAAATTTCAGCAAGAAGCCTCTTTCTCACGGCAAGTCTGATGAATTACACAGCATTTAATTTAGTCTTCATTCTGTGCTCTGAATTACTGTAAGCAGGTGGGGATGCATTTTTCTGTAATGCCAGATTTTTATCTAGTTGAAGATGTCCCTGCTCATTGCAGGGGGTTGGACTAGATGACCTTTAAAGGTCCCTTCCAACCCAAACCATTCTGTGATTCTGTGATTTTAGGGACTCCATCCGCAGGTGAGCTTGGAAGGGCAGGTTTGCTCTGCTTGCTTCAAGGCAGTGCTGCAGCTGAACCATCTGGGTTTGTCTGCAAACTGGAGGGGCTCTTCAGCAACCCCTGCAACGCAGAGGCGCGTCCCCCGCTCCTGATTCTCTTCCCATAGAAACCGCAGCACAGGGGAGCAGGTGGGGGCACACGAATCTCCCTGTGAGTGCAAGCTCTCATCCCACCGACAGGCATTGCCATTACATTTTATGCAGCAGTAAGGACATAAAAAATTGCCCATCATGGCACCAGCTCAGATAATGACATCTTTAAACCACAGCAGCAGCACTTTTAGAATAAAACATATGCTTCAGTGCCTTTCTCCTACAAGGATGCTCTCTCTGTCCAGTCAGGAACCCTGTTTATGAGCAGACTTTGTGGGTTTTCCAGCATCTGATTGTGGTGGTTGAATCTAGTCATAAAAAAAAAAAAAAAAAAAATCCCTGTGTGTGCTAAACAACAGAGATTTCAATTGCAGTGCAGAGGAGGTTTGAGCTGGAGTCAGCATGCAGACTGGCTGAGCTGTGCTACGCAAGAAACTTGTTAAAAATCTCAATACCAGGATTATAGTGTACATAAAAAATTCAGTTTCAGTACTCTTAAAATTCTCCCTTTCCCAAATACCTGTCTTCAGATCCCAAAGGCACGTGAGCAGCTTTTATATGCCTTAAAATCTGAAAAAAAATGAATTAAAAACTCATTATAAGAAGTGGGAAGTTAATAAGAAAACCCTAAACCAGACTTACCAGCTTAAGGCCCTTCCTTGTGAAACTTTATTACAGGTGCCTGGATTGAAACATCCACTTCTATATACATCTCACCAAGAAACACTGAGTCAGACCTGTGGAGTGTGTTTTCTCACTTAGGAGCTGAACTCTGTCACGCAATTTTTGTTAGCCTGGTTTACATGTAAATCAGGAAAAATATGTTTTCAAAGTTATGTTCAAAACAGCGCTGTTACTTGCTACTTTGCACTTTGAAGAAAGAGAAAGAAATCTGAGGCTTGACATTCCAACAAAAGAATTAATTTCACCCTCTTTTAAGGAAGATGGGTTTTTTGGAGAGTAAGGGCGAGCGGTAAGGAAAGCTCTCCTCCTGCCGTGCTGGGTGAGACGCGGGACGCCAGCCCAGCTTCGGCAATTCAGGAAGGTCAGTGTATCAAACCGCTGTTGGCCTTCGAGACGGTGAAGCTTCACAACTGGTTGTTCTTTTGGCCTGTTTTACCCCAGCTGTACAAACCTGTTGAGGTTCCTCAGTTGAAGGCAACGCAGTGCAGAGCCTGGGCAAGAGCCGTGCTGGTGATCCAGCTCGTCCCCAGCGCACAGTTCTCTGCCAGCCTTCCCGTCTGGGAGCTATTCCATCTCGGTAGCTCAGTGGGGATCACAGGGCTACATGGCAATGCACTGGGGAGATCAATAGACTAATCCAGGCTGACCTAATGGATTTATCAAGTAACACATGAATTAATGATGTTCTCAGGATCCTGCCCCAATGCAGGCAGCAGAAGGCAGGACACGGCTCCAGCCCCGGTTCTACAACAGCCTCGGGAGACATGGGCAAGTCACTTAGCCTTTAGTTCTGCAGCTGAAGGGAAGCATAGGGCTGTCAACCACTGTAAAGCAATGATGTATCTGTGCAAAAATGTTCTGTTATATATAAGTATGTATATGATTTTTTTTTAAGAATGAGGCTTTGTAGGCAGTTCCAGCTGTTTTAAAATCTATGCCTCTATATAAAAGATAGCATTACTAATTACACCTGACAATCAAATAGTCTGTAGAAAGGTATCAGCTACCTTTTCCTGCTGTTCATTTTGTAGGCAAGAAACAAAGGTATGTTAGACAAGAGAGCAAATGAAATGTTCAAAGGATTCTTGTCTAAAACTGGAAAATAAAAAGCTGTGCTATCAGATCAGAATTTTAACATATAGTGTTTCCACTGGCTCCTGACATAAAATCTTTTCTTGTTGAGTATAACCATTGTTAAAGGTCACTGTTGCAAAGGCTACATCATTTAGACGAGATGAGATCCCATTTTGGATAAATTCACAATTTTAGTTCCTAACAAGGAGATGGTATCAGGATTTGAATGTACAAGAGTGCTGGGTTACAGATTAAAGGCTTTTGTGTTCTGGAAACCACACTATGCCAGATTTCATGAGTTTCAGTGAGATGTGCAAGTCCCCAAAGTCAAGTAGGTTGATTAAAGTGGTTCTTTATAGCCTTTGAAATACAGATAAAGTACAACTTTCCTACACGGGGTTAATGTAGATTTTTTTTTTTTTCTTGACAAGGCTATATGCCTTTCCAAGGACGTAATTTTAATCTCTTTTTAAACCTTTCATATGAATGTTGTAAAAATCTCCTTTGTGTTGTAGTGCATTTTTATAAAATATCTAAATTTCTATGCAAACTTCAAACCTCGTTTCATAAGACATATTTATCTGGAAGTGGATATCTTGCAGCAGAATAGTGTCTTCTGTCATCATTTCTGTGGCATCTTTTCATACTGTCACAAGAATGTAACATCTGATAATGAAAAAAAATTAGTGCTTATTGTCAGACATGCAAGCTTTTTTTTTTAATATCCTTTTACTATTACATGCTCTTGTCCCTGAACTCTTGGCAAGTACTCCAAGAGTCTCTGAACCCGGGTGAAAGCGAGACCTGCACGTTCCTTCCTCACACCAGAGTCTGAAATGAGAGGTTTTTCTTCTGCTGCTTCTGAAAGAAACGGTATTGCTTTCTTCTCCTCTGTTCCTGCCTTGTCTTCATATTCAAAGAGTAGATCTTGTAATTTAATCGAAAACTAGCCATTACTTGTGATTTTGAAAAAATAACACCAGTAAAACAAAGCATAAAGCCAATGGCTGTCGTCAGCTGCAGGAACACGATGGAGGTTGTCTGCACCCCATCATAAGATCAGCTTCAGAAGTGTAAAAGTTTAGGGCTTGCTTTTGTTTTTCAAACTCATCTAGCAGAAATGAAACCAGCACTGAGAACGCGCTGAACGTCACTCATCCTTCCTTGTAGAAACTCCCAATAAACAAGCGGATGGTCTGGCTCCACCACACCAGGCGCAGAGCTGTGAGAGCTCCTTTGCAGGCAGGTGAGGCATTTTAATAGCACAAACTGCTAAAGATAAAGGCAGAACTTTGAAAGCATCCTGTAAAAGTTAGTGAGCTAATTATCATGCACTTCCCTCCGCTTGACTGGGCAAGGCTGACTCCTGCCCAACCGCAACGAGCCGGTGCCTGCAGCCCAAACAATTCATTTCTGAATGAGCACCGTGACAGCTGGGCCTCGTACCAGCAGAGCAAAACTGTGCGCTGGCAAGAGTGTGTTGGGCTTTATAGATAACGTTTTGGGAAGCATTTGCCACATGGCATGTAACTAGTCTGAAGTATGATACGCGTACGTGGATGGACTGTGGAGTAGATCCAAGTGAACGTGAAGTTGAAGCAGGGATGCTGCAGTGCAGGGGATGTTGTGGGCATGAGCCTGAAAAAACAACAGCAAAGAGGCTTATGGAGGGGTTGCTGGCTGGTGCAATGCAGAGCAGGGGTGCCATGGGCTGCCTCAGAAAAAAGTGAGGACATCGGTACTTGGAGGGTGGTCACCATTCGAGAACACGCCAAAGTGTGAGTAGTTCTTTAATAAAATATGGTTAAGAAAGGAGCATCTCAAAATCTGATTTGCACTCAAGTATGGTTGACTTTATGGAGATTTTGCAGGGATTCGAGTGAGCTTGTGGTCTCTGCTGCACAACGGCAACAGTGGAGCGAGAACCTGGAGGTCACTGTTCGACTGTCACAGAAGCTGATAGCCAAGTCTGACGCGTATGGCATAGAGTGGGGGGATAACTTGCAGACCTAGTACAGTCATCCGTACAGCAAACGATATTGGAAATTAAAGGTCAGAGAATTGATAGTACGGCTTAAGAAAACAGCAATTAGGCTGCTAGGAAGGAAAGCTAAATTACTGGTAGTAGGAGTAGAGAGGGAAAAAAAGAGGATTATTGATCTAAATATCAAGTTGGCAGATACACAGAGTACAATCTAGAGGTTTTTTACACCTCTGGGCTTACTCAGCCCCCACCATAAAAAATGCAGGCCTATAAAGATGGAATAAGAAGCAATCAATTAGGATGGCATTTGCTTGTTTCCGCGCTGCAGCTGGGCAGGCACATCACAATTAATGATTTATTAGGAGATTTTTGTCTTTTTTTTTTCCATTTTACACAGATTGCTGCAACCAGACTGCAGTTGTTTATTAATCTGCCTGCTATTCAAGCATCTTTGTTAAATATCGTGCGGAAAAGGTAAACAGTTGGCTTGCGTGCCAGCACTGGGTTGGGAGTACGCCCTTAAGCGTGGAGGAGCTGGGGTTCGGTATTCAGGCTGGGTGCCTGCTCACACAGTTTGTGTGGGCGAATGCAGCCCTCCGTGTGCTGGGTTCCCCGGCTGCACGACACCTCGTATCCAGAGCTTGCCGTGTAACGGGGTGGCCTGGCAGCAGAAAGCGGTGGGAGATGGGACACCCCACGCCATGTGCACATGTGTGCTCACTCACTCTCATTTCGATTTCTCTCAACCAAGGGGACATAGAGAGAAGATGCAGCTCTTTGCAGCAGTCATAGCTGTCAAGGGAAGGGCTCGGAGTATGATAAGAGGACTGAGATGCCCTTATTCTTCTGCATTAATCCATAGCTACAGGTCATAAAACACTATTTCTCTAGGCAATTCAGCCGTCATAAATTACTTCTGCCTGTAACAAATGTTGCATCATCATTAGCAAATCTCGGAGACAACACAAAAATCTTTCCTGCAGACATTCATGTGAACAAGTCTTTGCTTTCACAGCTTTTTTAGCAAAATCAGCAAGAAAAAAGTAAGAACATTGGAAAAAAGGAACTCCCTTTAGAAGGAAGCCTGAATAATTATCTTTGTATTCATCCATCTTAATTCCGCACCTCCCTAGGAGTGGCTGCAGTGAGCTAATTGGTTTTACTCTGCTGTGCGTGGCTTCACTGCCCAGACTCCAGATTTATTGCACAAAGTCAACTCATTGTGTGAATTCATCATCTGTCCCCCCACATCCATCCCTTTCTCCTCTGGAGTGATATTTGTCTCTGTGTTTATATGCTGTCAGGTACCAAGTGAGATGAAAGACAAACTCTGGGATTAACCAATTTTAGTATAATCTGATGCAACCTGAAAATCAGAATGAATTATTACCTTTTCAGCAAGACGTGACTTCAGACAGGCCAGCTCCAGAGGAATGAGAGGAGGACTTCTGCCAGCACAGGCTTTTATGGGAAGGGAATAAAAAAGACCCTACAGAATTTAAGGATTTAAGAGCAAGCCAGGTTCAGAACAAATCCTTATCTGAGAAGGGAAGCTAAGTGTGTAGCAATCAGCCATAGAAGTCCCTGTGAATCGTCTTTAAAAAAGCACTCTGGAAATTAAGGACTTCAAATGCAACAATTGAAAGTGAAGCTAAATGAAATACAGGGGAATATGAGTAAATGCTACAAGTATAGGGCAAGCACTGCTTTATCAATCTTATGTTTACTCCAGCAGCTCCTCCGTTGCCCATTGTTTTACCTTGTTTGAATAGATATGCTTCTCTTTATTTGAAAATCAATTGTAATCTTATGAAAGAGAACAGGGAATGCTGGAAAGCAGCATAGTGAAAGATGGCATTGTTCATTATCCTACGTTACTCCAGGGTAGGGAGGGAATGACATTAAAGAAGTGTGGGTAGCTTTGAGCTGCAATCCTTTCTTTAGAAGATGTAATTTAATGTCATTACTTAATTTTATTAAAGGTAAAGACAATTGTGGACAATAAACGTTACAGCATTTACTTATAATAATGATAGTGGGGGAGTGTTGGAAGGAGGAAAGAAAGGCTCTGGTTTGGATTCCCAGTAGCTGCTGTCTGTTCTTCATGGTGCATCTCTCCAAGATTTGCTTCTTAACCTGAGTAGCTTTGGATGGCTCCTTTGGTTCCTGTGTTTGTACTCTGTTCTCATCAGAAAAATATATGGCTTTATAAGCATAATAGACAATATCCACCCTCAGTGCTGCACAGGACTGATCATTCCCTAACTATACCTAATAGGTATCAACAACAACTGGGTGAATTCCTGGATTGCTGAGTATATGCAGAGCATTGTGATTTTTACCCTAATGGAAAAGCTTTATAGGCTGTTGCGGTCTTCCTCCAGGCTTTATATTGAGATGTGCTTGTGTATTTATAATTTTTAATATACCTCATATTTTTTAAATATGTCTTGTAGTAAACTTCATCGCTACAGGCGGAAAACAGATGTTGTGATGGTTTTTACAGAAGCTACTGTAAAGTCTGTTGGTGATTGTGTGGGATTTTTCCATGTAGCCCAAACTCATTGGCAGCACCTGGGTTATGATCTCCTAAAGGTGTTCAGCAGCCTGTAGAGCTAGCCCTCTTAAATGTCTTAAGTACAACTGATGGCTTGCTCCTGATGAGTTAATTCTGTTTAGTTCTGCAAGGCATAAGCCTGGTCATAACGGGCGAAAAACTGTGGTCCTAGGTCAAAGATTTGAGGCGGTTGTACAAAGTGCTTCACTCCTTTGAAATTACAATACGATACCTTGATGTCAGCAGTGCAGCCCTCTCCTAAAAGAGACTGGGGGCTCATCAACTTGTCATTGCTGGCATGCCGTACAACATTAATTTAATGTAATGGGCGATAACTAGCGTGGATTTAGTAAGAGACAATCCTGCTTAACTAATCTTGAGTTCTTCTGAGCAGGTTTCAGACAAGGTAGTACATATGACATAATCTAATGGATTTTTCAAGAGGCTTTTGATAAATTTCCATATGATATTTCCCGTGCTTAAGCTATGTGCCGCAGAGATTCCAAATTGGGCAAGAGAGTGGGCAAAAAATGAGTAAAATCGTGGGAAATAAAGAGAAAAGAGCTGTAGCAAGTACTGGAACTAGAATTATCCCGCAGCTTCCCACTGTTCTTCCCCACCACTCAGCATGGCTGGAAAGAGATGCCATCTGCATTCACTAATGAAAACTTGTTTAGGACAGGTGCATAACAGAAAAGAGGGCAGAATGCCGTTCAGGATACCACTAAAGGGCAAATTTAAATTTACATTAACATAAGGCAGACTGAATATTTTTGCTGTCAGTGGTGGAATAATATATACTAAATATAAACGCACATAACTGAAAGACTCCAATGGATGGGTATGGGTTAGGAGTGGAAAGGGACTCTTGTGCTAACAAAGGAATGATTTATTATCATTTACATAACCTGGCATTTGTGCACACCAAAGGCCAGATTTTCAGAAGTGCTCTGCTCCTGCAGTTGGGGGCCAGGATTTCAGTTGCAGACTCAGAGCCAGCCGCTCCCATCGTTTCCCCAGTGTTTAATTTGCCATATGTCAATCAGAGTGTTGATTTGCAAGTGCTGCTAATAGGCGATGCTGAGAGGTGAGGACAGTTGAAAATGTGGGAGTGTGTCTTACTGGCAGCGTTTGAGCCCCAAACACTGGAAGTATTCACAGGCCAGGATCCCTGATCAGCCGTATGATAAATCAAGGACTGGAAGGCAGAAAAGAATGCAGCTAATGCATCAGGATATGCCTGAACAGGGCATGCTCCATGGAAATCAGTGCTAAATGAGGGAATTAAGCACCAGGAAGGGCCATGGCAAAATCACAAGAAACACTTTAAATAATGAGACAAAATCAAATCAAGGGCAAGAAAGAAAGAAAATGAAGTAAAATCACTGAAGAAGCAATAAAATGCCATCACTGAAACCTGAGTGAGGCAAAATACCTCAGGTTAAAGGGACATAGTCATGCTAAAAAATGCACATTTTAGTCTGCCATTTTTACCTGCTGTTGACAATTAACTCTCTGATTGCTGTAACTGAATGAGAATATCAGGAACATTTTTTGGTTGTTTACTTTGAGCGTTTGCTGAAACTTGGGCAGTGAGTGGGTGACAGCGGGTGTGCTCTCTTTTGGGCTGAGATGTGAAACTAGGCTTTGAAAAGTTTGGGAAAATATCCAAAGAAAAAAATAGGAAAACCGGAAGTGAGAAAGGGATGTGTTGCTCATAACGTATAACCCTGTGGTCCTCATGAGACTGATTTCCCAGTCGGCATGCTGATGTAGGGCAGAGAGGAGGTAGCCATGAGGACCGACAGAAAGCTCCCACCATGACCGCTCCTGTCTTTTATTTGCAGTATTCGGGAGAAGTTCCTGAGAACAGAGTGGAGGTTGTGGTGGCAAATCTGACGGTGATGGACCGGGACCAGCCTCACTCTCCCAACTGGAACGCCATCTACCGCATTATCAGCGGAGACCCCTCTGGCCATTTCACCATCCGGACAGACCCCGTAACCAACGAAGGCATGGTAACCGTTGTGAAGGTAAGGGGGAAGCCAAAGCAAATCCGTATTTGTCACCCTTGCAGCTAGCTCAGGCTACAAGGATTGCCGGAAGCCTGCAGTTATTTTGTGCCTTCTCTGCCTGGGAATACAAGTGCTCAGATCTGTTGTTTCCCATCTCTCCCTGTGCAGGAGTCCTGAATACTATTACTGCAAGCGTATGCCGCTGGTTCTGGGTTTCCCAACTCAGCCCAGCCCACCATAAGGTTTCATAAACTCTCTTGTGCTGAGGGCTCTTCCCAGCATCCGAGCCTGACCACAGCATCCTGCTCCTCCTTAGCTTTTTGAGCGCTGTGAGAGGGAATGGCCCCTGGGCTGTGCAGCCCTGCCCTCCCTGGCAGATTTAGGGCAGAGGCTGCACCTTCTCCTTTTTGAGCCAGAAAACTCCCTGTTAGCTGTGAATCAGGGGTAGCATTTCACTGCAGGGGATCAGTCAAGTGATCCTCTGTGAGGGCACGAGCGCAGGAGAGATTCCAGGAGGAGTGAATTTCCTGGTAACAGAAGGAAAGGAGAGATTTTCCTCCACTTGAGTTGCTTGGCAGAAGAAAGTTGGGGAAATTTTCCTTCTCCTAGTATCAAGTGATGAACACGCAGTGTGGGACAGACCCTTGGCTCAGAATAGCTCCACTCAAGTGAAAGCCACTCCGCAGGTTAGATCAGCAGAGGATCTTGTCCAAAGACTCTGCGAAGTAAGACTGTAAATATCCACCATCCCTTCTTCCCTCCATCTGTTGCCTTCAGCGTTAGGCGAGCTGGAACCCTCAAGGTGTCTGCAGCAAGTATCAAATTCTGTTTCCCTCCTTGCCTCCAAAGAATATGACTTTATCTTCATTTGAGCGTTCGCTTCCCTTTCAGTTACCGAGGCCAGCAGCCCAGGCAGTGAATGCTTCTGCAGTCATTACATACAGCCAGAACATAACGGGACCCATTCAGCATTCACTGAATCTCTTCCCAGATAAGGTGCCTATGGATGCTCCCTCTGACTACCGAAGAAGTGAAGGCGTCGCGAATAGGCTGCTGTGATCTGTAGGAGCTCGCACGACATGCACTGTGCACTGCACCTGAAAAGGATAATACATTGTGTGATGGACAAAGCCTGCATCTTTTGATAAGTCTGGCCGTCTCTAACAAAAAGTTTTAATCAACAACTTAGGATGAAACACTAATGTTTAAAGAGCAGCGTGATTTAAGAATAGCTCTGTGTTGAAAAAAAGAGCCCCGCTCCCTTGTAGCTAATAAGTTGCAGTCATTCTTAATACATACAGTTTGGGTATTAGGAAAGATGACATCAGTGAAATGCCAGTGAGGTTACGCTGGTAAGAACGTGTGAGCTTGTGAGCTTGTCCTATTCTCTGACCCTTAGGCTATGTGTGTGTGTCTGCAGATGCCACTTTGCTAAAGCTTTAAGGTAGACATCATCTTACCTGCTAGATGGTATTTCAGCAGGGTCCTTTTATTTATCACTCTTATTGCTCTGTAATGATGGTTGACAGCCTTATCTGGTGCGACGTTACAAAACCTCTTCAAGCGTAGCAGTCGTTCTAGACATGTATGTATGGATGCATATATGTATGTAAGTATACACGTATCCATATGTAGATATTTTCTGCTTAAACAGAGAACATTAAACAAAGTAAAATGCAACAATTTTAACTTCCATTGGCATCAACAGCTAGTCTGAAACAGAAATGCCAATGTTTTCACTGCAAACAAGGGAGGACCCCTTATTCTTAATCTAGTAAAGTGTCAGGACTGTAGTTAAAGGCACATCAAAGTGCACAACAGGGGATTTACATGATCATCACTGCTACACAAGGACTTCTGCATAATGAACCATCCCTTATTCAGAACTTTCAGGCAAAAAGCAGGGCAGATTTGTCAAGACAGAATTGATGCTGGTGTTGACTTCCACTGCTATGTAACCCACAGTGATCACATGCAAAGAACCACATGAAAATCCTATCTTGTCAAGCTGAGCTTAAAGCTTGAAATTGCATTGAATGTCTTCACTATATAACCTCACCTGATCCTCCTGGGCACCCAGGGTTTCTTACCCTTATCAAGCCGGGAGGCTTTTTGGTGTATTTTCAGCAAGGAGAATGAGTGAAACTGCTTGTGATTAAATTTTCATGGCGAAGAAGGGAAGACTCTTAGGATTCCACCTTCTTCTTTGAAATATTTTGTTCTCTGTTAATAAGTGAATACGCTTAAAGATTTGGGGAATGTATGCACGTCAGACTGGGTGGCTGGTCAGAGCTTGTTCTTCGTGGTGTGGGAGCAGTCTCTTGCTGGTTTGATCCCTGATGTAGATTGAAAACACAGGTTAAAAATTAAGTCAAGTAATGAACCTTTTATTTACAGATCCTGCATGGCTGGACTTCCATGTGGCTCTCTGAAGCTGCTTATACGTAACTCCCCACTGCTGCAAGCAAAGGGTTTGCATCTGGGCTATGGCAGTCACAGAAACAGCACAGAGAAGGGCATTCCGTGAAAAATCCCACCCCTCCACCAGCAGTTTGGGGGCCAGAAATGCTTCCAAACCAAGAAGCCCTTTGGAGTTCAGATGATGCTCATGGGGGCCATTTTGCAGCCCCTTTAGGCAAAACCCCATCTGTAGCTGCAGTCCAATCACCGAAAGTGTAACTTTTACTTTTTCTGTACATGCCTTTCCAAACCATTTCCATAACCATGCAAGACCCTAATCTTCAAAGAAAGCCTTGATCAAGGAGAGAGAAAAACTTCCCGCTCAGATAAGACACCACAGCGTCTGGAGACAATCTCGAAGAGCAGCAGTGGCTGCCCTGTGGGAGTCGGCTAAGTAAAATGTTATTATAAACTCTGCATGGATCAGAGCTGTGAATTTATAATGGAGATGCGTCCAAAGCTTCCGTTATTATTTGCCTCAACAATAACATAAGGCAAATTTGTTCACTTCGGTTAAAAGTACCTTGAGAAAAGGAGGACACGTGGCAAACCCTCAGCTTCACTCTGCTGCATCCAGGTTGGAGGGGCTAGTGAAGGAAGAGGATGTGCAGCATCTCCAGGGTGATGTTTCAGAGCCGCTTGTGCCAGATCGGACACTGAACATCCAACAAGGGGTGTCTGCAAAGGTGCTACTTTTTAATTTCATGTCGTGTGCTCCTTGGACATGAAATTAAAAAGTAGGCAACAGTCCAGCACCTCCTTGTCCCAGAGGTAGCGGCTCTGTGTGCTTTTGCTCCTGTTGTTGGCCTGATCACTATGGAGCATTTTCAGTGAGATGCATGGAGATGGAAGGGGTTAGGGCAGTGTGAAGAACACTCTGTGCTCTGTGCATCATTATCCTCAGAGGGAGGCAGGTTTAGGGAGCAGAAGTATGAACTGTCCTGGTAGAAATTGCGTATTATGGTGTGAAAGAAGTTCTGCTTAGGGCTGAACTGTGTCTGGCTGCACGGGGCTCCTGCCCTGCCAGGGACAATAGCACAAACACTGCTGTGAAGGCACAGGCTCTTGATTTTACCTTTTGGGTTTTTTCAACAAAATACGTGAAATGGGACTCAGATGGGCACAGAAGAGAAGGAGGCAGGTCGGCTCTCTCTTACAGGCTGAAGTGCGGTGGACACTGTGCCGCCGTGTGCCAGCACGTGGCACTGATGCCTCCGGGACAGTCTGTGGGATGGGCGTTACTGAGTGATCCCGGTCCAGCCCCGCTCCCCGGAGTGCTTTTCTACAGTCCTGGTTTTGTTGCTCCCAGAAGAGAGGGGAAGAAGCTGAGTGAGCAGCTCTACATTTTGGGGGCGGAGAGGGAGAAAGACTCCCTTGAATCAGGCCACATCCTAGCAGGTATGTGTGTGGTCGGTGTGTCCTGTGCATCATCAGGCAGGGAGCCCGGTGGTTTCCCACATGAGCCCCCACCCCTGGAGCTGCTCAGATCAGCCCCCCTGCTCTGTCTGAGCCCCTGTGGGGAGGGGGGTGCAGACTGGCTGTGGGCAAGGTTAGCAAACAGGCCGGCACAAAAAAAAAAAAAAAAAGGAACTGGAGGAATATCAATTAGAGGGGTGTGAAAAGAAATTGAGGAAATGCATTAGTCAAATTGTTTCAAGGCCTTGAATAGTGTTTAAATGGGAACTTTTACCATGTGTCTTTTTTGAATGCGGTACAAGTCCGTGAGTCAGTGCTGGTGGGTGTACTGGGAATCTTTATGCATCCTTTTATTTATTAAATGTTGGCCCTGCCTGTCAGGAAACCATTTAGCAATAGGAACATTTGCACTTCAATCGAATAGAGATTCCACTGTTTTACCTTTTGCCCCTGAAATTTGTTTTTCTCGTGTAGCCTCCTATGATTTGATTTCTCTCCTGACAATACCGGGTTTTAAACAGAACACAGCAGCCAGATCTTGCTGATGTAAATCAGTACAGCTCTACCGAAGTCAATGTAACCGTGGCATTTTACACTGTGAGAGTACACTTTGCAGACTCAGCGCTGGAGAATGTATTAGGGAGAATGGTTACGCTTCTAAATTTATAAATTACGGCAAAGCATTTTTTAACAAGCAGAGGTGTGATCCTGCGTAACTCAAGCCTCCCTGGCAGATGATTAGCGACTTCCCTCATAATAATTAGTGGGATGGTTTAGAAATTATTTTTATACTGCGGTTCAGTCAGTTGTGCCAGCAAAGGCTTTTCGTTCCTTCTGGCTCCTAAGACACATTGTCTTTATGTGCACGTTGAAAAGAGATCTGTGGCCACCCAACAGCAAAACGTATCTGTAGGAGTGTGCAGGCAACCACAGGAGATCACGAGGCGTCTTGCAAGAGGATGAGGGGTCCCACTGGAAGGACCGCCTGATTAACCGGACGAGGCGTTGTTCCTTGCAGCTCCACCTTTATTTCTAAACTCTCTTAAGCAGAAAAATGAAGAGCACTTCAGGATCATGAGTCTGCATAGACTGTCCTACTTACTTAGTCAGCAGCTTTAAATGTTCATAGCACTAAGTACCTGTCCAGTCCCTCTTAGCAGGCTCCACCTGTTGCATTTAGAGCAGCCCTTGGTGGATTTGTTCATTCAATGCTCAGCTAACACAGGCAGGTTCTTTTTTGGAAACCACTTAGCATTGGAACAAAACACAGGGCAAATCCTCCCTGCTGTTTGCGATTTTTACTTCATGGGGTTTTTTTAACTATTTGACCCTCCAAATACTGGAAGGCCAAATCTTCCACTGGATTGAAGCTGGTCTGGATTTACACCTTCAAAAGGACTGAGGAAATGAGATGAGGCAATGACTTTGATATCATCTGCCTTCTAAATCTTGCAGCCTTCAGCCAGAAGGTGGAATTTATTTTCTGCTTGGCTCTATACTTGCTTGTTTCTTTGTCTTAGGCAGTCGATTACGAGATGAACAGAGCTTTCATGCTGACAGTGATGGTATCAAACCAAGCTCCCCTGGCCAGTGGCATCCAGATGTCCTTCCAGTCAACAGCAGGAGTCACCATTTCAGTCACAGATGTCAACGAAGCACCGTATTTCCCAACGAACCACAAGTTAATCAGGCTGGAGGAAGGGGTGCCTACGGGGACAGTCCTGACAACGTTTTCAGCGGTGGATCCTGATCGCTTCATGCAGCAGGCAGTAAGGTGGGAGACCAGGCAGCCAAGTGAGCTCATGTGCAGGAGGGGGATTTCAGCTGCAGAAGTCTGGGGAGCAAAGCAGTTCACAAACTAACTGATGTGATATGAGTAAAATGCTTGGCAGGGACTGGCGCCCTCAGTCGTGCTTGCAGAGTATCCTGCAAGCTTGTAGGCTCGCAGTCCTCCCCCCTCCAGGTAAGCCAGACTCTGGGCGGCTGGGTCTGGGAGAGCAGAGAGAGCTGGATCCCACGTTACTGGCACGTGCAGGGGCAGTTCACAGCTTCACATGCAAGCAGTCGATAGGGAGGTGTCCCTGTGTTGTTACAAAGACAGAGGTCAGGGCTGCACTGTACTGTTTTGTCTCTGCCTTGTCAAGGATGATTTGACCTGTGTTGTTCATGCATGTTCTAAACACAGAGGTTTAGAAACGGGCAGCTTTGTTATTTCTGTGTTACCAGGGGGAAACTGAGGCACAGAAAGGGCAAGGGCTACATTTCCAAAGGGAATGACTGGGATTTTTAATCATGTCTTGTGTTGCTTCCAGAGGATTTAGGTACAACCTGGCTTAAAAAGCACAGTGTGAGAGGAGCTGTTGGCCCGTTCAGAGCAAGGCTCACTTGGTTACAAACAGCTGCTGAACAGGCTTTTAAGATGTCATATAGTTAAATATTGCCCGAGCAGTCAAACACCCATGCACATGTCGTCGGCACTTGGTCTTTATCTGACTAACGCAGGTCCGTATAAAGCACCCCAGCAGCCCTTGCCTGCTCCACGGTAAGCGAGATTTGTTCTGACCTTCCCTTTCCCTTCAGACCAACTGCCAGATGTAACCTCCTTGTTAGCTGCTTTCCCTGTGAACGGGATTCAGCTGCCAAAATTTTAGCCTTCTGAAGTCAGATGTTTGACCTAAGCAGTTTAAGATCAGATTTAGTCTGACCGATGCTGCGGCCAGGAGGGTGTCCCTCACTGTGTTTTGTCCCACCTGGGCAGACTGCAGACTGAATCCACGGTCCAGGACCCTGACTCACATGCCTTCCCACCAGGAAATACATTGGCCAAAAAGTGTGTGTGACACCTTTCACAAGTATTTCAGCCTCCGTCTGTGCAGGCGGGAAATGCATTTCCTGCTCTTGAATACTTCTACATCCGCAGAATTTTGTTTCTTTTCTACTCCCAGTCTGTAAGGACAGCAGTATTTTTGGCAAAACGTGAGTATACGACGTGACCGCAGCCGAGGCCACTTAAACTTACATCAGTTGTGACATTTCATGTCAGGAAGAGTTTGAAATATTTCACCTGGCACAGAGCTGTCTGGTCTAGAAAATGATAGTTTATTCACTGCCTCATCTTGTTGTCCTTAGACAGGTATTGTGACTTTTGAGGAGAGAGACCATCCTAACTAACAAGCCAGTTTTTCTTATATTCTTTTTGAAATACTGGCCTTTGAAGGGTCTTTATTTCCCTAACGTCTGTACCAAGGCTGGTTTTCAGAGGAGAGAACAGCTCCGTTCTGATTGAATACTCCCTCTAACCCGGAGGTGGATGATCTATAATCGAAATGAGCATCTGCCGCTTCTGGGAGAAGGACCAGCTCTGCTGAGCCGTTCCTGTCATCGCACAGTGTGTGTGCAGGGTCCTGTAAGACTTTCTGCGAATGTGAACAGCCAATTACTTGAGTTTTTTTTCCTAGGGCTTCCAGGACACACATTTTGTGTACCCACCAGCACATCGTTCCAAAGCCAAGTACAATCTCTCTTGCCCCCTTTTCATCAGGACAGCCCAATGCCAAGGCTTTGCAAGAAGCAGTGGGGCGTCGTTGGGGTCCTGCCTTTGTGAGCTATGCAAAGGGTATTTTTTTCTTCACTGTTGGCGTTGGTGAGTTAGGAAAAAAGATACCCAAAAAGCTAAGCCTACAGATCCGTAATAAGCACTTTGCAGAGAGCTGATCCAGCTGCTAGAGCCTTGCATACAGTTTTCAGTCTCTCTCTAACTAGTCTTTGATGAAATAGAGTTTTTACAAATAGGAGATAAGGAAGCGGGAGCATCTCCAGTAAGGCACAGCTTGGCATGGGCAGTGTCACACCTCAAGTTATCCTCATTAGCCACAGACACATTCACAAAGCCAGCTTTGAAACTGAATCCCTGGTCATTTAGCAGAGAAAGGGCAGGAGACTCACAGCAGTGCTATTAAAAAGAAATGAAAACATCCCAAAGAGTCTAGCTCCATGAAATGTAATTCTTTCCTTTGGCAGGGGCTTGTGCAGCTGTCTGTTGCTTTCCTGCTCACATGGATTGATGCAGCTCAAGTTTCACTTTGAGTTTCAGCTTCAGACAGCCCATTTCTGGAAAGGAGTATTCACTAGAAGACAGAAGTTCTCCCGCCTGCGTATCTAACTACAAAAAGTTTATATACAACTATCAGCAGGTCTGAGTTACCCATGAAATAAGCTCAGCTTTTGTTTGCTTATTTCAGTAATTTATAGTTGGGCTATTTATTAGCTTCCAGTTTAGGTAATAAGGGTCCATCTCAACTCAAACTGTACAAAACTGAGAGGTAGAAATCAAAAGCAACGAATAAAAGAAAACCAAGAAGACAAGCAAGTGAGAAAGGTAAAGAGAACACGTTGATCTCGAGAACACGGAAGAAGTTTGCCCAAAACAAACCATGTTCATAGCTGGCTGCACAGGACATGAACAGACTTGAATTGACTGAGTAGTTGGGAGGCAGGTCTGTCACTGGGTCCTTCCAGCCCAGGGCACGCAGGGGACCGCCAAGGGGACCCCCTTGTCGCTGCTGTCTTTGAGCCTCCCACATGCACAGGATCATCTTACCTGCTATTTCTGGAACACAGGAAAATGTTTCAGGAGAGCAGACCTGAAACTGCTTCACCCTTGAGTCCACGCCTTAGCACAGCTGTGACTTCCCATTATAGTGTCCCTCGGGCAGTTGCTGCTGAAGATGCCATTCTGATGCAAAAGAGTGGCCTGAAAACTGCCATTCTTTCAGTGTGCTATTTCCCAAACTGTTACTTATTAGTGATGGGCAGAAAACAGGAATATCCATGGCTTTAGAACAAGAGCTATTTTAGGAAGGGCAACATTAAGAGAAGGAGAGAGCAGGAATCCATCTTCTAATTCAGGCATATGAATGCAGTGGTCGTTGCAGACCCCATTTCTCCTCAGCTGCAGAGACCTCAGGCTATGTCCACTCCCAGCAGCAGGAAGCTGGCATGTAAGTGGCACTTAGTGGAAAGAAAAACCTTTAAAATGAAAGAAATAGAAAAATTGAATAATTGTAGAGGTCGAAAACCAGATACTCAATTAGCGTTTTGTTTGTCAACAGAACCAGTTATCCAAAGGTCTTTGAATCATGGGTCAGGAGTCCAGAAAAACCTTATTTCAAGCAATATTAAGGATATGTCAGTGAAAAGACTGCCATGTATTTATTTCCTTTCTCTGTAGATACTCTAAGCTGTCAGATCCTGCAAACTGGCTGAACATTAATGCCACAAATGGTCAGATCACTACGGCTGCTGTCCTTGATCGAGAGTCAGACTACATTAAGAATAATGTCTACGAGGCCACATTCTTGGCGGCTGACAACGGTGAGCCCAGGCTTCACATTGTTCATGCTTCAATAAGGCTCTAATGTGATGCATTAAGAGAAATGATGCCCTGACAGAGTTGTCAGTATAAGTTATCTTTTTCCCAGGTTTTTATGGTCAAAAATGTGAAAGTGGGACGGGAAATTGCTGGAGTAAATTAAATGTGCACAGTATACGGAGAGTGTTATTAAGGGAAAGGGAGGGCAAATGGAAAATCGATTTGGGGAGTTCAGTGTAGCGATGTAGCCTGAACTTGAAAAAATATCAAAGGGATGTGCTCTCCAAGGGCTGCCGAACACACCGGTCCTGGTAATCGTCCCAAAGGCACTGATCAGAGCATGCAGGAAGCCTTCCATCAGGAAACCAGAAATAATTGTAGGGGATGGCAAGAGGGTATTAAAAATAAGCCAATCCATTGAACTGCTGTGGCTTTCATGAAAGGTGTCTGTCTGTCTGTCATCGGAGCTAATCTCTCTCTGTCCCCTACCATTTCTGAAATGTCCAGCCATCATCAGAGCGTCTGGATGCTGCTGTATTTTATTATCAAAGTTACTGAGGCCAGTACAGATCTTCTCACGGAGAAGTCCTGTTAAGGCTTGCTCTTCTCTACTCATTAAAGATCACACAGTGCTTTTGGTCAAATTAGCACTGTGAACCTCAGCGCTGGCCTCACTCAAGGGCAAGAGGTCCATTGCTACTGCCCTGGATTTCTCTTCCTAATTCTGATTAGGAGGAGTTGATGACTTTTTTGCTAACCATACCTAAATGTAGCCATGCTGTTATTTCATTCGTCGGTTCCTCCAGTTGGAACAGGCTCTGTAGAGGGCTCAGTAGTTTCCCTGGGCAAGGAGAGGGCCTTCCGCCCCCTCTCCCACCCTCACCTTCCCCCTGCAGGGTGCTGAGCTCTCACATTAAACCAGAGCCATGCTTCAGTGACAAAATTAGGTCTAGGCTTGTCTGTGAGCACCTAAGTGTATTGCTCAGTCTGTAGGTACTTCCAGGACAGTGTTTGTGTTGGCCCTTGTCATCCCTCAGGCTGAAGGGTGCCGTGTCCATTATGAGCTTGCAGGGCTAATGAAAACTTGCTCCCTCTGGGGTTTCAGGCTTCACTTCAGTCATTGCATCCTGGGTCACAGGGGCAAGGCAAACTCATGGAAGAGTTTCAATTCTGCATAGCAGTGCCCAGAAGCAAATTTTGCCCCTTCTTTGTGCCATCAACAGTAGAACTGGTGTGGTCCCACAGCCCCATCCTAAGCTTCTCGTCTGTGAAGGCAGCCAGGGCCAAAATAAGTCTCAAGCAGATCTAGCAGCGTTCATCTGCAAGAGCCACAGGGTAAAACAAGTCAAATGAGTTGGCTATTTGTGAGGCTACTCACAAAAGCAGTGGTGGAGCTTGAATCCATCAAACTATTCCTCACCATCTGACCTTGCAAATCCCGGGCACTTAGTACAACATGATTTGGAGTTAACCCCTTTCCTTGGCTTCGGTGCTGATGCTGCAGTGCATCAGCGCCTCCGCATCCATTGTTCAGCAGGTCAGAAAGTGAGGATCTAGGTAAATCTCTTTATTCTGAAAAATTAATCTATCACTGGTATATTGCAGCCATTAAAATGCACATAAAGCAACACCTTATTTAAAATTCTGTCTAGAGTGCTTAGGATAACAGCTAAAGTTTCATCTAAGCTAATAGACTCTTTCCACATTTCTCCCAAGTTCGAGGTTCTCCAGCATCACGTACTCATCACAGAAAGGCTTTGGGTGAGGGGGTTTTGGTGGGGATTTTTCTTTCTTTCTTGAAGAAGCAGCAGCATCTTGTTTCCTTGAAGTCCTCTTTGCTATTTTCAGTTTACGATAAAGTTTAGCCAAATACTCCTTGGACCTGCTCTCTTTCTCTCCCTGGGCTACAGTGCAGAGATACTCACTTTAAGAAAAGTCTTGGCTGCAATGTAACAGGGGGAAAAGGGGAATCCTAATCAACAACGTATTTTTAGCCTGGTTTCCCAGGAGAGAGAGGCTCTTGGATCACAGTGTGTCTGTGCTGAAGTGTGGAGACCGGCAGTGTTTAAACCCTTCAGCCAATTTCAACCAATCTCACAGGGAAGCTGAGAACTCAAATATATGATGTTTCAACAGGTTTCGTAAAATAGGGAGCTGAGTAGGGGAGAGAGACTCTGTAACTGAAGGAAGCAGGGTCCTGCCCCTTCCTCAGTATCAGAGCACCCCATGGGAACTCGCCTTTTGGGGCCCTATCCTGTAGGAAACCAGGCTGCATTAGTGACCCTGCATGCAGATTCCTGCTTTTCTGCAGGCACACAATGACAAGAAGATGCCGGTTAGCCACAGGCACAGTTTACTTAATTGCTGCCACGATTTGTCAAGACAGTGGCCCAAGTTCCTTAGAAATTTTTGCACAAGCAGAATGGGAGTGACTCCTGCTTGCAGCTGAACTTGAAAGCCAGTTGGCTTGTACCTTGCTTCAGGAGTGCTGACACTGGCGCTGTGAAAAAGGCAATGATGGGGAATGCAACAGGTAAATGTAGATGTAGCAGTTGTACGTTCCTCTTTCTTTTGGAATAGTGTCATTAGTATTTCAATCTTAATTTCAGGTAGTGGACCAACTTCTCCACTAGAGTCAGTGGTACTATGGTACTCCTTATCTCTTGAGCATGAAGTCCAAGGATCCTTTGTAGTACATCAGTACCTGCTCTTTCCATGTCATTGCTCTCTCCACGTAAGGCAGCTGAAATAGTTTGAAATGTTCCATGGTTTGTTGTACTTGGACGTTTAAAAAATTGTTTACTTTTCATTTCTCCTGAGACTGCCCCAGAACTGCACTCAGGAGCGCAAAGGACCAAAAATACCAGGAACCGGAGTCCAGCAATACCCAACAGCCCTACAAAACTGCATTTGTATGTGCAGCAATTGCAGGTTCTTTCAGCCACACGCCAGTTAGTGCCTCTCAGGACTGCTAGTTTGCGTTCAGTCTGTCTCAGGGGTTAGAGTGTGCGCCTTGCGTTCATCCCAGAAGATACTCCAAGTAGTGAGAAAATAGTGAAATCACTTTGATTGGTCCCGAAAGTCAGTTTTCATGTTCAGCCCCAGTATCCTGATGGGCTGTCTGTCTCTCCAGAAACTTTCAAGGCTGATCAAAGACATTGTTTTAGAGGGAGGCCTACCCCGTGCTTACTAGATGAAAGGATGAGATCAATGATTGAAGAGCTTATGTAGGAACCATGAAAGAAGGATTTTCAGGGCTCCTTCGGAGTTTTCAAGGCTCCCTTGAAAAATGGAGCAGAAATGAGAAAGGAATGTAGGAAGGAAAGTCTGTGGAAGCAGAAGCAATGTTTGAAAGCCTAGTGGGGAAGTGGTGTGTGTAGCTTTATATCCAGCACTGGGAGGAAGAGCCAGGACTGAAAATACAAACATAAAAAAGAATTGCTGAAGCAATGCTGCCAGAGAAGGGAGGCGGTGGGCAGGCTAACACAGGGCTGCCAGATGTATGTGTGGGGAGAGAAATTAAAAATACTGCGCCATTTCTGGGAAGGCTGTTCTGTCTTGCCAGGGCAGGTATTACTTTGTGTAAGTGGTCGTTAGTGTGACAAATGTGGCTTTTCATCAGTAAGGGTTGGAGGACCAAGACTGCTGTGCTGCGGCATCCCCACTGGTTGGGAGAAATGTAGAGAGGATGAAGAACTGTATATAGGGACATACTGCTGCTGCCATGGGTTAGTAGCATCACCCAACGTGTTTGGTGATGGTTACCTCAATACTGTAGGTTTTGAGCAAGGAACCTTCACCACTAAAGCTAGGGCTGACTGTGGGGTGGGCTGGATAGTTGGGCTTTCTTTGAAGCAGTGTAATAGTCTGCAAATCTAAAAACTAGCTAGCAAGTCCTAGAGTTGACCAATGGATTACACTACTTTTTTTCCCTCCAAGCTCTCTTCTTCCTCTTGTTAGCTTTCTAATGGTTTTTCCTCTTCAAAACAGCCATTACCAAAATTTGCACTAGCAGCTTGGCATCACCTCCTTGTATTTTTAGACTTTGACTAAGGACATTGCCGTAGGCTACAAATCTGCAGAACTCAACCTTCGTGTTCTGCAGGAGTGAAAAACAGCAACATTAGGAGACTTGGGGAAGTTTTAATAATACCTCTTAAAGCAAGGGACCATGAAAGTGCAGTATGTCCCTAATAAGGTCCAAGGAGGGAGGGTGAAAATCCTGGTTTATTGAATTGGAAGGCAGAAAGGGGGCTGGTCCACAGAGTTGTCATTCCCTCTGCTTCTCAAGTGATGGTCATCGGTCCATGTTCGGCTCTGCCTCTCCCATTCAGGTATACCTCCCGCAAGCGGCACTGGCACTCTGCAGATCTACCTAATCGACATCAACGATAATGCTCCTGAGCTCCTGCCAAAGGAGGCACAGATCTGTGAAAAGCCAAACCTGAATGTCATCAACATAACAGCCGCGGATGCTGACATCGATCCAAACGTTGGGCCCTTTGTCTTCGAGCTGCCAAGTGTGCCATCTGCGGTGAGGAAGAACTGGACCATAACACGACTGAATGGTAAATGGGGCAGGCAATCCTGAGGACATTTGGACTCTTGATTCACTAATGAGGCCACGTGCGGTTTCAAACTTCCAAACTTTCCTACTTTTTTATCTGATTTTTATTTTTTTAAAGCACATTATGGCTGACATTATAGACAAGATAGTTAATCAGAAATGATTTGTATCAGACCTGCAGCATAACTCTTAAGAGCCTTGGCACTTGGCTTTTTTTAATGCAGTTCATAATTATGAACAGTTATCAGTAGTGAACAGAGTATAAATCATCCATAATGGCCAAGGGGAAAAAAGCTATTATCAGTCTTCCTTATGTTCCAGTGTAATTGTCATAAGCCACAATCAGGATCAATGTTCATTTCTCTGACCATAATTGCATAAAGGCAGCCTTTTAATTTACCATGGAACCAGGAGGGCTAGGTAAGTGTGAAGATTACCAGTATGTGAAGGATTTTTATATTGCAGCATGCAACCACAAATGGCCCTAATTGCTCCTCTTACTGGTAATTTCAGCAGAGGATGGAAAACGTCATGGAACCATGAGCTGGTTTGGCTTCAAAGCTGGTCCCTCTCGCTGAGGTCTGGCACCTTCTGCCAGGCCAGGGGCAACGGCTTGTGCCCTCGCAGCTCGGGGCTTAGTCCCCACAGCTCTTGTATTGCAATGGGAGGGAACACAAGAAGGATTACCTGGCTGAGCGTGTCATCAACGGGCGATGGGCTTCCCAAAAATCCCAAGGTGGGAGGGTGGGCGAGCAGAGAGCCTGCACAGTGGCCGGGGCAGCCCAGACCCAGGGAACATCATCCATGCTTTAGTATTTGCATTTCATGCCATTTTAAATGCACGTGGCTGGATTTGCAAACAGCATCAAGGTAGGTTAGCGCAGCAGTGAAAACACAGTATTTTGCAAAACACAGACTGATTGTTGACCAAACTGTTAGGGCAGAAATCTGAAGCTGTCCTGCCTGGGTGTGTTGTCGATAGCCTCATCTTCAGAACTCAGAAGACTGCTCTGGCAGAGGAGCCCTGCCTGTACAAGTGTGGCTGCAAGGCTCTACCAGAGTGTCTGTCATCTGCCTGTCTGTCTTGGTCTCTCCAGGCGATTACGCCCAGCTTAGTTTACGAATCATGTACCTGGAAGCGGGTGTGTATGATGTGCCGATCATCGTGACGGACTCAGGAAACCCCCCCTTGTACAACACATCCGTCATCAAAGTGAAGGTGTGCCCGTGCGACGAGAATGGCGACTGCACCACCATCGGGGCGGTGGCTGCAGCGGGGCTAGGCACGGGTGCTATCATCGCCATCTTGATCTGCATCATTATTTTACTAAGTAAGTACCTCAGGGGGTGACACTGCTGGGAGACGTCATCATGTTTCCCATCCTGTTCCCAGTTGTCCCATTTCTATACGGGGTATTTTTCAAGGGCCGTGCAAGCTCCGTGCAAAGGACAGAGCTGCGAGCTTTGGGCTGTGGGGGTTGGTTCACACATCTGCATTCGAACCTCCTTCACTGCAGTGTCAGCAAAATGAGCTAGAGCACTCTCCGCGTGCGTCGGACTTTTCTTTCTAAGACTTCCAGTAGCTTTACAAACATCATTACTCCTGACAACATCTTGTAGGTAGTGAATGCAATATGATTCTCCACATTTTGCAGGAAAAAGTTGAAGGATCAGTCCAAAACCCTGTGGCAGACTCTCCCATAGCCCTCAAGTCCCTGACTGTCCCTGGCTGGCTGTGGATATACTGATTCCCAGTACCAGATGCACTGGTTATGAGAGTCTGGCTACTCCCTGGCAGAGCCAGTGCATAGCTGTAGTTTTCTGGTTGTTCAAAGGAAAAGAAGGATGGTAGTTACTCCCATTGCTTGTAAAATGACAACAGATTGGATGACTGTGGTGGATTGTGTTTTTAGAGGAAGGATCCTCAGTTTGTCAGGAGTGCTGGAGGGCTGGGGGTGCATTGCAGAGAAGGGCCGACCATCCCATTGCTCAAGGCAGAGCCATCCCTTTTGCCCCGCAATGCTGCTAGTCCCAGGCTTTCATGAGCATTACCAATGACCGTGTGTGCACACACTTAAAAATAAAAATGATATCATTATAACTTCAAGCAGGAGTTGGCACAGTAGGAATAGATAAAAACGAGTGCTGAAATGAACAATGAGGTAAATATTCATCAAGAAACACAGGATGAAACCATGGGACTCCCATTAAAGCTAATGGGAGTTATGGCGCTAAATCACATTTAATATTTACCCCCAATGTGTTTAAACAGAGAGCAGACAGAGCGACGTATGCTACAAATGTCACCTAATGTGAATATGATACGGTACATTAAGAGAATGGGTCATCTCTGGGCAAACATCCACCCTCCTGGGCCAGCGATGGGAATATATTGTTGTATAATTGATTTCCCGTATCAGTCTGGAGAGCAAGCAAGAAAAACAGGTGTCTGTGGCTGTGCAGTGCCCGCTCCTCATCCAGCCCATCTGGGCCGGTGGAGGCACCCCGGTGCCTAGCCGCGATGCCCAAGGTCTGTCTTTCATTGGGTGTGGGGTCCCAGTAGCAAAATGTTTCAGGCTGCTCCCTTCAGCGAGGGCATTTGTTGTGAATGCAGCACGGTTGCACACCTAGAAGACGCGGTGTTCCTCAGTCCCGCCGCGTTTGGTACTCTGGGGCACGCAGGCGTGCTGCTGCCGGTGGGCTAAAAGTTTGCACTGGAAGCCACAGAGGTGATTAAACACAGGGCTTCTTTTTGCTGCTCGTGTATAAATCCAGTGCTAAAATACGATTTAAACAGTTGAAAATCCTATTGACTGAAATTAACTTCAGCTGAAGGACATTTGATTTAAGAGATTCCTTTTTTCATTTTCAGATACATTATCCCATTTTAAATTATGGTTTTTATTACAAAAGCTTATTTTTACATTCATTGTAATTCTAATTGGCTTTTTTTTATCTTCAAGAGCTGCAAAGCACTGTATCAGTGATGAAAAATGTAATTTGCAATGAGCAGTTTTCCAGTTACATCCTTTCAGTGTTTTGCCTCCTTTCTATCTGTTTTATATCGTGACCTTTGAAGAATAGCCTGGAAGAAGGCAGATGCAGGATTTTTTGTGCTATTTGTCCATTTTAGAGTCAGCAGGTCAAAGTTTGATGGCTTTAAAAGGAAGAAACAGCAAGAGGACACATCTGAGGTTGCGAAGGTGAAGGATGTTTCTGCCTTTACCTTTGCTCAAAGGTTTTTTTCTTCTTCCTGATACCTGCTATATTAGCTGCACAAATAACACATTTAGAAGAGGAATGCAATAAAAAATTGTGAACGGTGGAGACAATAGATTTCAAGGAAAACTACATGCAGAGTGAAAATGGGTCTAACAGCGGTAATAGCACTTCCCATTCTGCAGAGTGAATAAAAGGAAGGAGAGTGCACTACATCCGCTAGTGACACTTTGAAGGTCTTTTTTTTTTTTCAAGGTAGCTGTAAAGGCGTTAATGGCACAGTTTTTTTCCACAAGTGCATGAAAAAGTAGCATTTAAAAAAAAAAAGGAAAGAAAAAGATAAACTCTGGTAACCATTATAATATTGTCTTTGTGGACTAGGCAGGCATCTTGTTGTGAAAGACTTGAAAAGGAACAACGAGAAAAGGACTTCAGTAGTCTGCTAAATAGCTGAGGTTTTATATTGCAGATAAGAGTTACATTTTCTTTTTTCTCTCTTGAGTAGATGTAGGATAAGCATTAAAGAAATGCTGAACTATCTGAAAACAATTCTGTTAGCTGGCAGGCAGGGATGGCAGCCAGTTGGCACACAATGGCAGTAATTAGCTGTCCGGTCCTCTCCTGCTCACTTCACTGAATTCCTGTTGGGTATAAACACTTTGGTGCTGAGAGGAAAAACTCAGATCCTCCTAACCACCTCCCCACACAGTGGGGCTGCGGGCTGCGTGCCCAGGGTCTGGTCTGTTCCCCCTCCTTGTCCTCGGTGAAGCAATGCCAAGGCTCCATGAAGAGGCAAAGGGAAAGAAAACCCTGCAAAGTATGAGATGGTGGGAAACAGCAGTTGTTCCTTCTCCCTATGCAGCTAAAAAATACAGAGTTTGGGATCTTATGTCCTGCGTGGGTTCACTTGTGTTGGCTGAATTGTTTTGGCACAGTCAAGGGTTAACCTAAGTGACATGAAGACGTTCCCACGGCCACACATTCCCACCTCCACTGTCCATCCATCTCTCTCTTCTTCTGCAGATTGCTACCATCACAGCTTTGTCTGTGGTTTGTGTGGGGAACGGAGGGAAAGCAGACACGGGGAGGTGTAACTGCATCAGCTGCCCAGTCTTAATTTCATTTTTGATGGCATTATTTGCAGCTACTGAGCATGAGAATGAAAGCTAGCATATTAACAGGTTCTTGAAGACGACAAGGTCTAGTTGCCTTCTGTTAGTGGAAACTTAAGCTCCCAGGGCAGCTTCCATGCAGTAAGTCACAGGGAGCACACAGTCTCTGGGATGTGGGTTGGCCCTTTGAAGGATGAGGTTGTGGAGCAGCCAGCATTCCCTTTGGGTAAAGTTGTTTAAGTGGGGGAAGTTTCTCGTGATTCGAGAACTGTTCATCTCTCTCTGTTACCGTACTGAGAGAGATTAGCCAGGGCTTGGCATGTAAATGCTGATCCCTGAGGAGGTTGGCTGCGTGCTACCAGATCTGCTCTCTCTTGTTCTGCAAAGCAAACCCTGGTCTCTGAAAGGATTTCAAATGATCTTAGATCTGCTTTGCAAGTTGATGGCCAAATGCATATGCTAATGTCCTGGGTAATGTGATCTTGGAAGTCTAGAAGGCCTCCCTCACTCACCAAAAAAAGGAGTATAAGTGAGCCCAAATCAGATTACACGACCCAGTATTGCCCACCCTCCCCAAACCAGTTTTGCGTGGCATACTGCAGACAACAGCAAAATGACTGTAATGGCCATTGCTCGCAACCTGAACGGGCATCGCTGTCTCACGCTGGTGGAACAGCCGCTTCATGCACAGGTGCTGGTCATCTGTCCCCATTTGCTTCTCAGCACCTCTGCAGCTCTCTTTCCTCCGCCTTTATTTTGTGCCCCTGAATAAAATAGAGGTGGAAATCTAATCCTGAAAATTCAGGATTTAGATCAAATATTTTCAGAAAGCATCAGTTTTTACGCTTTCTGTTTGCCTTTCCTTTGATTGTGTGTTTGACTTCTGATAAACATCAGCTCAATCAGCATTCGTGATGGATCTTAAAGAAGTGTTTGTAGTGAAGGCCTGTCACAGCTCTCACTGATCTCTCACTTACAAATTAGAACATGCAAGAGGATAAAATTTTACTCCTCTTACTAGGAGCCAGTGAGGTTCTCCATAGCAGAAGAGGGCAGGTGAGGCATTAGGACATGCCACTACGCTCTGACACAGGCACCTTGGCCTCACACCATGTGAGGTCCAGGCTCATCCCGCTGCTTCTCCATTACAGCCATGGTTCTGCTGTTCGTGGTGTGGATGAAACGCCGGGAGAAGGAGCGCCATACCAAGCAGCTCCTAATTGACCCTGAGGACGACGTCAGGGACAATATTCTGAAGTACGACGAAGAGGGAGGTGGAGAGGAAGACCAGGTGAGAAGAGCCCGCAGGTGGTGGCCAAGGAGCAGCTGTGCAATCTATACACTCAAAAAGGCAGAAACCACATTATTTTCACTGAAGTACTTGGAAAGGGTTGCGTTTGCCCTCGTTTATGCCCGAGCAGCCTTATTGGCTTCCCCAGCGTGGCATGGGCATCGGTGAGAGCCAGTTTAGGTCACTGGGACACTCTCCTGTGCAAAGAGGACCGTGCAGGGAGGCCAGTGCTACCTGGATTTTGCTACCCCCCATGCCAGCTTCTTGGGGAGGGACTATAAATCAATCTAATGACACTCATGTTCAAACAATATTTCTGCTATTTTGGTCATTAAAATTGTGTATTTTACCATTCCCCATCAGACATCTTGGTAAAACCAGCTGGCAGCTACTACCTTCCCCCAGACCTTTGGCTGCAGGCACTTGCCTTGGCTTGCTTGAGCCTAGAGCTTGTGGGCTTTCCCTGCATTTACTTAATCATCTCTAATGGGCCTTTAATTTCTTTTAACTTCTGGACGTGGTTTGTGAGAAACGTCTAAATACATTTGGGGATTTTCTATTTCACTGCAAAGTGTACAGTGGCAAAGCTTTGCTTGGTGACAGAGCCCTAAGCCACAGTCTGCCTGAATGCATCAGCTTTTCTGCACTGGCTGTTTCCTACAGACACCAATGCTGATGTTGCGTGAAAACTTCCCTGGCCTGCACTCCTGGGACATGCTGTCCCTCTGCTACAGATGTATTTTCTCAGCTAAGATAGCAAAAGTTTGGTCACCCGTGTTTAGGTCGCTGTTTTTTTTATTCCTACCTAACACAAGTAAAGAGCCCATGACACTCTCAAATATGAAGTTCACACAAATTATGTGACTCTGCATCATATAATGGCTTTATTCTTGCTTACTTACATGGACTGCATGGTTCATGGGTCTCTGCAGAGGCTGCTGTGTTCATGGTTGGTGTCAGTGAGTCCTAAGGTCAGTGGTTAGGGCTGGTGCTTAAGGAGTAGACAAAACCACTGCAGCACGTCCTGCCATGGAGGTCCTGGTAGCATCCAACGGGGAGCGGGTGAGCCTGGCGAGAGACACCGCGGGGAGCAGAGGCAGGGATTTTGCCTGAAACTTGAGAAGTTCTTATTCCACGGAAAAATCCTTGCAATTAGCATTTCTTTTTTCTTGTCACTGACAAGTTATTTATAAATATTGCTTCTGGAGATTCAATCATCCCAGTCTGAGCACAAGAATAGTTTTACCGGTAGAACAAAGTACTGTTACAAGCATTCAAACTAGCTGAAGTATCTGGTTTCAGGCAACTACATTGTAGGCTTAAATATTTTAGAAAGGATTCGTTAAAAATAACAGCAAAGGAAGAGCAGCAAAACACTATTACCTACAAGAATACATTTTTAATGAAATGTTACCTGGTTCTCATTCCTTGATAGAAACCTATTCTGTTGGGATTTTTCACAAGCAGAGAGAACATAATTACTTTGAAAGGCCTACATGCATAAATGCAATACACATTTTAATGGTTTTACTTCTGTAGAAATGTAATTGCAATAATATGTCTACCAACACTGTGTCTTTACATTATATTATGTATTTCATCAAGAAGTTATACACATATCTATGCACACGGAAACAAAAGCCCATTTTTTATCTCAACAATTTAGATACTGTGTGAAATATTCAGAAAATATTCAAATATTTGATTTAAATTATATTTTAAGATACACCCTTAGGAGGTCGATTTTATGAGCTACTCGGAGGTCAGGTTCATCTGTAATTTAGATATTTAGAGGTGCTACATACCCAGGGATAAGATTTGCCATTGAACTTCAGCTGAAATAGGATTAGACCCCTTGACTTATTTGTGCATTGGATGAGTAGATGATCTGAATGAAAAGCTCTTGGTTTCACTTTGTGCCTTTCCATTTGTCACAGGATTACGATTTAAGCCAGCTCCAGCAGCCAGAGACCATGGATCACGTGCTGAACAAGACACCTGGAGTCAGAAGGGTGGATGAAAGACCTATTGGTGCTGAACCACAGTATCCTGTAAGACCAGTAATCCCTCATCCAGGGGATATTGGTGACTTTATTAATGAGGTATGTTCTGTAGGGTGTCCTGTGTCACATCTTAAAAGCTTGAGCAGCTAGCTAACATCAGCTATGCAACATTTTCTTGGCTGCATGGACTAAGTGATGCTATTACTCACACGAGGGGTCTGATCAAAGCCAGGGGAACGATTTGCTTGAGCAAAGGGTGCAGGACTTGGCCTAGTGAAGGCACGAAGCCTGTAAAAAGCCGAAGTGCAAACAAAAACCCTAAGATTTCTGGCTTGTGGATATCACAAACACCATGCTTTTCAGCATCCGGGCAGCATAACCTGATCCCGCTTTCCCTTGGATTGCTATGAATATTGCAGTTGCTGTCAGTAAAAACATTGTCGGGATGTGGACAAAGGAGCATTGTCCTGGTGGGGAGGCGGTGGCAAGGCAGCCGCGTGGGTTGCCGAAAGCCAAAGGCGCCATTTGTGGCTCCTGGACTTGTAATTATTTCACCAGTCTGTGCCTTCCTAGTAAGCTCTGTTTGGTCTAAAGCCTCAAAGAGTTTACAGAACAGAGAGATTTATCTCGGATCAGAGAGAGTTTCTTTATTTTATGTTAGATTACTGCTCCTTTATCTGCTTGCACAAATACGTATCCATTTAGTATTTCTTATCTCAGTTTTAGTTTTGAGTGATTGAGTGGTTACAAACCAATCAATGCATTATTTCCTCTGAGAAAAAACACACCATCCATCTCCTAAGTCAGAAAAATGAATGTTATAGCGATTTAATTCTATTATTATATCTGTTTCCTGCTGTGCTTTTTTGCATTTTCATCATTAAAATTCCTTCTTCCTTTGTTCCTGCCCATCCTTCACGCACACATTTACACACATCCATGCACGAGAAGACTCTTACACATGCTCCAGTGGCTATTCTCTGCAGTAAAACCTGCTCCATCTCCCCACAGTGAGCCTGGGGTTTCTGAAGGTGTCAATGCAGGACATTTTGCTTTATTGCAGGTCTAATCCACTAGGCTTTTTCTGACACTGGGCTGCAGCAAAGCAATTCTTTTTCTCCATATCCCGAGGCCGTTTTCTGTGGCCTGCCTACACTGCTGCCCACAAAGCACCAGAACAGCAATGCTTCCCAAACCTCTGCCCAGGATTTCACACTCTAGGTCTCTCCTAATTGCAGAATTTTGCTAAGAGTGATTTATTTTTTTTTCCTAAAGAAATCAAAATCATCAAAATTAAAATAATGGTTGTTTGTAGGAGAGGAAGGGTGCTGTTAGTTCTTTCACTGGCCAAGCTGGAAATCTTAACAGGCAACCACAGAAAGGACATGCTGTCCAGAACTGAAAACTTCCCAGATCCAGAGCTGGATCCTTGGAAATAACTCCCCTCCTGCTCCATCCATCTCTTTTACAGAGGCCCTGGGAGTTAGTGGATTTTCTGCTGGGGCAGCTGGGAGGGCTCCACCCGGGGCGAGCATCCGGCACGGGGAAGCCCCAGGACCCTCATTTTCTCACCATCCTCGTGTAGCTTTTCGCCATCCTCTTTTAGCTTTGCTGCAGGGATCCCAAACATCCCACCAGCCCAGACCCTTACCCCAACACCCTTCCTTAGCACCATCACCAGAAAACCCCACGGTGGGTATTAATGCCCTGCGTTTGCCCCCTCCCAGGGCCTGCGTGCGGCAGACAACGACCCCACGGCCCCCCCCTACGATTCCCTGCTGGTCTTTGACTACGAGGGCAGCGGCTCCACCGCCGGCTCCGTCAGCTCCCTCAACTCCTCCAGCTCCGGGGACCAGGACTACGACTACCTTAACGACTGGGGGCCCAGGTTCAAGAAACTGGCGGACATGTACGGGGGAGGCGAGGAAGATTAAACTGACCTCACGTTATTTAAAAAAAAAAAAAAAAAGAAGAAGAAAAAAAACAATTTAGGAAAAAAAAAACAAACCCACAGACGACAACATTAACAAAAAGAGCCGATGCAGAAGCAAGAACTGTACAGATGTGGCAGCTTTTTTAATTAATATCCCCTGCTGACTGTATTGTTATTTTTAGTGGTGATATAGGAGGTTTCTTTTTTTTTTCCTTTTTTTTTCCTTTCCAATTGTTTTTTTAGAATATTGAGCTGTCTCGCATGAACACTTGTCTCTGCTGCAGGTTTTTTTTTGTTGTTTTCTTTTGTTTTTTTAATGTCAGCTGGGATATTGCTCGTTTATCTGCTTTATGACTAAAGAGAGTGAAAGGCACTCTGTCTTAACTTGAATTTCTTAGAACAGAAGCACTGTTTTTAAAATATATATATATATATATTTGAAAGTGCCTTTTGGTGCATGTATCAGATTCCCTTCAATCTCAGGAGTGATGAAAACAAACATACAACCATCCTGGGCAGCACTCCCTGTGACCCTAAGCCAGTTCTAGCTGGGAAGGAGTTAACAAAAAGGAACTGTGGAGATTGTTTCTTTTTTGCCTTTTTTTTTTTTTTTTTAAGGGGGTGACTCATTCTGGGGTGGAAGAGAATGAGGGGGTCTGGGCAGGGGGGAAGATGTTTCGAGTCGAAATCTTAACAGCCATCTTTAAGCCTCAGCAGGTGGTGAACTAGTCATCATGTTGTATATAATTCAGTGTTACCAGATGCAAAATACCGACTGGGGGCTCTGCTGTCACCTGGTCGCACTCGATGTAGCTGCATAGAACTATAGCATTGATGAAGCCTTTGGTTATTGCAACAGAAATCTCCCAACAGCCCTTGCCTAAACCCTACAAAGTAAATCGTGAAATGACCAAAGGCCCATTTGTTTGTTTTTATGCTATCGGTGTGTTTTGGCTCCCACGACCTCTTGAGCGATGTAAATACCAGCTGGGTTAGGTGGCGGTGTCCCGCAGCGCCGAGGATGCCGGCTAGCACGAAAGCCGACGCTGTTTGCCTCGTGTAAGACAGGGGTTTGTGTAGCGGCTCCGCTCGAGGCCGGGGCAGTGCTAAGGGCGGGAAGAGTTTATCAGCACTTTTGCCATCCGTAAGTATGAAGTTAGTCTAGTACAGTATTAATGCCTTGGAGCATTAGTAGCCAAAGCTCAACAACATCGTGTAACTCAGCTAATGTGTGTCCTTTCTCTTTGATGGGTAGGCGCTGCTATCTGTAGTAAATGTTTTTTTTGGAGAAGTGCAACGAGGGCCTGTTAAGTATCTTGTGGTTAATATGCTCAAGCATTGCCAAGTAAGCAAGAGGTTTTGCAGCATCCAGGCGTAATTCAACATCAGTATTATTAATGGTAGCATACTACCTAGTTTATATGTAGGGTCAGTTTAACCAATAACAAATAGTTACTAGCTTTTTTTATTACATTTTTCCTTTACTGAATTGGACTAGTGGGTTTATGTCTAATGTTTGTAAAATGATTTAGACTGCATGGATGTGTAATATAAACCACATTTAATGGATTATGAGCCACTTAATTAATGTGCTATGAAATCTTGGATTACCTGTGTTTTATATTCTGCAGACGATTTTGCAGTGGGTTCGCTAAAACTTGTAAAAGTGCTTAGATATATTTTCATTTAAATCCAAGAATGTGCACAGTATTGGAAAGTGATTATCCAGGGGATAATCGCACTTTTTTTGATATCTCTATTAATTCTCAAGTTGAATGCTAAGAGTTAAGGGGGGGGGCGGGGGGAGCGAGCGCATGCACGCGAGAGAGCGGGAGAATGAGAGGACGAGAGCTTGCGGTGATGAGTGGACGTCATTTCAGAGGGTATACTAGGCTGCAAGATCGTCTCTATAGATTTTTGAAATGCTCCTAGTGCATTTTATATTTCATTGTATCATATTTTCTATAAAATGCAATTTCTGTAAATTAATGAGCATTTGAAATGCGTCTTGTATGAAGTGGAATGTGGTAAAAGTCTGCCCGAGGGGACTCACAACGTTACCGGTATGTTATTAACTACCAAGGATGCGATCTGTCTTTTTTGTCTTGGTTGGTCAGTCAGTCGGTCAGTCAATGGGTCAGTCTGTCCTTCCACGGCTTGAAGAGCGAACACACGCTCACCCAAGTTTCTTGAGGAAACCAGGAGGCGATGGCTCAGACCTGAGGAGAGGGACGGCTCCGATGGCAGCAGCGAGGCGAGGACGTTGCGCCATGGGCGCAGGCCGGCAGAACAGGCCTCGGCCAGGACGAAACGCAGTGCCTGGCAAGCTGCTGGCACCTGACGCCTTTCCAAATTCCTGTTCCATAGTTGGGAACTCGGTCGTCTTGTGTGACCACTGTGAAAGTCTTAGTTTGCTTCTGCCATGTACTGCCCACCTCCTCCTGGCCGCCCTCGGCAAAGCTCGCAGCCCCTGTCCTCCAGCTGCCTGGCGCGGGTGGGCTGCGTTGCCCCGCAGCCTCTGCTCTTTGCCCACGGGCAGTCTTGATTCTTCCCCTTTTCTTTCGGAAAAGCCACGGGCTGGAGTGTTTCACCGTCTGGGCTTTGCACCGCCACAGAAGCTGCCCAGTCACAGCAGAAGTAGTGAATAATAAAAATGCAGTTAGTGTTTCTCGCTGATGACTGCCCGTCAGTGTTTTGTGTCCGTCACCGTTACTTCATCACCGACTCGGGAGAAGGATGCAGCTCGAGGGTCGGGGTGATGCCGGTGGTTGTCCATCTGTTGGGTTGCTGCCACTGCCTGCCGGCTCTGCACAGCTTTTGGGGTGCTCATCTGGATCCCGTGATGCCGGCCGGCTGGGTCTCCGCTGTAAGCCCTGCCGTGCAATCTACCTGGCACCGCTTACCCGAGAGCAGTAGCTAAATCCCTGCTCTAGAGCGCTTGGTGCTTGATGTCTGCTGCGGCTTTGGCGGGGGTGATGGATTTCAGGTAGGGAAGGGGATGGCAGCGGTGTGGGGTGGCTGCTGCGGGGCCGGAGGCTGTAGTGTCCGCTCGGCAGCGTGCACCGCCCCGCTGTCACCGGGGGGGACGTGTCGTGTGGTGAAAGGAGCTGCTTGGCCGTGAAGGAGATGCTGTCAGACTTCAGCTTGTCTAAACATTTCAGGTTTTTAAGAATATTTATGCAACCTAAGTTAAACAAAACTGAGTGCTTAAAAATAAACCAACCTGTTTCCGTCGGCGACTTTTCTTAAAATCAGCGGATATTTTTTCTGCAGCATTTGCAATCCAGCCATTCCAACCCCACAAGCCTATAAATCAAACCAACTAGTTTATTGTCTTTTGACCCAGTTCCGCGCAGTCTCCCTCTGCGGGACCTCCTCCTCCTCCTCCTCCCTGCATCGTCCACTACTGAGCTTTACAGCCCCACAAGTAGCAGCAGCATCAGGCCCCTTTCCTCACAGTGGGACCAGCAGAAGGTAAGCGAGGAGCACATCAAGCAGCGAAAATAGATCACTTTTTGCAAACCTTTTTGCATGTTAATATTACTAATGGTTCGTAACCCAGCTAAGAAAACTTACGTTAATCCAAGGGGTCCCACTGAAAAGGTGACTGTGCCATTGCTCTGTCCCCCCCACTCCGATCCTTGTGGACGTGACGTGGTGTTGCCATTTGCAGCCGGAGGTGACAGCAGCTTACAAGGAGCCGGGGGGTGGAAAACAGTAACTTTGGCTGAACGTACAGTCACCATTTTTTCTCACAGGCCACAGAAGTGGTTAATGCATGGAGACCAGAATCCTTGTTCTCTGACTGACCTAAACTAAAGCATTAAACTTAAACTAATTAAAGAATTGGTGCCCACACATTCAAGTCCCCACTCTTTGCACGCCACGAGGCAGTGGGGAAGGGCCTGCTTTCAGGCAGGCTGTGGAGAGCCCATCCCCGAAATACCGCTGTCAGCCCCCTGCTGTCCCCGTACCCCATAGCACTGCCAGGGGACACCACCGCAGCTCTCCGTGCTGTCTAAGGGACGGGGACGGTGAGCTCCCAGGGCGTCGGGGCAAGCCGGACACCTCCTGTGGCCTCCCTACCTCCTAGGCACGAAGGTTGCCCGTCCCCAAGCCAGGGACCATGGAGGTCCAACGTCGCTGCTGTACCCGCAGCCGCCTCCGGCAGAGCGTGGCCCCGTGCCCTCGGTGCAGCCCCCGTCCGGTCTATTTATTAAGTAGCCTCTAAACAGGGAGAAGCATCACTCATGGAAATGCTTTGCAAGGCAAAGAGGAGATTCAGCAGGTAATTAGTTAATGACAATAAATAGGCAAGGCAGTTCTAGGTGTCCTATGTACTAGTCATAGTTTCGCTTCTGGTTTTGCATTTTCCTTTCCTTTTTTTTTTTTTTTTTTTTTTTTCCCTTTTTGTTGGACCAGCCGATGCCGTTGGCGGTTGTAAGGCAGTGGCGGAGGGTTCGGTCCCCTGCGGCTGAGCCACTTTGGGCCTCTTTCAAGGGGTTTTTTAGGGATAGTCGGGTCTGAATCCAGCCTCCAGGAATAAGTGGGACTTTAGGAGATGGGTGTATCGCCTGCAACTGCTTCGCATAGGGTAGATATTCGGGCATTGGAGAATGGAAATGGTCAGTGCAGGGTCTGTACAACACAATATGCCAAGATTGCAACTTCGTTTAGTCTCAAAAAAACATATTAAAGGTAAAATATGGGACTTTTATTTGTGATGTCTTTTAGAGCTCTTCACTGTAAGTGTGAAAAAAAAATGTCGGGGGGGAATGCTGGATAACGATGAATGCGTATGTTTAAAACAGCAGCTAGACAACGTAGGTGTCTCCCACGCAAAGTTAACTCAGTTTCATGCGGAAAATAAAAGTTCTTTCCAGTACACACCAACCCCATATAGAACTGCTCACACAATGTGTACATAATGTAGTTAGTGCTTGAAGCTACAAATCAAATAGGGGAAAAAACAACAACAACATATAGATGTATAATTGGAGCACTTTCTCTTTCTTTTTTTCTTTTCATTTTAATTATGATTTTGCATGTTTCCTTTTATGATGGAGAAGCTGTGTAGCAGCCCGCATGACTGTGGTTGTTCTCAAGGAAGACTTCTGCTGTTCTGCTGTATTCATGCTGAAGCGCAAAAGCCGTTTGCGTCCGTTAACCCAGTTCAAAAACCTTTTTTTGTAACCGTCAACAGCACAAATATTTTGTATTGTTGTTTGTACCATTTTTGTACCAAAAACAAAAGAGGAAAAAAAAAAAAGGGAAGAAAGTAAATGTTTTCAATGTGTTTTTAGTGCCACTGCAATCTTGGTTTCCAAACTGAGTGACAGCTTTGCTGATTTATTGTGTATCAAAGCTGAACTGGCGCACTGACGCCTGGCTCCAGTGTAATAAAAATAAAGTCCCCCTTTTGAATAGTCTCACTTGCTTTTTTTAATTATTATTTTTATTTTTTTATTTCATTTTCCTTCTCCACATGCACACCCCAGCTCATTTGCTGCTAACGGCACTTAACCCTGGCAGGGAGCTGGTAAACGGGGGCCTGGTTGCAGGTGTCGTCCACGTACACAGGCATCAGTGGGATTTTCGGAGATCCCAGGTGCTTCTCCACTTGTCTGGCGGTGGGAAATTTGCATTCAGTAAAGCAAGGAGCGTGGCTCGCCCCCAGCCCACATAGTTGTTTTGAGCAGCAAGGAGGCAGCCGTGCAGGTTGCTCCTTCCACGGACGCGTTTGTGCTGCGCTAAACTGTTGGTGCAAAGCAGTCGGGTGGCGATTTGGCTTCTGCGACACAAGATCTTGCTGCTTTAGTACAGTTCAGGCACGTTCAGGGGTCTTTACTTGGTAGCACGTTGGTAACCCCGCGGCTGCTGCATCGGGCCATCTGGCCCCTTCGCCTGCCCACTGCCCAGCAGCTCCTGCACCTCCGCTGCAGCATGCAGAGGAGCAGCCAGCCCTTTTACTGCCAGGGAACAGGAATGGTTCAAAAAAGTCTAGGGAATGACTGAGCACCCTGGACCAGCTGATGCCCAGCGGAGGAAGCCTGAGCTTGGTGCTCCCAGTTGTATTTCTCCACCATTTTGCAGGAGCAAAACCACGATGGGAGACGCTGCTGTGCACGTAGCAAAGAGTGTGCAAACTCCTTCACGTTGGCATCGCTGAGTACAGCAGCACTTCTCCGCATGCTCCTCCTTTAGGGCCATCAGCATCTTGCTTTTCTTAAGCTGCTCTTCGCTTGATGTTTCACTGAGAGCCCTGGGAGGGGGCACGAACACCCTGCTGCGAGGCTGAGCAGCGATTGCCTGACAAGCAATTAGTAATTAACGCCGGCAGCGAACTCTCACTTCGTCCTGGGGACTTTTGCAGGGCCTGAGCGGATAGCTGGGTTTCCATCACCCTCACCCCAGCATCAACCCCCGTATGCAATGAGTTAGCGGGGGGCCTCGGCAGGTCCCTCAGGCGCCCGGGGCTGAGCAAGGGCCGGGAAGGACGGACGGTTCCAGCAAGCCATGGAGCTATTCCAGCCGAGCATGCGGAAAGCAGCGCTGTCTCATTTTTAATAAACATTAAGATGAATGCAAATCCTGTACATGGCAATTTACTTCCCCCCGGAGTCAGCTAAGAATATTTTATTGCTAGTTTTGCTAATTCTCAAGCTGTTCTGTTTCTTAGAATTATCTTTAACTACTGAATAATGCAAGACTGTTGCATCACAAATATTAGTTTCTGCTATCTGTGGAAGTCTGGGCTCTCATCATCATGTCATTAGGCTCTTATCTGCCTGCAGAAAGCCTTGTTCCTCAAATGATTTAACGGCATGCTTAACTTTGACCATGTGAATAGTTTTACTAAGCTTATGGAAACAGTCACCCTCCCCTAAATCCATGGACTTGTACCAAAATTAAAAATAATAACAATTATTACTACAGTTATTATTATAGGCTCTTGGGCTGGGTTTTTTCCTCCCAAGTCAAAGGCACACGTCAGAATTTGCAATAGAATTTGGTTCAGATCAAACCGAAGCACACAGGGATTAATGATTTTTTTTCAATAAATGAAGTAACTGAACTTTTCTTTGTTCTTCAGACTAAAACCTTTGCATTAGCAAGACCTTTTTTCCCCCACATGTTTTTAAATAGAGATCAGGTTTTTCTTAACCAAAACCTGAGTTAGTAGACACAATAAGCACTTTTAGGTAACCAAAAAAAAAAACCCAACAAAAACTATATGCAATACTACACTACTGTCAAAACAGGCCCGAGGTGAGGGTGGAGGAAGCATTGGGAAGGTTAAATGCTTTTATTAACCGCCGGCCAAGCTGTCTCCTTGTCTCAAAACCAAAAACAAAACCAAAAAAGAATCCAATTATATAATTTTTTTTTTTGCAAAATTAATTCCACATATAAAGAAAAACTTGCTCAGCAGTAACTAAAGACACCATGAAGTCCTGTGTGTGAGCAGGACCACACTTCAACTGAGCAGCTTTATCTTCACCGTCCCTCTGCGTGTGCATCCCTTCCAGTGGTGTGTACTGGTGCTAACAGGAGGCCTGACAGTGAGCTTGGGCTCTTTTCCTGTATTTAGTAGCAGTAGATGTATGTAAATTTGCTGCAAAGACAACCCCATGAGCAGCCGTATTGCACAGCAATCCCTCTCCCTTTTCCAGAAAGGGTCAAAAGTGCTGCAAAGGACAGGCAGGGGACACATGGACACCTGCAGCAACTGTGCACCCAGCTAAGTAGCTCCTCTGACTAATTACTTTGAAAATACCCCCAGCCCTTCTTCCAGCCACAGCGACGGCAGCACCATGCCACAAGTGCTCATTAGCCGGAGCAGCAGCATCCCTCTTAATCCCGGTGTAAACTGGAAGGCACTAAGGACAAGTGAGGGTACTCAAAGGGGACGGGCTTCGCCAGTACTCACACGGGCGCTTCCCTCTGCTCAGATGGCAGCAGCGATGCTCGGGTTATTATTTACTATGCCCTCCTTTACCATACAGGGCAGATCCTGCGTGGGGAGAGAGACTTAACGAGACATGAAAGATTTGTGCTCGGTGCAAAGCAGAGAGGGCGCTGGATGCCGAGGGGATCGGGTGCTCCCAGCCTGAACCCCAGAGCCTCGGAGCTGGGGATTCCCCACCCAGCAGCACGGCCGGACCAGCTCCTGAGCAGGGAGCGAGCCCGGAGCGAGCCGCAGGCATGCCGGACCTTTGCAGCGGCATCGTTTCACAACAGCAAACACTTTCTCCTGATAGAGCTGTGGAAATTTCCCACCCCCCCACCGTGATGGTTAATGTATAACTACTCCACACTCAGCGCCACAGCACAATCCATCTCCCTTCCTCGTTGCCTCCCCCTCCCCACCTTTTTTTAATGAGAAATTTTTTCTTTTTTTTTTTTTTTTCACTGCCCTGCTTTTCTGCAAGCAGGGAGACAGTGGTAGGGGGTGGCTGTGAGTAATGGCAGAGTCTCCCCACGCTGGGCACACGGGGACCAAGCTGCAAGCTAGCACACCTCCAGCCCGATGACAAGGGTCTCGTGCGACGGTCAGGGCTGGAAAATAAAAATTTAATGCAACCTCCTGTCTACTCCTGTTTTTTTTCTGAAAGGCCACGGCTTGCTGACAGGTTTGCCCTCCCCGCTGTTGCCAACCATCCAGCTCCCTCTTGATGGAGATAAGAGGAATGGGAAGAGGGACGCCTCAGTCGACACCTTTCATCCGCCTCCTCGGGGAGGTAGTTTTTAAGCCAGCCTAACCCAAATGACCCCAGACCTTCTCTGAAATGCCTGGAGGCTTTGGTGAGCTGCGCTCAGTTGACAGGGTTGGAAGGGGAAACCTTGCTTCAAGTAATGCCGTGGTTTTGTGTTAATTAGCGACCCGGTGGCTTTAGGAAGGGCCGTTTCCACCTGCAGCGAAAGGGAAACTTTCCCTCCCCGCCTAATTGGGGATTCACCCCCTGGGGCCGGGGTCTCACTGTGTGTGGGGCCGTGAACCCCAAACCACACGCTGTCCCTGCCCTGGAGCCAAGAGTAAAACTGGGGGCGTGGCGGGGGGGGGGGGGTTATACACACGGTTCATAGTGGGAAAGGCAAAAAAAAGATCAGTAAGACCTAATGAGATCTTTTAGTGCCGGCGCAGGCTCACAGGCTGGCTGCCGGGTGCTGCCCGGCAGGCTCCGGCACTGCTCGATGGACGCGGGTGTCAGATCCGCCCCCAGGAGCGATTTTTCTCTGAAGGCGATAAGTCAAATAACGGCAGGAACCATCAGCACAGGGAAAGGCCCAGAGCCGTCTGGGCAGGGGAAATGAGGGAGCTGCCCAAGCCGCTCGGGCAGCCCCCCGCTCCCCGCAGCCCCCCGCTCCCCGCAGCCCCCCGCGCTGGCTGGCGGCTGCTCCTGACTCCTGCCGCCCCCCCGAACAACCTGTCCTCCTCCCGCTCAGGGGATGCGGCTGCCTGCTGAAAGGCCTGGTCACCCAGCAGACCCTGCATCTCCTGCGGAAATTTAATTTAAAGCAGCAGCTGCCATGAGGGGCATTTTTAGTTGTTAAATCACTCAGTGTCGGAAGATCCTGGTACGTTTTCCTTGGTGAGCAAGATCCGATGCCCTGGACTTCCCTGGTGCCAGGTGCTCGCTTGTCATTTGCACCTTTAAAAATCTACCTTTAGATCTGGTAATAAAAATATGGAAGAATCATCGTCTAACACGCAGCGGCTCTTAAACCGAGCCAGGCGGCCGAATATGATGCTCAGGCTGGGAGGTGAGCTGGGAAGGACGGAGAGCCAGGCTGGCCATGTCCGGCCAGCATTATTTCAAAGTAGTTCAAACCTAGCTTGGTTTGGAGAACTAGCACAGCCCCTCTGGTTTATGCTTAACCTGGCTCCGTTTTAGCCTCCAAACACTTGTAAATGTTTGCAAATATAAATCAATGAGTTAACACTCACCCCAAAAATAGCAGTTTTCCTCTGAGAGATTAAAGTCTCTCTCTATCTGTGCTGGAAGCTGCCAGAAGTGGCTTGTCAAAAATCCCTGGGAGGCTGCAGAAGGAATAAGGCAGAATCGGGTCTCTGTCAATATTTCCATTCTTAATAAACCAGATTTATAATACGTGAGGCCGCATGGAAGCTTTATCACTGAGTATGTAATGGCCGTGCCATTAACCTGTGCTATCTATAGCTAAACTCATTACTTTATGAAGTACTTTGAGTTACCTTGGAGTACAAAAGGTGACATAACTAATCTTGGTCTGTGAAAACCATATTGATTGGAATGTAACCACCAGGTAATGCAAGAGCATTTATTGTCCCCTGCAAAAATACACTTTGAGCACTCGTTGCTCCGCGGATGGTACCCAGCCCTTTGCATCAGGGGTTTAACAACCCGTCACCAGCCTTCGTGGCACAGGCAAGAAGGGGATGAGGTGTCTTGCCGTATCCGACACAGCTTTCCCCAGGCGGACGTATGGGGTGGGATAAAAACCAGTGCCAGACACCGCTGACTACGTCTTGTGCCAGTGAGACGGTGATGTTGGTGCTGTGCAAGTGCTTTGGGTTTGGTCAAAGGCAAACACTTAGCTTATTGCTTAAAGCCGTCGGATATGTTTTATATCTCGCAGACAACTTGGTTTACAGCCCAAGCTTTCCAGAGCATGCACTGTCTTGCAAATGCCTACGACAGAACGGCTAAGGCAGTCGCTCATCACCCGATTACTACAGCCGAGGTATCAGTAAGTGAAAATTAGACATATAGGTTTATACATTTGTGTGAAGACTCACTGGTCTGTGCCTTCTATTCATCCCCCAGCTGAGGTCCCCGGCACCCAGCACAAGGGCTGCCAGACATTTATCATCATAAATCTCCCTTCACATTGCACCTCGAGAAGGAGCAAGTACCTTGCTTTAATATAGCAATATTGATCTGAGACCTTAAAACAATAACCATCAGATAATCAGAATTCACTTTTTTCCAGGAACTGTGATTGAGTTGCTCTTACTGTTTTACAGGGACAGAAAGGAATTCAGCAACTTGTAAAAAGGGCACACAAGGCCCCAGAGAGGAGAGGATGCAGCAATCCAGCCCCGCAAACGGCCCCAAATCCCAGACCTCGGGCAAAAAGCAAAGTATGTCAAGAAAGCAGTACAACACATTACTATAGTACTGTATAAAATATTTAACTTTCAAGTACATTACTGAAGTGGTTTCTTTTGACATTACATTTGTGCCCTTGTAAAAGACACGCAGCCGAGAGCAAATATCCATCCCAGAACAACCAAACATCGCTGCGGTGCAGCGGCCACGTTGGCTCGAGAGACCTGGGACAAGGCTGACATGAAATCTGCATTACCTCCTCCTCCTCCCCCCAAGGAGGGGCCGTCCCAGGACTACCAGGGCAAGATGCCACCACGACCATGTGCTGTGCGTCATCACAGCCACCAAGTCCTGGCTGCGACATGCTCTTAAGTACATCAGAGCAGGAAAACATGCTTGTACAGAAGACTTCTGCTATTTAAGTGCCTCTGATCAAAAGCGTTTTATCATCTTCCCTGCCTTAACGCATGGAAATGTGCAAATAGAAAGCAAGGCTTTACTGCAGGTATTCAGCCCTCTGCAAGCAGGCAGTGCCTTCCTTCCAGACCTTATAGTAAATAGAAGAGGAACAACCTTTTCCTTGCTCAAAACCGTTTGCTAAATATTTCACTGAGCATCTTGATTTTCCATTTGTCCTGCTTCGGTTAACTGCTTGTCTCTCCCATTTGTTCTTACACTCCTGCAGTTGCAGAAGGACCCCAGTGGCACCAAGGCGATCGCAAGTGCAACAGGAGGTGGAGGGGGGGCCTGCTCAACTTGCCATTTTGCAAAGAAAGCACTATTTCAGCACAGCAACCGCTTCACAAGAGAAAAAAAAAAAAAAAGCCCCAAACAGCCCTGTCGTGATCTAACCCCAGCCAGCAACGAAGCCCCACAGAGCCGCTCGCTTGCCCCCCCCTGCTTGGCGTGGGGAAGGGAACTGGAAAACTGAGAAAACTCGTGGGTTGTGATAAAGACAGTTTAGTAGGGAAAGCAAAAGCCGTGCACGCAAGCAAAGCAAACCAAGGAATTCACTCGCCGCTTCCCACGGGCAGGCAGGTG
>JAVKLA010000010.1:28313433-28326925 GCA_034782735.1 Sagittarius serpentarius
CTCGGCTCTGGGTAAGCCCTGCTCAGCAGTAACTGAAACATCCCTGGGACATCAACACTGTTTTCAGCACAAATGCAGAACACAGCCCCATACCAGCTACTGTGAAGGAAATTAACTTTATATCAGCCAAAACCAGCACAAGCCCTAACCCCCCACCAAAAAAAACCACCCCCCCCAAAAAAAACCAACAAAAAATAACCAAAACCAAAATTTTCAACCAGACTTGGCAAAGAACTAAAAAAGTGAGACTTCAGATAAGTTGGAGATGATGTCCAGTCGTTGGGGGAGCCCCTGGCCACGCCACCCCTCTGCAGATGGAAGCTCAGTCCCTATTGCCTGGGCTCCCTCCTTCTCAGGGAGGCTGTGGTAAACCTACAGACTTCAGCCCGGGCAGAAGAGGGAGGATTTTTAAGAGGAAACTCTCCATTTCATTGCCTAGGAACAACGCAGATGAACAGCCACAGGGCCAAGGCCAGGCTCATGCTACCTTCTGCAGGAGTTTATTGGGGCAGGATCCTCAAGGATCACTTTTCTCAAAGCACCCTAATAAGCACGGTGAACAGTGCTGAGGCTCCTTTGCAAGCTGAGCACGGAGCAGAGGGCAACACTGGGTCACCTCCAGAAAGGAGATGTCTTTTTAGCAGGGTTTCTTAAGAAAAAGCAGCCTTGTTCTGCCTGCATCCCCTTCCCCTGCTTCCCTTCTGCCCCACACAAACTGCTGAACTCGTTGATGAGGCGCAGCCAAACTGGACAGAGCCAGAAAAATAATTAAGCCCCTGCACCTTTTGTGAAAAATAAGGGGCCAAAGGAAAGCTTTGTCAGCTCAGACGCTTCGTTCAAGGAGCAGATAAACCAGAATTTATATAGACCAAAAAAAGCCTCCATGGCAAAGAGACCTTAAACCTGCCCCAAACAGAGGACTCGCAGCCAGCTACAAGGACCCATGAGGGACCCAGCGTCTCTTTGCATTGGCGTTTGTGCAGTGGCTTGTTTCTTACAAGGTCACCGTCCAGCATCCCACTGGTTGCTCAGAGCTCCAAGTTGCTGCCGGAGAATTAAGGCCCGTTTTCCTCACGAGCGAGAAGCGGCGTCTGGAGGAGCAGCGTGTTGGATCCTCGGGGCGAAGGGCTCGGCGGGACGGGGAGCAGGGCAGGACCCAGCAGGGTCGGCCATGGCCAGGCGGCTCCTGCTCTCCCAGCTGCTCCCCGAGCTGTGAGAGGGCTGCGAGGCCGTGGCCCAGGGTATTTCAAATGCCTGAAAATCATCCCACAGGCTCCAGCCTAGTTATTTATAGGAGCTTATTCTTGAAAGTCTCGATGGGGATTGGAGCCCTGCTATGCTAAATCCTATACAAACACATATTAACAGACCCCAGACGGGGCTTGCCTCTCAAGTTGTGATTTGAAGTCCGTGCAGAGATGGCAAGTCAGAAGCAGTCCTTCCCCGGGAACGTGCTGCAGACCTCGAAATATTCATTGCCATCTGTGTCTTTTTGTGTCGGGGGTTTATATTGGTCTTCTCAGAGTGAGTTCTGGCCTAGGCAGGGTGATGCCAAGGCACCCGAGGAACACACTCGGTGGCTGATAATGTAATCTCTCTGCCCAAGAAATACAGTTTCCTGGTGAAGACAAAGCAGCCAGCACGGGCTGGGTAATCCTGCACAGGCAGCGCGCAACTGCCCGCTCCCGGGATGGCCTAATGCTGCTACTTGCAGACAGAAGGTCTTTCGGACTGATTGCATTATAATTTAATCCATCCTTCAGCAATTTTAGCTCTCAAGATTGTCGTTATTTTACACCTCAGCAGAAGTTCATGAGGAACAAAATGAGGTTGCAGTCCTCTAGGGGAAGCTGGCAAGAGTCACAAATCCATCTTTGTGGAAGCAGATTTAAGCTTAGGTCCAAATAATTAGTTCTTTACCCAGGCCTTAAGCTAAGGAGATGGTGAGTTCATCTGCAGAGGCTGCAGAATAACTTCCTGGAAAGCTGCGTTACGCTCACATGTCTTTTGCACACTCATTTAAAAAGCAGCGGTTCGGAGCCGGGCTGGACTCGGCTCATGGTCAGGCGCCACAGCACGGTGAGGCAGGATGACCAAGCGTTCCTGCCTGCATTGCCAGGAGGAGCTTTTCCATGGGGACCGGAGAGACCTCTTGGCTCTACACTGAAGCTAATTTGGATAAAACCCGTTTTTTTCCCCACCTTCTGCCTTCTCCGGGCAGCCTTTTGCTGCCATAGCACGGGGCTGGGGGTGTGCCTGATGCCATCGGCTCATTGGAAAAAGGTCCAGCCGGATGGGAGGAGGGAGGTTGCATGCACAGGGAGCCGGGGAGGTCCGACTGCATTCCCGGCAGCGGATCTCTGCCTTTGGAAACTCACTGATGAGCTGGCAACTTCTTTGGTACCTCTAATGAGAGACACAGCTAAGAAAATTCTTGTCTGTGCAAACAGCAAGAAAGCCTCGGGAGACAGAAAGTGGGGCTATCCCTGCCCTCCCATGAGTTGTTCCCTGCTCTCCCCCCGGCATCTGAGTGACCTCTTTGCGGAGGAGTCTGCAATGCAGAGCTGCTGTGGACCAGTGAAACGCTGGGCTTTAACTGGGCTTTAGTTTATTGCCACAGCATCCTCGTTCCAGACATAGCCAAAGCAAAGGCAGGGCTGAAGGATCCTCCACGCGTCAGCCTTAGTAATGGGTATGCGCTCAGAAAACATCATTTTTTCATCATTGTTCTCCTCCGTCACAACAGTGACCGAAGCTCTTCGGGGCAGGAGAGTGCAGTGAAATGGTGCCAGGGAAGGAAAAGATGAAGGAAACCATCTCCTGAAGGCACACAAAAGGGAGGAAATCAGCCCGAAGAACAGAAAGTTAGCTACATAAATTTCTCAAGCTCATGAGGCAGGATAAAGCTCAAACCTCCCTTAGGCAAAGAGTAAAAGGATAAAAACAGTCCCATTACACTGAGCCACTTAAAGCCATTTGAAAGATAACAGCGGTTCCTACCCATCAGACTGCTGCTGCACGGGTGGGAATTCCCCTTTGCATTTACTGAACCTTATTCCAGGAGCACGTGCTGCAGGATTTCAGCTCGTGGGGCTTTTACCTCCGACCGTACACATGTTTTTCCCTCTGCCCAAGAGCCCCGCTCACCTTCGCGGGCAGTTCCTGCGCAAGAGGAAGAGCTGGACCTGTGCAAAACTCCTGCCATACTGCACACACCCTCGGAGAGCCCCTCGTGTTGGCTGGACTTTAAGACCAGCCCCTTGGTCTCGAGCATCGAGCCCTGCATCATCGTGGAGGAGACATGGGCTGAATTTGTCTCTCCCCACCCTGAATCCCAGGGAAGACCCCAGCCCCCCTATAGCTGGGGAGCTGCTGACCCGCTCCAGGCATCACCGGGACAGGGGGTGTTCGCACCCATGGGGACACTGGGCAAGTGGACGGGGCCACCCGACAGCCTCTGATACCCCTTTTGCAGAGAGCGCTGCAGCCTTCCCAGCCCCCAGCTGAGCCCTTCCCTTCCACCAATGCAGCAGAATAATCATGAGACTCCAGAAGTCCCCGTTTGCTTCCCACCTTCTCACAAATCCGAGTGGAATGTGTCCCACCTGCACCCACCGTCCTGCTCCCCACCACAGACCTCCGCTCGGAGGCTTTCCGAAAGGGTGGGTGTTAAATCCTTCAACCCACACACACGCTTTAATTCCCCCCTTGCCAGGCTGCCGGAGAACATAAACCCACCACGTGGGCTGCCATGCTGGTCAGGGAGTCTGCTGTGAGATGCAGAGACCTGGCAAACTCGGCTCATGCATTGTCCCTCCTGCTCCCCATCCCATGGCCCAAACCCACTGGGAGGCATTAGCAAACCCCAAGCCTCCGCAGTTCTGGCCAGAAGGAAGGGGAGCAGCAGCCACAGGTTTCGGGGGCCGTGGGGACACCACGGGGACGTATCTCTCACGCTGCCACTGCCGAAGCCGCGCTCGGGAGGAGTGATGGCTCTGTCAGCTTCCCTCTGCCTGCAACCGGCTGCGCTTTCTCTTATTTATTCCCTGCTTTGAGCTGCGGCATGTGGCTGCAGAAGCATTTGGAAGTTTGTGTAAAGGTTTTATTGCTTCATTTTTAACCTCTGCACAAATGTCTACATCATTAGCTTGTTGTTTTTTTTTTCCCCTGTATCACCCTCCCCTCCGCACTTTTCTCCTCCTGGATATCTTTGTGCTCCTGCCACCTGTCAGTGGAGCGGGATGGGGAGCTGAGGGGGGAAGATTTATTACCGCTGAGGCTGTTTTGCTAAAGGAGGGAGTTAGTCCAGAGTTTTTCAATGCCACATGCAAAGATGTGCGCGCACAAGGTCTGGTTCTCCACCACGCGATTCATTCCCGTGTTTTGACCCCTCAATTGCAAACAAAGCCACCCCGGTCCCTCTCCCCTCAGCCCGTGTGTTGGTGCAGGGGCAGCAATGCAAAGCCGTTGCATGCACACCAGGCTCCAAAACCTGCCCTCTGAGAGATACCTGGCACACACAGCCCCGCTTCACCGCGAAAGCGCCAAAGCCTGGCCTGGAAAACCAAAGCTGTGACCAAGAGCACAGCCACTGCTTCCCTGCTCGGTGCCTGTCCGACAGGGTGGGGGGAGCTGGAGGCCAAGGACATGCGGTTGTCCTCGACCCACCGGGATAGCTGCTGGAGACCAGACTTGTGACGGGCCGTAACAGAGCTCCAGAGCTAGCAAATTGACTCGTACAGTGTATTACCACTTAATTACAAAGCCCTGCTTTAAATTCTCACCAGTGTGAGGCTGTCCGCTCCCTGCCACTTGCCTAATGACCATGATAAACCCCTACGGAGAGGTGAGCCTACCCTGGAGCTGGGCTGTCCCACCATTAAGGTGTCAACAACAGCACCGGGGAGAGCCGGGGTCCTCACCCAGAGGAGGAGCTGTGGGAGATGCAGCCCCATCTTGGCAGTGAGGACCCCTGCATCACCTTCATGCATTTCACATCTAAACCCATCACAGCAAAGCACGCAATCGCAACTAGTGCAGCTGAGGGGTTAAGAAAACACAGGTGCTGCAAAATTTATCATGCCCTGGCATTCCCATCTGATCTCTGTGCTTGCCCACAGGCGAGAAAGAAGCAGCACAGATTTTCTTTTTCTTTTTGAAGATGCGCTTCTGCAGCCCTGGGTACACACACTTGCTATTTCACCCTCATCCCAGCCAGGCTTGGCCCCACTTTTCTGTAATGAAAATGTCCAGTGTCCTTGTCAGTAGGTCTAACCCTGCAGCTGGGCACAGAGCACGTAAGGACACGACAACTTACCCAAACCTCAGCACAGAAAGGTCCCGTCCCCTCGCATGCCTGCAGTGACTTGGCATTCCAATAAGCTCTCGACACCTTGGACTTCAGACACCAGCTTGCTGCCATTGATGGCAGAACTCACCTCCCAGAAACAGCGTGTTCTGTGTTTCAGATAATCTGAAACCATATTTTCAAGGTGGGGGGTGAGATATGCAGAGCAAAAGTCTTCCAAAATAAGAATCTTGCCTCTGCAAATATTAGTGATGCAGGCATCGTATCAGGGATTATCCACTGTCATGGCGTGTAGAGGGAAGATGGATTTCAAGATGATAATAGGAATGACACACGTTGCTTTTTCTCCCTTTCTGCTGACACACAATTTAGCAGTCACTGCAGAATTTTCTTCCCATTTAAAATTTCCGTTTAATAGCCAAGAAGCTCATGTTAATTCAGATGATCTTTTCCGCAGCGCGGTAAGGAACGGTGCCTCTTTTCTATAAGTTTTTTTTGAGTCTCAGTGGTTGTGTCTAATCAAAAAAAAGCCCTCCTGTGGTTTTGCAAAGACCACGGAGTACGTGTCCTTTACCACAGTATCAAATGCCACTTGACGCAAGGTTGGGCAGGCTCAATGGTGTTTAAAAAGTAGACTCTCCTAGAAGCATCTCCTCCTAAGAGGTGTCCACAAAGCTTTCTCAATCCATCTGCAGGACTGAAGGGGATGTAAGTGAGCGTCTGCCTGCCTGCCATCCCATGTCTGAGGCAGGACCCCCGTGGCAGGCAGGCCAGGCACTGGTGGGGACCCCGCGGGGACGGCATGCCCGGGATGCTGGGACACAGGGCTGCGGGGCTGGAGCACCGACGGGTGCCCCCAGCTCAGGGTGGATGTGATCCCCCAACCTGCGCTGCAGACTTCACCCTCGGAGGACTGGGCAATGCAGTGTATATTTTAGATGCGCTTCTTGGCTTTATTCCAATACTTATTCCAATATTTATTTATTCTTTTATTTTCACGCTTTCCCTTACCCCTGACTGTGCCCCAACCCAAAGCCTTGCAGACCATCGGATGTGGGCTAACCCTGGCCACGCAGCTGCTGGCCCTACCAAGAGGAGAGAAGAGTAGCGCTACAGCCTCCCAGATAACCCACCTCTCCCCCATGCGCCGGTGAAGGCCCCGTCTTGGCAGCTCGTGCCAGCTGGGAAATTGCAGCTTGCTTTATTTATATATTTTTCTAGCGAAGTGTAGCTTGCGGTAAGGCTAACCCACCAAGTTAACTTCCTCCTCAGTTAAACAAACAGCAAAATCATTACAAAATTATCTCCTGTGCATTGGAGTTGCATATATTCACTTATCCTATAGAGCAGAAACACGGGGCATTGGTTAATTAAAGATGTGGGTGTAGAGGCTCCAGGAGCATAGATTTAGCATGCAAATCTCTGGGCTGTAAGCATACAGCCAGGATACATACAGAGCATATTAATGTTTTGTGCGTCGAGCCCCGCCGTTTAAAAAGCAGTGGCTAGACCTAGTGTGAAGGAAGGAGCACCGGCGCTGATTAATCCTGGGCTCTCTGTGCCTGCTGAACTTTAGTTATTTACCTAAAAGCATCCTGCGGACAGAGCTAGAGAAGTGAGGGCATCTTCACGCCGACCTTGGTGAACACCACCCCCCCCATCAGGAACCTCCTCCTTCATTCCTCCCCCTGCCCCGAAATAACTATATAAGCCCAGCCTTTTCAACTTCTTTTTTTGTACACATAATTCAGGTTATTGCCAAGAACTGCAAATTGTTTACCAGCCTTGTGCAAACAAAGACTCCTGATCAGCCACAGAAGCACAGCCCTGGGGCTTTCCAGCAAGCCTGAATTCTTTAATTACTTAACAAAAGCTCAGTCTTACCTTTTTTTTTTTCTTTCCTTCGGCTGTTACCTTGGAAAACCACAATCCTGGATGGCTTCCATACCGCACGCTGCTAAAAACCTCGTTTAGTGATGATTTTGCCGAAGTAGTTCCTAAGCTGAGGTTGAAGCGGGACCGAAGCCGTGCGGCGGCGGGGAGAGCTGCGTGGCACGAGTAAACCGGCATCGGCATAAACCTGCCTGCTGGTAAAAGCTTCTCCCAAACACACGCGTGTGCTCGTGCACACACGTGCCTGAGAATGAGCATCTCCTACAGCTGCAGACCCAGCCTGGCAGCTGCCCCGTGAGCTCCCCATGGCATTTCTTTCTGATTTTGTACCTTGATCTTTGCTCTCATCTGGTTTTGACCACCAGGACCCAGAAAAAGTGTTTCAGAGGGAAGCAGACAAGTGACTTTTCACCAGTGTAAGTGAAAGGAGAGCGGGCACTGGGAATGCACAGGGCGGCTCTCGCAGGCAGGGCAAGCAGTCCTGTAAAATCCAGCTCTCCTCCAACAGCAAAAGGAGTGAGAAAGGCATCTCCACCCTTCAGCTCGCACCTGACATCTACACTCCACTGCCACTGTAGTTAGGGAAAAGCAAGGCAGGTGGAAGGTAGAGTTTACTAGAATTTTTAAAGATGGCTTGTTTTTTCCATTTCGGAAAAGCCTCTAGCCCCTTTCATTGAAAAAATAATCTGCATGTTTTTAAAAAATCATTTTTTAATAAAGAGGCAAAATTTGCATTGCATTAACTGAGTAGCAGTTCAAGGTGCAGAATAATTCACTGTCAATCTCGGGAAGGCATCTGTGGAGGGTAAATAAGCCTCGCGCACAGCCGGTTCGGTGTAAGCTGTCGTTGCAGCCAATGCATCAGTCAGGAGAAAAACATAACGTTGGCGGATCTCTGAATACATAAATAAAACATGCTTACCACTTGCCATCAGCAAAAAAAATTTAAAAAACATAAAAAGGCTGCCTTTCTGTCTCCCCCCTCACCTCCCCTTATCTATACCACTCTGCTTTGTAGCATAAATTCAGTTTTCAACAACTCTGTTTTCAGACATCCAAATGGGCTCTAAGGAAAAGGGGGAGGGATGGAAAACAAACCCAAAAGCTTGGCAAAGCTGAGAAAATGCCAACTCAGCGCAGAGGGACCGCTCCGACCTCGTCCTGCCCCAGGCCCTGCTAGCGATACCCAGGGTTTGGGAAGAGCAGGAGAGGCACGGCGGGGGCTGGCTGCGGGGGCTGAGCCCTCGGCACGCTGTGAGAGTCCCGGTTTTCCAGCCTGGACCCCGGACGGCCGTAATGCCAACGGCGGCGGCATCTCCCAGCCCTCCGGCAAATAACCCTGTCAATTCTCAATCAAATCCCTGGCAGCGTGGATGTTGCAGTCAAATGCAGTAAATTGATTTGCCGTAAGTCATATTTACTGTCTCAGCCATAAATGTGCCAGTCTTTTTAACTGTAAATAATGGCAGAAATTCCCCTTTTTTTAGAAGCCTCCACTACAAAACCTCCAGCAGAGAACTGGAAGTGCTGTATTAGAGTGCGGGGAGATGTCACGGTTACGTTTACAGAAAAGATCTGATCCTGGCACACTTTGCTTCATCCTTTGGGATGCACCGCAGACGGGGAAGCCAAGCGGGAGGCGGGATGGTGGTGGCTGTGGGATAACCCTGGCCTTCGCGCTGGGGGAAAGATGCAGGTGGAACCCCCAAGCACAGCAACTCCCCAGCTCTCCCCTGCAAAGAAAGGAAGGACAAAAGGGAGAGCTGATAATAATTATTTTGCATTGGACTTACTTATCCTTCATCTCCCAAAGGATTTGCACACCCAGCGCTGCTATCAACATCCATGAGCCCGTGGACGCCTGATGCTTCATTTTCAGAGGATTCAGTAAAAGCACAAGGCGACTGGCTCTGGGATGGGTGGCTCTGTCCCCACGTCCTGAGCATTGCCAGTCGTGACTTCCAGAGCTCCCTGTGGCTGCATGGGTCTCTGCCCCGTGAACAGGGGTTTGGGCAGCTCATCCCTCACTGAGGCCATTGCTTTCAGCTCATTCAGTGTCTTAATTCCTACTAAAACACCCAGAGCACCACCAAACCCAGCACACTGCCTAATATTCCGCTCTATATCACGTCTGTGAGTCAAACCCATCTGTCTCTGAAACACACTCCATGGGCTGCTGCGAAACCAAGGAGAGACAGGACTACAGTAACTGATGTCAAACTGCCCTTTCTGCCAGCACTTTGGGGGCTGATCTGGGGGTACCAATGGAAATCGCAGCTTATGTTTAAGAGAAAGCTCTCCCCAAGAAGGAGATCCAGCTCCTGTCCTCCCCCTGCCTATCTGAGCAGCAGTGGGAAACATCTCCCCCAGCACCCATCACCTCCTCCCAGTCTGCCGGGAGCATCTCGATGGTAGGTCTCACCTCCCCACTCCCTTCCTCGCATTCTCTTCTCTTTCCATCACTTTCCCATCTCCTCTGACATGATCAAAGCTCTCCACCAAAACCCAGTCAGTTAATCACAATCATCCCCGTTTCCATGGAATTACACAAGAAATTTAGCGTATGTGGCCACAGGAGCAGAGCTTCCCTCTGGCGCGTGGGAAAGGCCACCAGTCCCTTCCTCCAGCCCTTCCCAGCATCTCGCTGTCCCACCACGGGCATCACCAACTGAAGCACCACGTCCAAATCCATCCCACCGAATGGGACACAGGGCTGGAGGTAGCGGGTTGGTAACGAAGGTGGGTTACACCACCTTCTCCTCCAGCACTCTGCAGCTGCAAGCTCAGCCCTGAGCTGAGGAGCCCTCTGCCTCCATCACAGGGCTTTGCCTCCACGGCTACTGGCTGATCCCACTTCTTCGGCTCTGTATTGCCCTTGGAGCCCACCAAGGCATTCATCTGCAGTCCTGTCCCAACCACGACCCACGGCCGTCGCTGCTGGCTGTCTCGCCGGGCTGTCCCACCAAGGCTCTTGTTCTCGCTGTCAAAGGCCACCTCAGGACAGGGTGACCTGACTCTTGCTTCCACCTGGCCCAAGCTGAATTTCCTTGGGCATAAGGCACATTCTCGCAGGATTCGGGTTTCTCCTGCTGTTACATACATGCTGAAGCAAAGCCAAGCCTCTGCTGTAAGTGCAGGAGACGCCGAGGCCACCGCGCTGTCCCACCGCGCAGGCAGTGTTTGTGCTGGAGCGAAGGGCTGCTGTAGATAGCAGCATTTTAGTGCCTGCCCGACCCTCCCGCCTGCCCCGGTATTTGCTAATACATCACTGGGGAAGAGCTGGTGGATCTGGGTGGTACGGTGGTGGGATTGCCGAGTACAGCAAGTGGGTGAATGCACCAGATGAACCGCAGCTTTTTGCATGCAGATTTCTAAGCACCATCCCAACATGCTTTACCACAAACAGCAGCCCCAGTGCAATGCCTGCTTGCCCCAAAAGTCTGCTTTAACACCCCCACCGTGGTTTCACAGCTGAACCATCATCCATCCTGCAACCTCCTTGCCTGGGTCTGGGTTCCCCCACATTATTAAGCGGCAGGAGCCGCAGACGGAAGAAGTTCACATTGGAAATCAGAAATAAGGGCATCGCTTTGTGAACTTCCAGCTCACTGGTGCTTTCTCTGATCATTAAAAGCCTGCATCACTTCAAGCCGAGCACAAACCTCCCACTAGCCATGCTCGAAACCAGAAGGTGCACAATGGAGACAGCAATTAGGAGCAATTGCTTCATAGACAGAAAAATAATTGACCAGTACTTCTTTGGACGAGCCCAGTGCTGGGAAAGCAATCGAGCTGAGGTGGAATGGGCTCCCTGGCCATCCCTGCGATTTGGACGTTTGTCACAGTTTCATACCGGGATAAAATTAAATAAAAAAGGGTCTGTATTGGGTTTTGTTTGCTAAATATTGAAAGGTGGTAAGCATCAGAAAGCCTTGGGAAAGGGCACTCACTCCAGGTGGGAAGGACAGGATTAGTCTGTGCTGAGCAATGAGAGTAAGGACAGTTTCAGTGGGTACCTACCTCTATCAATGCCACCTCCAAGCACCTGAGATGTTGCTCCAGTGGGGCAAGCCAAGGCCCGATGCATCATTTATTTATTTTTGTAGCAGGTTTTCCGATTTTTGTCACGATTAGCATCTCCTGGAGCTTTAACTGGAAGCCATTAGCAGCACAGGAGACCTGGGGGTCTGGCTTTCCTTGTGGGCGCCCGTCAGCTCGGGATGTCCCTTGCCTAGAGCAGTCTGGCTGCACAAATTACATGTTGCATATGCAACAGCACCAGTTTGTCTCCTATTCTCTAATTTACTCAGGGTCTCTACAGGATCATGAATTGTCTTTGAGATTTTTAATAAATGGACCATTAATATTCCCTTGGTTTTCTACGTTCAGCAGTATCAATGCATTTCTAATGCAAACCCTTTAGCAGATCTTCCCGACGAGCCAGGTCCAGGACTCCCCTCCTCGAGTCAATGCGATGCCGTGTCTCAACGTAAGCTTCCTGCTTTCCTCTGCTGCATCACACTAAAACCAGCATGGCATAGGAGTGGTTATGAAACCCCAAAAAAGCTTATGCATTAGATCTTCACACCAGCAAAGTCTTTCTCTAAATCAAATAAAGAAGACAGCCCCTTCCTTCCATCCGCTAGCAAAGTCTAAACTGCAAGGATAATGTCTGTCACCAATTAAAAAGAAAAATGTCCTACGCTAAACGATGCGGAAGGTAGATGGTGGTGGTGGATGTAACATAGCGGTGAGGGAAGAGCGTGCTTGGACGCTTGATTCAATTTGGACTGAGAATTACACGCTTATCTACACTTTTTCCAAGCTAATTGGAAATTTCATAGCTTTTCACGAGTGGCTCACGGACGATTACCGAGGTACCTGCTTCCAGCTGACCCCGGCAGCACCGTGGGCAGAGCGGTAGCTGGGCAAAGCTTGGTGGGCTTGCTCAATTCCCAGCTCAGCGTGGACTCACGATTGCAGCATGGTTCGAGCCGCCACAAAGCCAGAGGGCAAGGACAAGGTTGGGCGATTGTCCTGTCTTGATAGCACCTCCTGGGAGGCAGAGGAGGAGAGCAGCAGTCCCTCCTGCCTCCCCTGCCATTCCCGTGCCTGGAATTAGTCATACAACTGAGAAACAGCCTAATGCAAACACTAATTACCCTAATTCTGATACAGTCTCAACTTCTTATGCTTGGCTTTGTAACGGTAGCGTTTCTTTTCCATCATCTGGTTGGGTGTGATCATATTTAGGAGAGAGTGAGCACAAGAAAGCACAGCCATGCTGTGTAAAGGGGTTAATGTATTAGAGGTTGCTTTCCTATTATCTTGCACCTTAGTTGCTATATAATCAGACATAAATGCAGTATGTATAAGAAGCACTACATAAAAAAAGCCCTTGAAAGTTGCTTATAGTTTTGTTCTATACAGACAGCCTTGATCTCCGAAAACATGGGCATTTCAAGGTGCAAATGAGCCTTTCCTGCCTCTTACAGGCTTTCCTAGCGCTTTGACTTCGTGTAAGCGAGGTTAAAGAAGGTGTGATAGGCATTTAATTACAAACACACTGAATTCCTTTGACAAGTTCAAATGAGAGTTTGCCTAAGCAAGAATCATTTCAATCCCAGTGCAGAGCCACCACACGCTCTGAACCATGCACAAGGAGGTGAAGGCAAAATAATTTAAATAAGACTCAGGGAAAACAAATCCTTTGACTGCAAAGTTCAGCACAGAGAGTTGCTGTTTTTATACAAAGCTGCTGATCTTGAGGGGGGAAGAGTCTGCAGATTCAGTGAGGGAGAAACGCAGAAAATTTGCTCAGAAGTCCGAAACACAGACTCAAATTAATAGAGTGCAGGAGCTAACGCCTGGGTGAGTGCTGCAAGAAATAGCCACTGAATTTTGAGCCTGAATTTTTAAATGAACTCACCTCATTTAGGCTTGTGCCTCTCTTCACATTCACTTCCCATGAATATTCAAGCAGAGCAGAGAATTCGCTGGCAGGAATATTAGCAAAAGCGGTGCCAATATCGGAGCATATATTAGCCGGTACTGGAACATATTCACAGGAAAGTACATTTCAGAGCCGTAATTGCACTTGACGGTGCCCGTTCAGCAGGGCCTGGCAGTGCCCTGCCTGTGCTGGAGCTGCCCCGCAGAGGCGTGGGGCCGGGCCCTCCGCAGGTCCCGAGCACTCCCCAAAACTGCGTGTGGGGCCCCGGGGGTGCAGGGCTGTGGGGTGGCTATGCTCGGCGTCGCCCGTGGGCGCTGCAGGGTCAGAAGTGGAGAACA
>JAVKLA010000010.1:28333668-28383543 GCA_034782735.1 Sagittarius serpentarius
TGCATAAATTAAAAAAAAAACGGGGGGGGGGTGTTTGCTGCAAACACAGCTTTCAAATAAGTCTTAATTTAAATAATTAAATAGGCAGCATTTATTTTTCGTGTCGTTTTTATTTTCCTACCAGCTTCCTTGTCAGTTTAGCTCAGATTTAAGGTGCTTGGCAGCAGTGGGGTGGGTGCATGCCTGTACAATGCCCTGGGCTCTGGACCCCAAAAGATGCTCCAGGAGTTTGGCACATCAGAGCACAGCCGGCACAGCCAAGACCCATCGGGCTGGTCCCAGCCCACCCCTCTCAGGCGATGTTTCTGCACTGGTAGGACACAATGTCCCCCCCCTGCTGGCAGTCTGCAAGGGCTGTGTTGAACGAAGCAGTTGTCCCTTTCCCCTGCAACTGCAGCCAAACCTCCAGAGTCTGCATTTTCAGTTGTTAAAGAGCTTTGGGATACATTAGACAGGATAAAAATTTTATAAGGGAAACATCATATACTTTTATCCATACAACCCTCACGTTTCAGGATAAAAGGCACCTTCTAACTGCCTGGGGTAAGTGGGAAACTCCTCCACGAGTGCATTAGAGCCTAATTGTTTGTTATGGATGTTATGTGCTGCCCTGTAAGTTTTTGCTAAAACCTCCAAAGTCTATACACAAAAAAAAAAAGTCTGATTTCTCATACTGCTGACTCCTGCCTCAGCTGGGGCTGCCCAGGGGACACAGCTCTGAAAATGCACTTCCCAACTGCTTCGTCTTCGTCCCCCTGCTCACCCCCCACCAGCTGCATGTCCCGAACTGCCGGGGCTGTCGCAGTCCCCGCTCACCTCTGTCATTTATCCCTTACCAGCCTCCTTCACCGGCGCTGGCAGGTTGTGCCTGCGTAGCTCTGATGGGCCAAGCACGTCGTAACCCACTCCAGGAGCCATAGAACCAGCAAACAATCGATTCTCAGAAAACCCTAGTTATTTTAGCAACAGCTCCTTACTAAGAGCATCCAATGGATGAGAAATGTGTGGTATGGAGGTGGCTGGTGGCCATCCCAGGCACTGGGCTGGGACAGAGTCCTCAAAGCCTCGCTGACCGCTGAGATCTCCCCTCCCGCAGTGCTTCTGCTGAGCCAGGCTGATGTTTGGCAGCTACACGGGAGGGTGCCAACAAGCTGCTCCCGCAGCAAGTGGCACAGCCTTGGCATTTTGGGAGTGTTCCCCAGCAGGTCTTTGGAGGGGAGGTCTCAGCTCCCACAGAGACCTCCAGGGAGGGACCTGAAGCCAACGGGCTGCGCCTGGACCCTCACCTGCAGGCACAAGCCCTGCTCTCCTCTTCAGCCTGCAGCCAAGGGGAAAAGCCGCCAACATTTCCCTCTCCAGAGACTTGCAGAGCCAACGGGGCTTTTCCTTTGGACCATTTCCACTTCCAAAAGCGTTTCCTCCTCACCGGCACACAGGCAGCCTCTTCCTTCAAAGCGGCAATTCCTTTAGACCTCGCCCTCTGACGCAGGTGACCCTGCTGCAGCTGCTGCCCTCCGTGCCAGGGCCGGTCCTGCCCACGGCGCTGCCAGCTCCTGCCTGCCCTCCTCCTCCCACTGCCCTTGTCCCCCCCGGCTGGATTGCCCATGTAGCCCGATCCAGTTCTGCTCGGCGCGGGGTTGACCCTGATGGGGACAGTGCAAGGCTCCTGGTTCACGATCTTTGGTGTTGACCCAAGCCGAGGGGTGCTCCCAGCGTCAGTGTGAAGCAAAGCAAGTAGCAAAAGCAGAAGACAGGCTGAAGACAAGATGCCATCACTTGTCTTTCCCTGATAGAAGGCAGGGGTTGGGGTTTTATAACAACGTGTTGAACTCCTATGGAAAAATAAACACTTTCAACGTTACCTTCATGAGATGACTCTCTCCAGCCTCACAGGACAAGAGACATGGGCTTGGCTCAGGGCAGGCATCACCACCTGCCCATGAGCCCGGGAAAGGGCCAGGGCACTCGCTTGGAGACAGCGGGATGGGGAGCTGAGGAGGGGCTCAGATGGGACAGCCCATCCCCGACATTCGGAGCAGATGATGTCCCCCATGCTCCCCAGATACACCCCTCTTCCAGCCCCGCTAAAACATAGCATGTTTTTCCTGTTAGCAAATGCAGTCAACTAATGTGTTGACATTCGAGTTGTGAACAGTGTCACATCCCCTAAGTGTCTTAAAGTAATACCTGATGATATTCTCTCCTTCAGTAAACATATTGATTAGATTACAAATAAGATTACCACTAAACACGGCCCTTCGCAGAAAGCGAGGCAGCACCTCTGCTTCCTCCTGTCAAGTACGTTTGAGTTCATTTGTTACAGAGCTCTTGATTATTGCGATTTAATGCGACTCTGCTCTTCCTCCTCCCCCAGGACATTGAACAATTAGTGGCTGCATTTTGGGGTGATTATAACACACCTTGGGGGTGTTCAGGAGGCAAAGAATTAAAGAGCAAAGGACTTAACGAACTAGAAAATGCATCAATTCCCTGACAGGACGCTGCCTGTGGGGTGGTTTGACCTGGAATCGATGCAGCAGTTGGGGCCGGGACACGACAACGCTGGCAGCTGGGCCCAAGCCAGCCCTCGAGCCGCAGGTGATATTAGAGTGCGGGTTTGGGAGCATCTTGGAGGTCTGCAGTGACCCAGGCACCCACGAGACCCAGGCACCCACAAGACAGGAGAAGGGACAGGCTCAACCCTCCACTTGCTGCTGGCAACATGGATGGGTGGGATGGAAGCGGCATCACCCCGCTGCCATCCGCACAGCCTGGCCCTGCACCTACCTCTCCCCATCACTGCATCCCCCAGGGATGGATGAGGGGACAAAAAAAAATCCCACCGCTGCTCAGCTTAGCACAGATTAATGGGGATTTAGGGCCAAGAGCCACAGGGAACCCAGCTGAAACCCAGGCAGCAGTGAAGCTAATCACGACGAGAACCAGGACAGACCCTGCTCCTCAGGCCCCGCTGACAGCCCTCCCAAAGCACAATCCCTGAGATATTTGGGATTTTCTGCCTCCAGCAGCCACAGCTCCTGCCATCAGCTTACCTCCACCCTCTTCAAACACATCGCGTCTCAAACCTTGTAGGTTTGTAACTTGTAGGAATCGCAGCACTTGAAAGAAGGGAGGAAATGAAGAGGCAGTGGTTAAAATGTTAATTCTGTGTGTACCATGCTTTTTGACACTGAGTTTTCTTACATCTTGCCATCACCAGAAGTTCCCTTTGAACATCTGTGTCCTGTTTTGTAAATGTTTCTAATTGGCAGCTCGCTTTCTTCTGCGCCTTGATTAATTCCCCCGGATTGTACCTGCCTTTGCACTTGTAAGCTCAGAGACATCTGCTACCCTCGGTGACTGTGCCCTCCAAAAAGACTTAAATACATAAATAAATAGCCTGGGACACCCGTTCTGATCAAAGTCTGCTGAAGCACACAGGGCTGCCCTTGTTTCTGGGTTGGTATTTTTTTTTTGTTTTTTTTTTTTAATTAGAGGTTTGGGTTTTTTGCCTAGGACCATCAACTAAACTACATGCCCCTTTCTCCCCTTCCCACTTTCTATTATTTAGCACTCTGCAAATGAATAATTTATACTTTGCATTAAGCAGAAAAGCGTTCCCCCGCCCCGGGGGAATCCTGTGATTTCGGCAGGACTGCGCGGCACGGCGGCGGGACGCAGGAGGGACGGAGGACGCGGTCGCGGCACAGCCGGGCTCAGAGCACCATCTGCCGCCCGTGCGCGGGGGAGAGGGCGATGCAGCACCGGATTGAGGAACTAACAGCAATTCCAGAGCACTTCCCAGGCGAGGGTTTCTGTGTGCTCCCTCTCCAGGAACTCACCTGAGGCAGGAATGGGGTGCAGCGTTAATCCCCTCTGATGGGTGAAGGCAGGGGTCAGCGAGGACCAGCTCCTTCCATGACACTCCCCCCCCTTTTTTTTTTTAACATATTTTTTTCTTGCAGAAATCATTATTTCCTTCTCTCTGAACCACAGGGCACCAAAAGCCCAGCACTGACCTCTTTACTCTCTCCCACCTGACTCCACACTGACCCTATTAAACTCACGCTGAGTGTTGAACTACTTTGTCAACGCTTTGAATTTTTTTTTTTCCCCTCAGCTTCTCACACTTCCTGCCCCCGCCTTTCCAAATCCAGCCACAAAATACTCTACAACAGAAGCATTCACTGGATATGGGGAGGGAGGGAAAACAAACAACAGTAGCGTTCCTCGGAGCAGCTATTAGCATCCCCATCCTCGCAGTGGGCATTCCACTGCACATCTTTCGTGTGCAGGACGAAACATCTGAGAGGCTCCTTGCTGCACAATTACAAAACGATTCCCTCTTACACCTCTAAGCAGCTTTGGGTGACAACTTGCACTCCCCAGTTCTGCAAAATCAGCTTTAGGCAGGACCAGAGATACAGGAGACTGGCTGGGTCACAGAGCCGGCCCCGCTGCGGGGGAAGGGAGCTTCCCAGCAGAGGAGACTTCTGCACATATAAGGCAGACATTTTTATTTTTTTTATATATGTGTGTGTGTATATGTATATTTTTATATACAAATATATATTAAATATATATACACACATATATCATGTGTATGTATGCAAATAAATAAAGCGGGCTGGGAGCAGGGGCAGCTGCAAGCCCGGCGGTGGGCAGCGGCTGGGCACAGCCCACGCCATAAGGAGCCCAGGGTCTCGCAGCACCTCCTGACCTTCCTCCGCATTGGCAAAGCAACTTCATAAACTCACGGAAGAACCCATCCAAGCCTATAAAACCCCCAGGACAACCGTTCACATCTCAGGGATGTGACGCTCCCCGGCGGCTGCCCACCCGGGCAGGGCCCCGCTCACCCCCGTCACTCACGCTCCCTGCCTGCTTCCGTTGCCAAGGAGATGGGGGATGCTCGCACAGACCTGCTTTGTGTTGTGCAGGTACCAGGTACCTGGTTTAGCTGTTTTTTAAAAAATTATTTATTTTTTAAATTTACGGGCAGCCTCGGGCATGTTCCCTGCTGCTCAGAGTTTCCAGCCTCACATCTTGGCCATCCAGTCTGCTTGAAGGGGGTGCAAGGCTGGGGCTGGGGAGAGGGGAAGGTCTCTCATTCCCTACCCACACGAGCTCTCGGGCATTTTGCAGTCAGGGAACGGGGGAGTTTGGGGGAATTTTGCTGGGTTCAAGCAGCAGCGCAGCTGGCCTCGCAGGGACAGGCAGGACAGATCTCTGCTGGGGCTTGGGGGAGGAAAGCGGCTGGATGGGAACAGCACTCACCCTCAGCTCTGCCAACAAAACTGGTTTAGGGCTGTGCTCAAAAGAGGGACCCTGAAATACCTGCATTGAGAATAAGCATTCACACACGAAACAGTCCCACCATTCAAGAAGAAGGAGGAAGAAAAGCTACTGTATGAAGGAAAAAAGCCACATCATCAAATCACACACCTCTGCTGTGCATCAGTATGAAGAGTAAAAACATCTAATTTTTTTTTTTTGAGGGGTACCTAACAACTCTTATTTCTCAAACATAAATTATCAATCCCACCTACTTCACCTCAAGGTGAAGGGCCTTACCGATAACTTACCCAGATTCTTCCCTCGTCCCTCTCGAAGTGCAGTAAAGGAGCCTGGGTGCTAAACAGTGACACATCTGAGATGACATTGGGATTTTCATTTTCGTTTAAAGAGGCTGTATCTAAGCATCACTGCGTTGGTCTCCTGGGAAATTAGATATATTGTTCTTCAAAGCCCAATCTGCAATAATTGGGCAATGCTCCAATATGTTTGCTTGAAATTAGAGCACCAAATGCCTCACAGTAAACTAGAAAGCACTTGCAACTTTTTTTTTAGCAACTTAATTTTGTTATTGGATTGAAAAGTATGTAAGTGCTCAAGTAAGACCATATAGTACTTTTACAGTGCAGTAAAAGCGGGATTTGTTATGCATTTATTCGGTACTTTTACGGAAGCTTGGTACTTATCACAGACCAAATGTTGCTCGTGTTGTCTGTACAAGTTGTCTATTGACTTCAGAACAGGGAAACTCCCAGAAGGAAACCAAACAGGGTGCAACCCATCTCCTTACAGAAAATAACAATAAATAAGTTGAGCAGGAAAACAAAAGGAAAAATATACCATGTTTCACGAGCAAAGCTATTTCTGAAGTAGCAGGACAAAAGTAAAATCAGGTAGCAGCTATGAAGCACGAAGCCTCCTCACGAAGCACACCCCACGCTCCTGCTCGCACTCCCGCATCTGCAGCAGCACAGAGCAAATTTCTCTCAGGAGCCACAGGAATACAAGGACCATGACTGAATTCCTAAAAGCACATTTTAAAGACCTTATGCCCTTTCTCACAGCTCGCTATGTCATTGGGTAGTAACACCACACTAAATAAAGGAGCCCTGGCTTGCCCCTCTGGGTCTCTGCTGCAAACCGTGCCCAGGATGGCAACGGGAGAGTTGAGAGAGCAGGTTTTGGCATTAGCAGCTTTTGCAGGGGGAGGACAGGTCTGTGCTATGAAAATGCAGTTTGAAGCACAGTCCCGATCGGGAGCCTGCAGGACAGTCTAACGGGGAGGACTTAGGCACTCGCCTACAGAGGCGGCACACGATGGGCAAATGAAAGGCCAGTCAGCAAGGCAGAGCAGGCGTTGGTGTGCTGCCCTCCCCACTTACCCCATCAACAAACAAGTATCTCCCGCATTTGTCATCCTGGCAACTTTCACAAACAGGGAAACCTCACTTGCTAAAAAACATCCCCAAATACTGAGAAGCCAGTCTTGTACACGGTGCTGCTCGCACGACATTACGCAAAATCTAAAGATTAGGATCAACCCGTAGTACCTAAACCTTTTCCTCTCCACGCTTCAGACAGTATTTTAATACAGTAGGTTGACCTGCACCTGCCCGAAGCCCTGACATGTAGAAATCCTTGTGCAAACACTGGAAGTCTTTAAAGAAGGGACCCCTCCCAACTTGAACTTGGAAGCATAAGGGTTTGCATGCTTACCTGGACACGTGGGTTTACACACACACTCCAGGGAAACATTACTGCTGAAATTGTCATTACCGTTGTGTACCCAACGAAGCTGCCGTCCCACCTGACCTACCCTCAAGAGTTAAGACTCTTCTCTGCAGATGGACAAATAACTGTAAACATAAGAAAATGGTTAAAATTATCATTGCATTAGACATCTTATACCATTATTTGTACTTTAGACAGTCTCAGAAACATGGGGAAACTTCTCAGATCCCATGAAAATCTCCAATAAAATATTAATTACTGTGAATTTGATGGCATTTATCAGTGTTCATGCATGCATCTCACTATGTATTTCAATAGCTCCCTGAAAGCATATACATTTGATTACATACCTGTGAAACATGAAGAACAGGCTGAATTCAGAGTGCCTTATTATATCCTGTTTGTTCTGTTGAATTTTTGTGCTAGACAAAGTATTCTATCAATAGTTCAGGAACATTGCAGCTATTGGAGACATCCAGACTTCTGTAAGACAGGCTAGGGAGGCCACTTCTAAGTCACACACACAAATGCTGGTAAACTTACAGGCAAGAAAAAGAGAAGCAACCTGTCCCTGACATGGAGCTGAAAGTGTGATACAAAAAGGTATAATAAAACATCATACACTCACACACGAAGAGAGCCTCCCAGCTGTGGCAATCTTCAATGCATGCGCCTCCAGGTTTGAGGGTGCTACAGAGAAGTTGCATCACTCTTTGGACAAAGAGGACTAAGGGCACGAACAGTAAAGTCCCTTGCACACTAACCCTCGCTCTTTTGTGGAGCTGTGCAAGCTTAGGGGCCAGAAAAGAATCAGCCTCTCTCTTTGCAGGTCACTACCGCACCAGAGAAGTGCTGTTGTACACATGCATTGCCCTGTAAATGCCACCCCTCCTCAGCCATGACTTTGCTCCGGCATGTAAAGCTTCTGAGCAGCTTCAAAAAAGGTTACCGTGAGAACATCTCTTCAGAAGTACGCCAATGGCCACACGAGGCAGTGCTCACTAGCACCAACAATAAAGTTAAGTGCCAATATCCCAGTCAAAAATTACACGAATTTGAACTACTGGAGGGAGATGGACACTACCAGCCTTTCAGACTGAAAGAACAGGAACTTTCAAAGCTGAGAAAAACTATATGGAGTGAAGGGCTGAGTGTACACTTAAAACCCATGTTATTTAAAACAAAACCAGGAGCTATGGTCTTACAGAAGGTCTCTCCCTCCTCCCAAATCCCTTGGCCTCTCCAGCGTATCTCTAAGCTACTGAAGAGGGAGTGCAAAGTACAGCACACTATGTAATAACTTCAATTTTTCAAACATGTCTTGCCCCCAACTTGCTATTGGAAGCAGCACCTGAAGGTCAGTTTCTTCCCAACTCACCTGCCACAGCTTTGCAGATACTGTGCTCAGTTGCCGGACAGCCAGTGGTGATTGACCTTACAACCAATGCTTGTTACAATTAAAGGAAGGCTATGACAATGTTTTGGCCAAACGTCAAAGTTGTTTCTTTCCACCTAATAACATTATACAATTTGAAAGACAGTTTGGAGTTTACAAACAATTAAAATCTTCAAGTAAGTGTCACGCATGCTGTCAGATGAGTACATCGCTTTAGGAGCTAAACCGTTTTTTCCAGAGAGACTACTGGTCTCCTCACGTGGACCAAGTCAGTGCTGGGTCGAGTGCCAGTTCAATAGCAGTGTGCTTGGTGCAGTAGCCTGTAGATAAGATTTGCCTGTGTGCAAGAAATAATTATCAAATTAATGTGATTCTTCTATTAATCTAATAGCAGGATTAGGCCCTCACAATTGTGAATTATTTTTTAAGTTGCCCATGAGAGAAGGAATTAAAAAAAACCAAAAGCTAAACATTCAGAATACAGCATCAGAAATACACCTTCGCAGATTTTCACGTTAATAATCAAAAGTGTCCCCGATTATATTCTTTAACAGTTGTGCTCCAGACTCTGCATTTTATGTCACACCTTCTGAAAACCATCGTAGTTAATTGTGTTTGAGGGAGTAGGTTGCCCTCCAGGAGAGGGTGTTTTATTAAACCTTCACTAGACAAAACCAAAATACTTTTAAGGTCTCTTCAGAAACTTTCCCTGCTTAAAAACCAAACAAAACAAAACCCACTATCCATTGATCTTAGTCCAAGACCCCTAAGACAACAATGAAATTTCAAGATTCATTACATACCTCCAAAACACTGACAAAACAAAACATTACAAAAAACCCAAAGTGCATCTTTAGGAAACACCATGCCCTCAGGTAGACTAATCTTTTACTGTACCAAGAAAAATAAATCCAAGAGGAGAAAAGATTTAGAGAGAAAAATACATTAGCAAATACAGATAAATTTGTTTTTAATAAAGGAGTTAATTTTCTTTCAATCCTATATAAAACAATAGCAATTAAAAACTTCATTTTTGAAAGTAAAATATTTACATATGAACAAGTAACTGTGCAAAATTTACATGAAAAAAAAATGGAAAGACAGGATTTCCTAAAAGACAAAATAAAAGGGGTGTAACAGTTGTCAGGTGTTGATAAAAATACTGATCAGCATTCAGTTTACACGCAAGAGTTAAATTCTACCATGAGAGTTCACACAAAGAAAGCCAAAGTATTTACAGTCATAAAAGTACTATCAATAGACAATTTAATACAATAACCTCTGAAAATATAAAGAACCAATTAGTATATTTGTAATAAAAAAATAGGTACAAAGAGGGGACTTTGCTCTGGACATCTTTAAAGTAGGCCCACAGCTTGCATACAGTCTTTTAGCAAAATAATTATAGTTTACATAGCCATTTTTATGTTATGTGCCAAAAATTATGTACAATTACTGACAAAATACACCAACCATTTTTCAACACTTGATTCACACTGAGAAACAGTCTTTTGATGATTCCTCTCAACTTTGATTTTATTTAATCTAAGCTTTCACTTTAGCTAAAAAACACAGTGCAAGTAAAATATATTTATGCTGAAAAGGTTTCTCTTTTTTTCCTTTTTTTCCTTTTTTAACTTTACAGCTTTACAAACTATAGCAAATAAAATGCATTTTTACAGATGCTGCTAAAACATTCAGAAGTAACCCTCCTTTATGGGATTTCAGGGCCTCTAATAAGCAATAATGTGATTAAAATTGAGGTTATGTTTAAAATTAACTGTATACCCCTCTAGATTTTGAACATTTGGGGGAAAGATAAATATTCTTAAAAAATCAGTTTGCTTTGCTAACTGACTGTTTAAAAAAAAGCTAAATGAAATGAGGTCATCTGCTGTAGACATATGCCTATATAATTGATTTAGTTGAATAAAACTGAACTAAAATGCACAATTAATGTCGAAACTGCTACAGGGCTGACAAAGGGTAGCTAGTTATTTGCTAAACGATTCCATCAGTCTTTATATATGGCTTGTTTGGCAAGAAGGCCACTCAATCAAGAGATGAGTTAAAATTTAATTGTCCTTTTATAGTATCCACAGGCCTTGTAAGTATCCTCACTGTTACAGAAATGTATTTCTCTTATACTGAAGAGTTTATTTATAAACAGGAATATAAAACTGTTCCATGTAAAGAGGTGGTTGTTTTTTAAACAATATCCCATTTGCTTGTTACAAAAAGGCGTCATTTGCAAATATATAAAAAATGTCCTCAGGCGTCTCTCCGTCAAAAATACCTTGATCTTTTCCATTTTACTTAAGGAATGCTTTATATAGCAATAGTGAATGGCTTGTCTCTCGCTCATTTTCTAAACAAAATATGAGGTCCCTGAGGTTCACCCGCGTTATCCTTTGTCGCGTAAACTGTCTGGTTGTTCCAACTCCAGAACTGCCTGGGACTGCTGCACTTGAACCGGATCCCTGGAAATGAGAAGAACAGAGAAATTAGAACATGTCAGTGCCCCCCAGGTATTCCAAAACTTTTCAGAGAAAACATGTGAGGTAAGAACTAAGTGACTATGTACAGGAAGCTATCAAACAGTATGCTGTATGCTACCAGATCAGAGGCTTCTTTTCAGGTCTTACTTACAACAACAGTTGAACAATCAGAACTTTCAGCAACATTTAATATAGACACACACACACACACACCCCCGCCCGCCCAAAGCACTCTTCTTATCTTTAGGAAGGCACTATTGACAGGCAATCCCAGCAACCAAAACAAACAGAAGAGACAGTATTCTTCACAATGTCAGCATACGGATCCCAAGGGTAGCCCTGGAGTTCTTGATGAACTGGGGAACAGTCCTATCCTGGACCATGAGGTCTTGAATAATGTCCTAGATCCCCCGACCTTCATGGCAGGGTGCCATGAGCTCTGCTTTTGGTGACAACAGCTGTAACCACACCCAGGATTGTATTACGAAGTAGCTATCCTAGACACTGTCAGACATTCTCTAATGATCTCTGAATTCTTCTCCATTGATCAGCAACACATATCCCTCTGGTACACACTGGTAGTTTTCCACACAAATTGGCGAGATAAACAAGTAGTATATTTATATTTGTCACTTAAAACAACGAAACAGAAGAAAAAAAAATCATTTGATATCTTTAAAGATACCCACGTCATTCAGCTGTTTAGACGTACACTGCCTGGTAAGTGAGTTACAAAGCAAGTCTGCTGGGGCTAACTCCAATGCATTTTCACTTGCAGAAAACACAGTTCTGACAGGATACATATGATTAATGCAACTCTTCTGTGACTACTATGCTTTCCTTTATACAAGCAAGGAAATCCTGGAGTGCTTTAAAGCCATCAGCTATCCGAATCTGCAGGAACGCCATCCAGCAACAAGGTGCCACTTCCAGTAAAGACTGGGATTTGATCACATCCTGTGCACATGCACCAGAAACAGAGAAATGCAGTCTGGTTTGAGGCTGGCAGAAGGGCATGGTCCAGCAAGGACAGGTAAAGAGTGGCATGGCTCACAAGAACAGCAACCAAAACCACTCTGAAGCAGCTTCCCTGCTCCTCCTTGCCTGTGGCAGCAGTAAGGCACAGTCACCAGTAGATGGCACGCAGAGACCGAAAAGCCAACTCTCACCTCAAATTTTAAAGTCAAGAATCTTTTCAGCAGTTGCCTGTTGCCGATACCTTGCTCTTTGTGTATTTATGTAAGTAATGAAGGTGTTCTAAGTGACTGGAAACAGGTTATATTTCTGTGGCTTATCTATGATTCTTTTTTTCCTCCAATTTCATTTACTACGATAATGTTCTCTTTTTTTTTAATGGAACTTCAATATTTAATGACACAAGGAGGTCCAAATACACTCCACTAGTGAATAAAGATTTATCTGCCTGAGAGTTTGAAGAATTTTAAAGGACTGTTCTAAATAAGAACGCCCTAGACTTGAGAAAAGCCAGAATTTAGAGTAGTGCAAAAGCCATGCGAATAAGCTGCTGAGGCTCACACTAACACAGTCTTCTCTACAGGTGAAAGTAGTATATTTATGATCAGTGTACATTATTTATTAAGAAATCAGTTAAACTTGTGCTGGTAATTGCCATCTCTGGGTCAGTACTATACTGTGTTCAGTGCAGGTATTCTTGCTTCACCACACTGCTAACAGTGAAGTCATACTTTTGTTTCTCAAGCAAGTTACCTGTTGAACCAGCAAGCATCAAATCATTGAAATCCTGTAGTTAGAATGGTTTTAAAGGCTGAATTTTCAAAGAGATATTTTAAGGCACTTGCACAACTTAGGTGCGTAATTTCCATGAACTTCAATGGAAATTAGAAGATGCAGGAGAGCACTGGACGCTAACTAAATTTTGTTGAATGCATACATATGACTACTAACACGAAAACAGAAAGAATGGTCGGAAAGGGTTTTAATTTTGGGTTTTTTTAAATATTCTTTAGTAGAAGCTAAAGCCTGATTTTATAAATGCAAAGGTAAAATTTCAGGAGTCTTTAAAGACACAGAACTATGCTACTTCTGTAAGCATGGAGTAAGTTAAGAAGCTTTTCAGTTACTTCTGATAAAGTCACCTGGACATAAAACTCTAAAACTGACAGCAACCTGTTTTGTTGAATTTTGAAACAAAACAGTACAATTACTACTTAGAAGTGATTTTACATGTACTTAAGATTCAGCATTCCTAGACATCAAAAGCTTACATTTACAAATCTGTGTCTAAGTAATGACAAATCTTATTTTCCACACTTCTTGTAATATGCCTTAACTACAAACTGCATACAAATGGTGACAAGTGGAGCTCAATTTAAAAATGTCAAGTGACACAGCAGCAAAAGCACAGCTGTGAGTTTATCAGATCAAAAGCAGCTGGTTCTTAATTAAACAGACAAAAAGATTAGATTTCCAGGGAACCTGTAGTTAATTGGTTAACTAGTAAGTGATTAATCTAGGATAACTAAATTAGTCAGATTTAGATGAAATACAAACAAGTGTTCACAGTAGATGTAAAATACATTCCATAACCTAAGTGACATTAACAGACTATTAACATTGCACAGTTGAGCATGCATAAGTAAGCAATGCCAACATTAACGCTGCCTGAGATACTTCAGCGTATTCCTCAGAGACGACTTCATTTATATACACATCTATCTTTGTAAAAGTGCCACATTCTGCAATTTTTATAATTTTAAACCACATTTATAAACCTTTAATACAGTAATTTGTTAACATATTAAAAAATAAGTCTCATTATCAGCAACAGGCATTTTAGTAAATTTCAAAAATTGAAATTTTTTTCTAACTAAAAATAACATTTACTAGTATTCAGATTGTTCTCTAACATTTTATATCAAGCGTATGTAAGTTATTGCTTCTAGAAATTCAGCATAAAACAAGGTGAATTCTTTTGAAACAAGAGGCTTTTCTACAGTATAAATGCTTTAGCACTAAAAATTTGGAATGCTCAGGGAGTAATAAACAGAATTATTAAACTATTACTATCCTCTCGCTTGCTGTCAGACACGGAACTCTCAGGGAAAAATCCTCAAATTATGAAGAGAGCTTTCGGCCCTGTAAGTGACAAGTTTCAAGAAGATTTTGTTCTTTTTAAACACTAGAGAAATCCCACATTGAATGTCTTCCATGCAGAAAGCAATTTTATACCATTTTTCATGCTTATTAACTTGTTTAGAAATACAGCAGATAGTCTACCAATCTACCTGAATTTAAATTAACATTAAACTGATCAGATACTGAGCATACTGATATTTAGTCTGCAAAGAAACTTTTAAAAGGCCAGATTAAACAGTAGAATGTATAAAGGATATGCAAGAACATCATAATCAGATGGAATTGGTCAAACTGATTTGCTGTAGAGATACTAAAACTAAGGCCAGTCAACAGCTGAAGAAAGAAATTAGGCAAGTTTCTATAACCTGAAGCTCCCACTGTCAAATTTAGCAGTGATTCAATTCTACCACTGCACCCACCTTGGCACCATTACTCTGCAGCACTCTTATTTAGCTAGATTGGCTACAACCACAACAATCTCTTCCCAAAACTATAGGGGTTCAAAAAAGCAGAGACTTGAGAGAATAGAGATGGCTTTTCTAACATTCTTCCAGTTCCACGAATCAGGGAATGACAACTCAAATTTTATTCCCTGTGCCACTACACGGATGCTAAAAATGGATCCTAACCTTGGAGCAAGCAAATCTATCTGAACGCAAAATACACTTCTACCGCTCAGAAAGCTTCCACAAACTAGGGAAAAAAGCTCTGAACAGAAAGGTTTTTACAGAGGCTGACGCAGCAAAACCAAACACTACAATTACACTGTACCTCTGTCCCTGATCCAGATCCCGGTGAATCTACTTTCCTTTTCTTTCTGGGACCGATCGCAGCTAATGCAGTCAAGTTGGCATCCCTCTGTCTCATCTGTGCTAGCTCTTGTTGCTGCATCTGCATTTGTCAGAACAAGTACAGTTAATTGTTTTTCTTTCAATTTCCAAAATAAAAGTTCATGTTAAGCCGAATACTTACTTCCTTGGCCTTCTGTTTCAACCTAAGCTGTTCTGGATCTTCTTGTCGAGATCGAGACTACGTTGATAAAGGATGAAAGTGGAATGGTTGGAGAAAAAGAAAGAAAAATTAATTCAGTTACAAAAGCAGTTAAAGATTACAAGCTTTACATAGCATATGAAAGTTCTTCTTAAATTTCAGCAGGAAGTAGAAAATAACTATCAATCCCAGAAAGGGCAACAGGGCGAAATAATTTTTAGAAATTAAAACCAGTTTTTCATTTCTTAGTTTCAGGTACCTATTTTTGAAAAAGAATCCCCTTTTTCAGCTTTGCTAAAAACAGCAAAGGAATAGCTCAGCATTTATGCCTTAAACAAAACCATTACAAGACACAAATCACACAGCTCTGTGAATTGAAATACACACACTTTGCATATTGAAAAAGGAACCAGACCTGTACTTTTTGGAAAATTTCCTCCCCTTGCTGTGTGACTACGCACTTACTAAGAACCTATCTTTCTGCTATGCCTACACAAACAAGTCAGACTCCCATTTGAACAAAATGCAGCTAACTGACCAACAGACCATTTACATTAGCAATTGCCCATTTCACTTAGACACCTACCATTGCTTGTACATATCATACTTTTAGAATCACAGAATCATCTAGGTTGGAAAAGACCTTTAAGGCCACTGAGTTCAACCGTTCACCTAACACTGCCAAGTCCACCACTATACCGTGCCCCTAAGCACCACGTCGACACATTTTTTAAGTACCTCCATGGATGGCGACTCAATCACTTCCCTGGGCAGTCTGTTTCAATGCTTGACAACCCTTTCAGTGAAGAAATCTGTCCTAATATCCAACCTAAACCTCCCCTGGCGCAACTTGAGGCTGTTCCCTCTTGTCCTATCACTTGTTACTTGGGAAAAGAGACTGACATTCGCCTCACTACAACCTCCTTTCAGGGAGCTGTAGAGAGTGACAAGGTCTCCCCTGAGCCTCCTGTTCTCCAGGCTAAACAACCCCAGGTCCCTCAGCTGCTCCTCATAGAACTTGCTCTAGATCCTTCGCCAGCTTCATTGCTCTTCTTTGGACACACTCCAGCACCTCAATGTCTTTCTTGTCACGAGGGGCCCAAAATTTAACACAGTATTTGAGGTGCAGCCTCACCAGAAGTAACAGAACGTAGAATCCCAGCGAACTTTATTGTCTAATACACATCTGCCAATTAATTTTTTTGCTACATATATGAATTCTCCTAGTTTCTTCTTGTTTCCCCAGAAGTCGACAAACAGAAAAGAAGAAGAACTTCAAGACAGTCTTTCATCCTTACTCTCACATAAGGCAAGACTTAACTATATTCAAACAAATCCTGACTGTTGTTTATTCCCATACATTCTTTAGACCAACAACAAAATAAATTATTTTAATTCAATACTCAAGTACCCTTAAAATACTAAGCTTTTCCTAATTATTAACCTATGTCTTCCCTGCTGCACTTCAGGCGCAGCAAACACAGGGAATTATATGAATATGCAAAACACCGTCATGAAGACCTATGTCTCACCCCAGTCTTTTCTCTTCTGAAGTAAACAGATTTACTCCCTAATCTTACTCCATAGGTCACATTTTCTAGACCTTTAAATTGCTTTTCTTCTGAAGTCTACTTGGTATAGGGTGCAAAAACTGGATAGAGTATTCCAGCTCAGGTCTAACAGGAACCAACTGAAATGAAGGTGTTAGCTGACAACCTATGTGCCAACACTGCACTACAAAAATTGGATTTTGACATTATCAGCTCATACTGGATCACAAACTCAATGGAAACCTTAGGTTGGTTTGTGAATTATTTCTAGAGTGCTCCTGTCTAATCAGTCATATTCATCCTATATTCGGGTCACTGAGTAAAACCACAAAGTGTGCTGCTTAGATTTGTGCTTACATCAACTGCTTCCTATTTATTGTGTTTCTCCAACTTGTAAGAATCTTTCTGGATTCTACTTCTAGCCTCCAAAATACCTGTAACCTCTCTATTCCATTTAAGAGTACCACCAAGCTATTAAATTCATCTTTTTCACAATGCAAAGTGCAAAAACTAAGTTTTAAGACCTACTTTAATTTGGGAACATGCAATGAGGCTGGCAAAGAAGCTGTCTCACATGCTGTACCACGAAAAGCAGAACAGAGCTCTAGCTAAACAACATATTCATCAAGCTCCATCTTTGAAGATTAGTCTTCCCCTTCATTGCAAGTGCTTTAGAACGAAAAGAAACTCTGCAAATTACACTCTGCAAACGTGAGTGAAATCCAAGTACTTGCCTTTGCTGCACGCATTAAAATTTCCCTTTCTTGTTCATCTTTACGCTGCTTTTCTATTTGATCAAGTTGTTCAAAGAACTTGAGCTGTGCCCGAACATCACTTGCTTGTTCGTATCTTTCATCATCCTGAAAACACAGCAAATGTTTCTCATTACATCTCTTAAAAACAAAGCTGTTAGCTTGTACTATACTGTAGAAGAACATACACATTTAAAGCTCAAATGTTCACTTTGTCCTTTTCAAACAAATAGCAAGTGTATATTTACACCAGTCAAACCAGCTAGAATTCTTAAAAGCATTTTGTTCTATTCCATGAATCATCAGATTTTGACTTCTAAACTAATATCGTCACAGCTTTAACCTCACAAGCGTATTTCAGAGCTGTGTGGGTTTTTTAAATGCTGTTTAGGCAATTGCATCTATTAAGAACACACATCTGTCAGATAGCAGTCTCTTGAGAATTCAAAGCAGTGCTTTTATCTGCCTGTCTGATCGTACAACTACTCAGACTCTAAACATTTGACATAATAAATAAAGGGGAGGACACAGTTTCTCTGCATTTGTTTTAAAAACATTTTGTATATGCAAGCTGAAGAGTTCTAGTCATCCATGTGTATTAATATCTTAATGTAAGATGATTCAGTCAAAGAGAATAAACAGCCTAACTTCACAGAATGAAGAACACCTGAACTCAGCCAACATGATCACCTGCTGAATTTGTGCAATGTTGCCATTTTATTTGTGCAATTAAATAGTTACCTTGTAAGAAATATTCTTTTGTTGAGCAGTCTCCGATAATTTTTCCACAAGGTTTTGTAGTCTTTGTTGTGTAGCATGTGATACGTAGCTAACTACATCAGGATGGATTTCTGTTATTCCATGTTTTTTACCTATGATCAGAACAGAAGTCAGTTGTGAAAAATGGTGTTACCATACAGCTAAACATGTGGCTAATCTGAGCCACGGAAATTTAAATGCCGTTTGCAAAATAAGGCTTTCAGGTATTTCTCAGAGAAGCATTAAACAGGAAACAGCACACATATGAAAATTTACATTAGCTTAATGTCATGGTTTAACCCCAGCCGGCAACTAAGCACCGCACAGCTGCTCGCTCACTTCCCCCCAATCCAGTGGGATGGGGGAGTAAAACTTGTGGGTTGAGATAAAGACAGTTTAATAGGACAGAAAGGAAGAGAATGATAATGATAATAATAATATGACAATAGAAATAACAAAAGAATTGGAATATACAAAACAAGTGATGCACAGTGCAATTGCTCACCACTCACCAACCAATACCCAGTTAGTTCCCAAGCAGTGATCCACCCTGCCTTGGCCAACTACCTCCAGTTTATATACTGGGCATGATGTCCCATGGTATGGAATACCCCTCTGGCCAGTTTGGGTCAGCTGTCCCAGCTGTCTCCCCTCCCAACTTTCTTGTGCCCCTCCAGCCTTCTTGCTGGCTGGGCATGAGAAGCTGAAAAATCCCTGACCTAGCATAAACACCACTCAGCAACAACTGAAAACATCAGTGTGTTACAAACATTGTTCCCACACCAAACCCAAAACACAGCACTATACCAGCTACTAGAAAGAAAATTAACTCTATCACAGCCGAAACGAGGACACTTAACAAAATCTACAGTCTATTAATAAATGCTGTATACTACAGTATAACAAATAATTGAAAAATGCTTTTTGTTTCACCATCAATTGTAACTAGTAAGTAAATATGATTTAAAAAGTAAATCCAGAAATATTTTTAAAAATAAATGTGATTATTTTTGTTACATCTTATCATTCCCTTAATACTATTCTACTTTCATAAGCTGAATGCATTGCCCATAAGCATCAGAATATACAAAAGGTAACAACTGCGGCAACTTTAAACTATTCAAAACAATTTCTATGGACAATGCTTTCAATTAAACCCAACACTGGTGAAATTTGTTTATTAAAGTTCAAGAAAAATCAACATACCTATTTCTAATATCCTTCTTTGTAAAGGTGCCGGGAAAAGAAAAGTTTCGTCTTTACAGGACCTTGTTAACGTGCCCACTAGCTCAGAGTTTGTTGCCAATATCCGAGCGCTTTCTTCTGACAGGTTGACTCCAGCCATTGATGCAACATCATTAATGTCATCATCGTCCCTTAAGAAAGGAAAACTCATTATAATTGTAACATTTAGTGCTTATCTGCACACATTGCTACAATACCACAGCTGCATATAATGAATTCCACAGTAAACCTAAATACCTTATTTCTTTTGCATTTTATTTGCTTTTATTATATGATAAAATAAAACTAACATAATTTGATTCTAAAGAGCACTGAAGTATTTTTGCAGTTTTGTACCTCCTAACTGTTTTCTCAAGATCCTTTCTTACATAATGTTTCAACACTTTGAGAAACAAGAGACCAGGCACAGCACTACTGCAAAACAATAATAAACTCCAGTCATCACTGTAAGACAGGCAGTACATCCGAATAACTCAAGCAGAGTTGAAAGGAGTGAAGGAATGAATTCTATTTGTTTGTCCAGGCAGGAATTGTTCATGAGGTTTGATATTTACCCTTAATGCCAGCTAAATGCTAAAACCAGTCTGGCACAAGTTACGTCCACAGCTGTTTGTTGAAGTCTGTACTAAAAGCAGCAAACCTGCTCACAGAAAATCCACCTCTAGTTCTTGCAAGTTTACCCTGCCTTATTCAGCACCACTGCAGTACACAGAAAGGTTCCCACTGAGTTCAGCAGGCTGCTCAGGCAGCACAAGCACAAATAAGCATACGGTTCCTCACCTAAAAGAGCCTCCTCCAGGTTCTTTCAGTTTATTCTTCTGAGCAGCAGCTACTTGTGTTGAAACAGTGGCAATAGCTTTGTTTCCAGGTAATACTGCTGGTTTTACCACAGGTACTGCAAGAAGAAAGACAAGATTTGTACTCCATCAAATTTGCATCACAGTTCAGATTTACAAGCCAGTCACGGCTAGTGATGGCAATAGATCTGGTGCAAAAACTTCACCTCAATAGTTTCTGTCAGCATTTCACCCACCTAAAACAGGACCCTCCCATACAATTCCAGTACCCAGACAATTTCTCTGACTGGAAATGCTGCCCTGACATATGTGCCCCAGCCACTATGGCACCATGCACTGAAGATTTTTGCAATAGTACAACAGCCATCATACAGCTACACGGGACTTAAGAACCGACATTCATAAACCAGACTTCAGTTAATGCTATCGAATGTATCATACACCACGTATCTTGACCTCTTACCTGTCTGAAGTTGATTCAGTTGAATTTGAGGAGTAGTGAGCATAATACGACTATGCGGTTGCCGCAATGCTACCATTGGTGTCTGTGTCAACGTTACCTGTGGAGGCCTTATCAATGCCCCTGCTTTTTGAGACTGTTGGATAACCTGCAAATAATAAGAAAAAAAAGAACTGTAAAGAATTTGAGAAATAACTAAGGCTAAGAATCAGGTGGAAAGAACAAACCCTAACAATCAACTTCTAAGTTGTGATCTTAACGCATCTGTTCATCAATCTAGAATCAGTAGATTTTAAGGTATTTAGAAGTTTCTTTAGATAAATTATACCGTACAGAAAAATTAATATTCCACTTTCTGTGATGCAAGAAAGCAAGCAGTAACTTATTTCTATTAAAAAACCCAAACATCTATAATCACAAAGATCCAGTTAAAACTTTCTACGTGAGGCTTCTCCATTAGAGGCACAGAGACAAACTGGATCTGCCTGAACAAACTCTAGAACTAAAAATAATAGAGACATGATAATCCAGCTGATTCTACATATGCTGTTTTCATCCAGAATCAGCATAAGCTACAGCCTTGTAGCTTTGTACTACTGGACTGTTAGGACAGACTGAGTCTCAGGCAACTGTAGCCATACTGCTCCTAAGCATGAACTCATAAAAGCAGGGTTACATTGCAGTGCTACCAAAGCCATTTTATGCAAACTTGTCTTGTGGCCTCAACTAGTTTTCAGACACTTACTTTCAAACTACCGGAAAGAAATCTACCAACTCTGCCTATTTTGCAAGCTCTATTTCTGTAACTCCGCAAGTCTTTCTCTTGCTACTTTTGCTACTATTTTATGTATTTAAGTTAAAGGCCAAGCTATTTTCTTGTAAATCCAGTACTAATTAGTCAATGTTCTGTTTTTATTCCTTCCATAGGTTCCTAACCTCTTTCTATAATACCTAGGTTATAAAGGCAGTAAGAGCAATACAATCACTGGTTTTTCTCTCAAGGTAAATGAAAAATATTTGTGGACTGACAAAAGAGATCTCTCCTTTTCATTTTATTTGAAAATTTCTGGACAGAGCAGCTTAGATGAATGCCAAATGTTCTACACAGAATGCTGAAGTACTAAGTAGCAAAAAACCCCTACTAATTTAATAAAGTATATTAATTAATACACATCCTAGAAAAAGCTTACACTCAGACACTGCTTTGCTATGAGAAGAGGGGGAAAAAAAAGGTGCTGCACATTTTACTGTTCTTATTTGGTTTATGTCCTGGCCTGAGAAAGTTAGTCTTTCTCCTCTTTTGTGGTAATCTGTTGTTAGACTTATGAAGTAGGAAATGAAAGATCCTCCAAGAACACTGCGCTCTCATGGATATGCAGTGATTGAGACCATCTGCCAATATTTCATGCTAAAATAGGAAATAATATAGTACTTTAATCAAGAAACTTAGTAGCTAGTTTCTCTAAAGAGGTCAAAGATCTCCGATTGAGCTAAACCACCAATTTAAGAAAAAAAGTCACTATTATCAAAAAAACCCTGTGCAATAACAGATGATGCACTTCAACTTACGTACCAGTGGTGTAGACTGCCCTTGTTTACTAACACCAACTTGTGTAGGCTGAGTTAGGCTGATTACAGGTTGCTGGAGAGTACTCGTTACAGTTGCAGTTGCCTTCCCTGCTGTGCGCTGAACTGAGGAGCTTAGAAGCACCGCCGCAGATGGAATCGTTGCTATCGTTGCTTGTGTTGTTGGCTGCTGCTGTTGACTTTGCTGAATGAAAGCTGCTGAGTCTGGTGTTAACTGTCTCAAGGCAGGTAAACTCCTCTGAAAGGAGGAAAGGAAAGAATTTGCTTGAGTATTTTTATCCTAGATCACACAAGAAAACATTAATTGTAAAAAGCAATGCATTTCATTTCAGTCCATTGTATCAGTCTGAGTGCACCTGAAAAAACATGATAGCTGCGCACACAGAAATACCGTGCTATTTCATATTTAAAGCCAGACAGAGCGACAGCACCTTTAGGTGTGGAAGCTTGGGTATCATGGGCATCTAGGTTATGCAAGCCTATCTGAAACCCCTGGTATGCATTTAACAATCCAAGCCCATGCTGCCTTCCTCGGTTGTGTTCCTACACATACATCAAGCTATAACAATGTGATGCTTTAAAAGACAGTGGAACACCAGTGAAGATTTCAGAATAGCTTATAGACCACAGTGTTTTACCAGATTCTTCCATTAGTTGTTTTCTTCTGGTAACAATTTTCGTCCTTATGAACAGCTCAAGGTTGAACACGCATTTAAGAACCCAGAAACGTCAGACACCTACAACTATATCCCTTAATCACACATTACTGAAGGAGAGTTATACTCTTACCATACAGTGCTTTGTACTTTCTCTGATTTTCAGATGGTAAATGTTTCGGAATAAAAGTTATTTTGAGATGTGTCCAGTTACTATAAAATTCATGACAAATAGTACTTATTATTGAAAGGTGACAAGTTTCCTCTTTATCTGTACAAACAGGTATACAGCACAGGCAAAAGAGTATGAGTTTGTCCAGAAGGTACAGTTTTCTGTATCATTCAATCCCTTGTTTTCTTTCCAAGACTAAAAAGAGGATAATAAATGAATTCATACGTTTGGTGCTATGGAAGGAAACTGTTTATAAGTCATAGAAAGAAAACTTTTCAGATTTCTCAAAAGAGCTATGATGTGACACTATGGTAGAAATTACATTATTGACTGTGCCAATGAATCATACTAGCAAACTCTTGGAACCAAGAGGCAGAAATTTTTTTTAAGGGAGCAAAAGTCTAACCAGGTACCATTTAAAACTTCCATTTACACCATTTTAGAATTCCATCTACACTGGTAAAAGAAGTGCTTGTGTTCATTGCTGCTGATACATAAGCTCAGAAATACGTAAGGACTAGCAAACACAAGTTACCTTCAGGAAAGGCACAAGGTAAGGTTGAGGTGAAGAATTAAGTTCTCTGTACAGCCTACTGGTAAAGTCTTCTGCTTCAATTTTTCCATCCTTCAAAACAGAAAATCCAAATGAACGAACTTGTAGAAATTAACTTCTACAGATATTCGACACCAAAAAAATATTTAAGACTTAACAATTTTTTGAAAATAAGTGGCTTTATCATCCATCACTATTTTTAGTTCTCAATAACTTTATGGTAGTATGTAATTTTACTACAAATTTCAACTAGTAAGACCTACAGTGCCTTCTTTTCTTTTCTTCTTCTTGTATTTCAGTCAATTTTAAGAAACATCTTCAGTTGTTCTCGCCATTACAGGAATGCCCTATCTATAGATTAACGAGCCAGGTGGAACCTACGGGAATACTCCATGTGACCTGCAACCAGCCAGCTATCAATTGCTCAGAACAGCCAGGCAAGCCCCATCTCTGGTGTTCTCTTTTCCAAAGGTACTATAGTTCCTGTATTTCAAATAACTAAAGTTGTGCCCACCGTATGCTCAAAAGGCAGATGTCTCACAAAACTAAATGTATATCCCTCATGGGAAGATACACTTTGAATTTTGGTCTTATGACAACCTCTGGTTATCATGTGATAACATCTGGAATACACAGCTCTACCTTAACTTAAAGGTTGCTAACAACTAGGCTAAGCAATACTAGTACTCATTCTATAAATACTAAGTATGTCAAGCTTTTATCTTAGCTTCAGATAGTATTACTTACTTTTTCCTGCAAAAACTTGTGATTTCCTGCACTCAGCTATTGCACTAGCTGTAGTGTCTTCCCTCAAGTACATAATTCATATTTTTATTCACTGTTTTATCAATAAAAAAATGTAGAATTTAGAGAATCACCATTTACATTACTCACACTTCAATTTAACTCACATTCTCGTGCAGTAATGTCTCATTTAGAAGCTTAAAGGAAAATTTATGCGTATATTTTAATTCATAAGAAGCAAAGTTTCAATTTATCTCAGATTTTATACTCTCCCTCCTCTCAAAAAAAAAAAAAAACAACCACCCAAACCCCCCAAAAAACAAAAACCACCAAAACCCCTCAGTTTTGAGTCTAAATTTGCCCAGATACTGTTTCTTACAACTTCTAACGAGCTTTTCTTACCAGCAGGTTCTGTACTAATTCTTTCACATTAGCTGCAGTTTCTGAAGACTGTTTTCCAGATGATGCCAGTTTTATTAATGTGGACAGAAAGTTTTTGCATTTCTTCACATTTTCCATAGTTTCCTGTTATGGGAGGAGGAGGAGTAGAAGGGAAACAGTCAGAGAAGGGAAAAGAAACTCTTTTTAATACATGATCTGACCATATACTCTGAGAAATAAAGTCCTTCTCTAGTTCATCACTGCAGAATATTTATAGATTCATGTCCCTCTCTGCTTAAGACATAATCAGATTGAAGTTATTATTTTCTTTCATATATACATATGTATTATACATTTTTATTATCAAAATTTAAGATATTATGATTCCTAATGAAGTTAGGAAATGCCAAGTATTTTAAGAATGGCACAATTCATATGGGAAAATACACAGTTTAGCAGGACAACAAACAGCAAAGCTGCACCTTCCCAGTGCACAGCATAGTGCACAGATTCTCCCTGTTTTGCAGTCCTGGAAACATGCATCTTGAATGAGTCAGTGCCAGCTTCTTATCCCTTCTCATACTGATCCTACTCTGCAGTGCTCCACAACTGACTTTTCTATAAGATACAGCCAGTATGTTTTTAAAAAAGGAGTGCTTTAAATCTCTTACGGAAATCAAAATTAACACTTTGACAGCCGTCAAAATTCAAGTGACCTGTGTTCACACTTTGTAAATTATATGGTTCTATTAAAAGTTTACCTTTAAGACCAATAGTTCACAGAACTCCTACATCTTTACTACTCTCTACTCCAATCCATGTTTATGCGTATGTATGTACATATGTACATCACACATGCATATGCGAATGAACAAAACCAGGTTCTAAATGCACTCAGTATCTTACTGTGGCAGCAGTGGAGGTTGCCGTTGTTCCTTGCACTGTTCTTTGAGGAGTTCCAGTTTGTACAGCTGTTGCTGTCCCCAATGTAGTTGTTTGTGCAGTACCACCCAGAACAATCTGAGGCTGCAGAGAATACAAACATAAGATTACTTTACTTAGAACATACCAAAACCTGTTTTCCTGAACCATCAAACAGAAACTGAGCCACAGGACAGTAGAACACCTTTCACAGCCACTATAAAAAGTTACTAATCTGCCATCTGTTGCAGTGGAAAGAAAGAGCCACCAGATGGCACAAAACACTACACTTTCAAAACTGAAATCCTAAAAGTTGATTAAGAATTGCACGATTTTGGTTACTGAATAAAATGGCAAAATAATACCAGAAACATACCCTCATGCACTGCGTTTTCAAAAGACAATTAAAATGAGTACTAAATTTCTGTGAATGCAATAGTGGTTTTTTTGCCTGTTCCCTTAAATGCCACTTTCAAAGGTAAGAATTTCTAAAAAGGCACAACAGACACAAAAGCTCAGGTCTTATCTAGGTCTTTTCGATAAACAAGGGGATAAAACATTTTTCTGGTTTTGTAGACAAGTTGGTAATTCAAAGCAGGAATACCACCTTTAAAGAATCAACATTGTAAACAAAAACTTTTCACATACACAGTTCATTCATGGACTTCCAACACCGTCTAATTACTAACAACAACCCTATCAGAGAGAGATTAATTCTTACCAAGCTAAAGCTAGCTCTCAGAATTTTAACAAATCATTTGTAAACTTGCTGTTTGTATAAAGATGCACAAGAAAAGAGGCCCCAGTGCTGCCAAAGCTAACTTTCATTGGTATTTTGGAAGACAGGAGACAAGGATTTAATTTGTCTCATTTTTTTGAAATCAGGATAAACGAAGTCCATGTTATGCTCATTACAGCAAAAAATATGCAGATGGAATGATTTTTTTGGTCCCGTATAACAGCAGTGCAAATTAAGGAGACTCAGTTAAGTAAATTAATTCTTAGATCTGGAAAGATCACTGACATAGGCAAAGGCTCTCTGAGGGAAAAAAGGTTAACTGGATGCATAGCAAAACCTGCATGTTTTAAATTAAAACTCTCTAATCCTGTCTACTCAAAGGATGAAGAAAGCACAATGAAATAGATTAGACGACAGCAATCATATTGTATCACTGTTGCCTGGAAGCCATGTGGAGAATTTCACACTTTTGCACTGTGTTTTAAACTCACACCACCACCCTTCAAAAAAAAAAAAAAAATCTACAAGAAAGCTTATCATTAATACAGGCCAGGCTATTAGAAGAGAGCCCACATACTAAGACACCACTATTTATCCTTGATTTATCAGTATCTCCCTAAGTATACAGACCAGAGCAGAGACTCATGTAAGAAGGAGAAAGAAGGCTTGTGGAAGCGAAGGCAGTCTTTTTTATAATTGTAAATTTTGCTGCAGAATTCAGAGGACTACAGATTTATCACAGGAATAATATCACAGCTCCAAATCCAAAGGGAATTGGTGTCACTTTCTTGAGGCAGAAAGCACAAAGGTATTTTATTTCAGTCAGTTCTGAGATTATACAAACTAATAACAGAGTATGTTTAAGTATATACGTATATAGGTATAATATGAAATAATAGTAATATACATATAAAAAATTATACACATACATCCAAAATATACAGTAAACTGAGATCTGCAAGTGTTTTAGAAAGGATAGTCCAGAAGATATTTCTTCCACGCACTTAGCAATTATATTTCCTGTGTTTCTGGCAGTCTCAAGCAGGTTTTCAGCTAATCTTAACAACTGGTGTCTCATGTATACATTTCTTTGCTACAAACTCACTTGCACAACAGGAGGACGCTGTAGCGTTGTTGTGGGTTGCACTGTTGTTTGAGCCTGAGACACTTGCTTGATAATAGTAGTTGGTGTCACCTGTCGTGCAATAATAGGCGTTCCTGGAGCCTGGGAAAGAGGAAAAAACCAAACACCTTAATACCTATATTTAAATATAATCTACCTTATCCAGTATTTTGTCTCTGGATAGTTGCATCTGGAACACTATAAAACTGTGAGATTTTTAGTCTTAATGCAACTGTGATGATCTCAGTATACATACACCCATATCTATTTTTTTCCTTTTAGTTTTATAAAGAATAATGATTCTTTGGGGAAAACAGTTCTACAGGTTAACCATACACGGTCTTGAATGCATCTTTGTATCAAACAGTTTTAAACTTAATGCCATTCGGCTAGGGAAAAATATTTTTCATGAGTAACAGCCAAACTGTAACAGAATTAGGAACAAAAAGCAATGCTTATGCCACGTGCAAAAGCCTGTACAGCACCAGTTTGATCAATGGTTTCTTCAAATCACTAACATCATAGCTTACGTTCTGCTGTATTCTTCACAGGAAAAACACCTTACAGTTTAACACTACAAATTACTGAACTAACCTGCACTGTCGATATCTGCACTGGAGGAGCACTGGTAGGTGTAGCAGGACGAGGAGTCATAGTATTTTGAGGCTGAGATTGGGCATGTGCCTGTGCTTGCATCTGTGCCAAGGCTTGTTGAGGGATCATCAGCAACTGCCCATTCTCACTACGCACAAGGACCATGCCTGTCAAAAAAAGAATCTGGTCAAGAAACATACATCCTTTTCAAATATGAAAGAGCATATTTTTTCAGGTTTTTTATTAAAGTTAGATACATATGGAATTAATGTCCTGTTGAAGGGCTACACAGCTAACAAAAGTACTTTAGAATAAAAGCAAAATACCCAGCTGCATTATCACATTTTGCATAGAATAGCTTAATTACAGAAATACTCTCTCTACCAAAATGCGCAGTATGGTGTACATCAGAACACACAATAAGTCGTATTCGCCCTAACCGAAAAACTCCCTGACTAGAGGGATGATATAAAAATCCTACCTGCTCTTTACTAAGAAATTTGTTTTATGAAACACTGCAAATAAATGCAAGATTCCTGTTAGTTTTTCTTTGAGTGGGAAAAAAAAAAATAATCAAACATAGCCTTCACCATCAACAGGAATACAATTGTCTAAGCTCTAAATTAATTTCCCATAACAAATTTAGTAATGAAAGTGGCTATAAAATCATAATCTCTCTCATGTGCATCTGCAACAGACTGCATTGTGCTATGTTACACCCCAAAAGAAAAACGAAATGGAGAGGGAAATGAGGCAGTCATTCCCTGCTCAGTCACTCAGATCAATAGACTTAACCCCACTGGGTAGCTATAGGGAACCTGATTTTAACAGGCAGATTTTCAGATGACAGTCTGTCTTTCTTGAAGGCACAAACAGGATCTGGACAACATGAACTGTTTTCCAAGAGCTCATTCATTCGGCATGCCTTAGTCAGTCCGTAACAGCCTCAGGACCTCATCAGCTCTGAAAAGGCCACCTAAGGAAACAAACTGGGCACTCAAAATTAGTTAGCCTTTCTGAGCAACAAACTACAGGAGGAAACTTCACCATGAAAAATCAAGAGACACTACTGAAATCAGAAAGTTCTTCTTAAGTGTTGTTCTGTGAATAAAAAGTCTATACATGTTCCCCAACAATATCTGGAGATCTGGTCTATGCCATCTCAGAGCATAACTACTTCAAAAGAATCAAGCTTTTATTTGCTCTTCTATTCAGACAAAGTGCTGAAATGTTTATAGACAGCACCTTAAACAGTTTTCTTGGATATTTGAAAATTAGTGTTAAACTGCAAAAAGTCCATATACTGATTTCTACAAAAATGAGTTCAAAAGAAAAAACAGATCATATTAGTTGATTTGCCCCTAATTTTTTCCTTACGTTCTCTATATTAACTCTCTTAATGAAGCAGAGCCACACAGAGACATTAAACTAGTGTACATCAAAAAGGTGACTTTCCATTGCGACTTATTTAGAAGCGTTAAGGTGGGACCACAATGTGCTATGGACAAGAGTTATATCTAGAAACAAATATTCCCAAACTGTTTTTCTGTAGCAAAGGAGGAGGAGGGAAAGCTTATTTATAATCTTGCAGACTGTAGAAACAAATACTCTCAGTTTAGTTGTCAAGTCCAAAGAACCATTTTCCAAGCCATCCCAAAAAGTAAGGTCTTTTCTCATGTAACTTATGGAGGGAGAAGCATTTTCATTAAAACAGCAAAGTCATACACCACCACCACACCTTACAAAAAATTTTAAAACCTCAGTAGCGAATACAGAGCTTGATCCTGTCAGCTGCTCATTAGAACCATCACTACTTTCTCACCATTATCCTCATGCTACAGGGAGGGGGTACTGAAAAAAATGGAGAAATTTTATTTTAAAAACTAGAGTGACCTGCTACTACATCAAGCTAATTCCTGCACAAACAGAACTTAGCATCCTCTTCCAAAGTGCAAACATAAGATCTTGGGAAATGAACTCATGTTGCCCATTTTTGTCATCCCTTGTAATAATTAGCTGAACAAGCTAAACACCAAATCAGTAGAAATCTTCAGTATTATTATAACTGAAAACATCAGTCCAGTGGAAGTCTGATTAGAGGAGCTATTTTCAAGTCAACATCAAATATTAAGGCTTGTTGATTACCATTTAGTTTCTAGCAACTGAAAAGGGCCAATGCAACTATATATGCCTCTGCTTTCAGAAGCCCTTAAATGTCACAGAACTATACTGACATCCCATGTAAGTTTTTTCTTAAATTTTACCTTTTTTTGGCATTCCCTAGGATATTCTAGGGCTAGCGTACTATCCAGATTCTTTAAAAAGAGTTATATATTTTTTCCTTCCAGAAGGAACATAAGAGATACTAACTCTAGTTTTGGGTTTGGGATGGGGCATGTGTGTGGTTTGTTGTTTTGTCATTTGTTTTTTTTTTAAACTTCTCTCTTAGTGCAAAAGTGACTAAAGTTATTTGAAAGTGCCAACCCGAAGCAGCTCACCTGCATATGAGAACCTTTATAGCATCAGGTACTGGCACACAGCTGTATGCTACCCGTTCCAGCCTCCAGCTCAATACACACATCAGGCTCAAGAATGGGTGCACTACACATTAATGTCCTCCAACAGCACAGCCACCCCTCGGGACACCAATACTGTCAACTCATTGTTTTGCTCCCCAAAACAATAATGAGAGAAGAGAGAAAAGAAGGGAGATAACCACAAAATGAAGGCTGACTACCCCTGAAGAGCAAGCACAATGTCTGAACAACGAAATATTCTCCCTGAGCTACGTGCAAAATTAGGACATGCCTATACCTTAACATAGCACAACTGCTGGAACAGACAGCTGAAAAGCATATTAACATGAGCTTTAGAAAACATATCAAGAAAGTTCAGGTTTTGGCAGCAGACAGACAAAACAATCAATTGGAATTCAAACTCTGACTCTAAGCACTATCCTGCTAGATTTCTAACTATGGAAGTCTGAACCTTCCCTTAAGTATTTAAGTCATAATAAGAAAGTAATTCATACAAAGCTACATTCATATCTGCCCCTATTTAAATAGTTCTTTTATACTGCACTCATATTTGATACGCAGTTATTTTCAATTTATACAGTTTCTAACATGTCTTTAAGTTAGGGTCTACCACTGATAGATAAATTGCTGTGCACACTTAATGGGCTATATACAAACAGAAAGACAATCAAACATTGCAAACATCAGGCTAGTCTTGCATTAACTTTAATCATGGTATGATGATATAAGACATTTTACCTACTTGGAATTATATCTTGTTGGTATATGGGTGATTTCAGAGAAGATGTAAAAATTCAGATTGTGATGAACTTTGTTACTGAAATTTCTGTGCAGAAATTCACCAGTAATGCAGCGTGCAGGCAAGTAATTTTTGACTGAACACTTAACAACTCTCCAGCCTTGTTGAGAGTTCTTTAAAAAGGGAGATGGAGCTGCTCTCTCAGCTTCTCTCCCTCCAGCCCAACTACAGACTCTTTTCCAATCCAATTAGCTAAAAAAGAAATTCACTAACCCAAAACTATACCCAAGCTGGCATTAAGTGGATTTTCAGTGAATTTCAGAAAGCTCACTGGAGCTAACTTGATTAAGAATTAAAAAGAAAGTCCCATTTATTTCCTGGTTCTAAACAAAGTCAGCATAGGAATTTAACAGCCCCCTCTCTCCAAACATACATTAACCATCTCTCAGTTGATTCATTTGTTGCAACGGAAAAAAAGGAGGGGCTGACAGCCACATGTAGGAAGAAAAAAAAAAAAAGCCAAACACAAAACCAAAACCATTTATTTCTCTTATGTTCCAAAACTTATATTTTTAAATATTTAAATACAGACAAATATCATAACCTCAAACTCCAGTGCATAAGGGTGCAAATGCTGTATGAACCAGACCAGAAATGACTACCAGGTACTAGACGATAGCTAGAATTGTACCAAGGTATCTCACTTCTCTAATTAAATTCAGCAACATATTTAAAGTAAGGATGAAAAATACCTTTCTGTTTCAAGTTTACCATCCAGGTTTTTGTTCCACAAATGGATGAATTGCTATTTGAGACCAAATAGCTAATAAAGATCATTGGAAATGTTCAGTTAGGAAACGGTGTCAATAAAACTTGACTATTTTAAATATCTCTGCATTCTTTTTCCTAGAAAGTCTGATCACACGTACTCTAAAATCATATTCACTATTAAAAATGCAAACATTCAAGCATTCTTTCTGAGTCTCTCATTAAAAAACTAATTAAAATTAAAATTAATTACCATTTTTGTTAGAAGTTAGTGGCTTAAGAGAATCCTGAAAGAGGCTCATATTTTAGTTTGAATTACACAATTCATGACGGCTCCAAAAGAAGGATTAACAAAACTGAGTGCCAAAAAGACTTGTGCTCCTGACTAGCACAATGGTCATCTCGTGTGTTCTTGGTGTGGAGACCTTCCTGGATCTCTCCTGGTTTTGAGAGTGTTTGGATGGAAAAGTTCATTATTATATGATGTAGCTGCATGATTCTATACTGTCGTCTTTGCCTCTTGCTATTTGTATTTCCATTTGCTAATGACATTTACATTTACAAAGTGTTGTGCTTTGGGGTTTTTTGTTTGCTTGTTTGTTGGTTGGTTGTTTGTTTTTTTTTTTAAATAATAATAAAATTTTTAGTATCTTGCACTGGAATAAAAAATGAAGCGCTCTGGCCATATGACAAGTCAGAAAAACACAAACCAGGCTTTTTTCTAATGTCTTCCTCTACCTTCTTTCTTTAAAACATGGCTTGGCTTAGCAAAGACTAAAGAAAAAAAAAAAATATCAGAATAATAAAGGAAGAAGGATAAAAAAAAATATTTTGTAGCCTTTGCAGACCACCCTCATTATTTCTGTAACTCCTGAGACACGCAGCTTTCTTGCTAGAGAGCTTCTACATCCAAAAAACCCAAACAAAAAGAGTTTCCTGTTTTGTTACCAGTTTTCACTGGTAAACATAGATTAGTAATATTTATAGGAGCTGGACTTCCCAAAGACAGAGTTAAAACTTTCTGCAGATGGAGAAGGCATCTTCAGATTACTGTTCTGAGGAAATGCACAGTCCAGCAAATTGTCACCTTTGACAACTATACCTAGCAGGTAGCCACTCCAACAGCAACACACCAAGGTGTCACCCCCTCTCAGAATAAATGCTCCATTTCTCAGGGACTCGATTCATACAGTAGGTGACAGACTGAAAGACTTCACCTACAGTTAGCAAGCACCTAACAGGAGGATGATGCTTGTCACCGGGCACACCAGCGTGCAAGAATGAAACTCTTGTGTATCTGTGAAACATAAAACCTAGAAAGTATCCTATCAGATCACAAGTGACAAGATCTCTCTTTCTGATGCAGATACTGAACAGGAGGTTCAAGCTTACAGATTCTGCTCATTACCCAAAATGTATCTCATTGTCTAATCCAGATCAATTCAGAACCATTACTAAGGAATCTAGACTTTCAGTAAGTTCTTTTTTTTTAGTAGCTGAGACATGACAGAAGAATTAATGGATGTATGATCTTGAAATTGCATGGATAATACCCTTTTCCAGTCTCCTGAGAAAATTCTCTTCTTAAAGTAAAAAAGTAACTGAACTTTATTTCCAGAGAAAAAAACAGTTAAGGTCAGGGAGAACTGTCAGGCAGCAAAGAATCACCTTCGCCTTCAATACACACACATGCTGATGCTCAGAAAGAATGTCCAAGCCTGAAAGAATAACTAGAGGACTGATGCTTCTGGTGTAGGAAATCAAAGTCCTTACACACATCCCTAGAAAAGAGGGTTATTGATCATAAAGTCCACCAACATCTGACAAATCTTCAAATCCTAACTAGATTTGCCAGGAAAGTTCACTAAGAGGTTATCTTAACATCAAAGCAGTTTGTGCCTTAAGCTCTCAAGCACACTTATTTGTGGCAAGATGCTGCAAACATTTGACACGGCAAAAAAATCTTGACAGTAATCATAAGCGGGCTGTGCCATATTAGCAGAAGAAAGCTTTATGATAGTATCCCTTCTGTATTGTCAGAAGAGATTCTGTTGCAACAAAAAGGAAAGCAAGTGTGCGTAAGGTTATGCAAGTTGATATCTATCATACCCACCACAAAAACCATATAAAACAAAGGGGATGAGTCAGTGCTCTGTAGATGATCGGATCAGGCTATACGGAGACCTTGGAATGGCAAAACCTTTATAAAGGGACAAAGTTTCTAAGATTTTCCCAATACAAAAAAGCTAGAAGAGCAGTGGAGAGTCAGCTGAAGAAAAGGATAGCTGCCTATAAAAACTACAGGAAAAACTTTCAGCAGAAGTGATATATACAATAGGGTCCCTTACTGCAGAAAAGGAAATGATAACCTGGTACCAACATCAAAGCTGTCCAACAATCCATCACTCCTCCTCTTACAATAACTGAGCGCCTAGAAAAGTTCTCACTCTATAGGAATGAAAGGCGAAGAAAAGAGGGAAGAACCTATCCAAGTCTACTAGTCCACTGCAGCTCCATGAAAATCTGGGTAATTAAGGGAATCCTCCCTAACACAAGACAACTTTTAGCAGATTTGGAATTATTTACATACAAAGAAGAGCACCTGTAATAAACCAGCAGACATGTAGCAGCTCATGAAGGACAATCTATACAATAACTCATCAGAAATACTGATTACATATCAAGATGAATAGCACAGAACTTTAAATGGCAACACAGCTGTGTACTAGATGTTATTGAAGACACATTATTTGTACCTGATGAGAGATATTTGCCACCCCATTAGATGCACTGTCTTAGTTTAGGTGCTTAGAACCTCAGGTGATCTGTGCTGTGCAACAAATCCAGAAAAAACTTTTACTTGAACTTTCTTGCCGAAGTCCTTGACACAGTCAGCAATCCAGGCTCTTGAGTTTCATGAACAAATGTGGTTGGTTTGTGACTTCTATAAAGGCGTCTTAGCTCCACAAGGATAACCATAGTGCTTACAGAGAGGTCTACATAGCACAGGTATCGGCTCCTGCAAACCAGCTAGCTGAAAATGAACCCATGACTATCTGAGGCTTCACCTGCTCCAGAAATGCTTGCGCTGCACTGGCATGTACAGGTCAGCCTGTACAAACATGAGTTGGTAGTAGGTATGTTCCCTGCTGAGTTGCAGGTCTACAGGCCATAAAACTGCCAGGCAGCGATAGAGCTGTCCAGCACACTGGAGCAACCTGAGATACTGCACCAGATTCCCTCATGTCTTATTTCAGAGTAATGGGCACCCTAAAGCAACGAACGCTGAGGTTTTGCACACAATTGTATTGAGAGCACAGTGTACACTATGCCGAATGCATCTTAAAGGCGCCTCTTAAACGTTCAGCACCTGTTGTGCTTAAGGTGAACTACAACTTGGCACGAAAAAACACAACTGTCAGGTGTTGCTTCAGAGCATCTCTAATACAAAACACTTGAAGTGTCTCCTGAAAGGCACCAAACATTACACCATAGTGAAGATTGGCATGGCACAGAGTTTTGGAAAAGAACTTCCTACAGACCTACAGAAGCACATCACTCCTTTCACTTTTCAACTCATGTCACTCTGGAATAAAGTCAAGTTTTACCCAGATAAAATGCCTAAAAGTTTTGGTACAGCATTAGTTACTCCAGTACTCCATTTGCCTATCATCACTCTCCCCACACGCCTAATCTGCACACACAGATCACAGATCATAACTAACGGTTATGGTCTGTGAAATACTAATTCTTGAACAGTTGATTTATTATTATTGCCAACATAGATGAAAGATACATTCTCAAAAATCATCAAGAATCCTGACTGCAATGCACAGAAAATGTATTTTGTACAGACCAAAGTTCACATTATGAAAAACTGCTTTTGTTTTTTCTTACTAAAGAGTCAAAAGACTAAAGAAACTCAGCTTCATAGTAAAAGCTTTTGCTTACTCTTACCACGCAAGAATTCAGTTTCAAACTACAGAACCCAACTATACTGTCTAAAAAGTGAAGAAGTGAATCATTTGTAAACTGTTGATCCACAAGTCTTAAGACTATAGTTAAAGAAGTAATGTCATGATGGAGTGCCAAAAAGCCACTGTATTTAACAGTGATCCCATATGGAAAAAAAAAAAATCTTACCTGCTCAGTTGAAAAGGTGTGTAAGAAGAGTTCTGGGAAATACGTCATTTTATATAGCAACAATTGACAAACACTTCAACAACAATGTGATTTGAAACTATTTTGACTTTTCTGGAAAGCTATATTCATTGAAAGCATGTTAACATTCCTTTCTAGTCAAGCATACAAAGCCAAAACACCAGAGTGCTCTGTCAAACTGTAACCCAATCATCACACAAATCTGTCTTTAGTCTGATGCAGAAAGAACTATGAAAAACACTATGAAAAGCTAAACACATTGCTTTAATTATTGATCTCAAAGTGATTCAGATTTACCTCTGCCATTAATTTCAATATACTTACATGAAACAACAATGCAGTTATACCAAAATTTGGTTTGTTTTTGAGAAAGACAGACACAAAATAAAATGTCACTAATTCTTCTGATCTGTTATTCTAAATAGGAGATTTTAAAATTCAACTAGTCTTCATTTCTAGCAAACAAGTTTGTCTATACCAAGGCATATCAACATCAGTGCTGTTCAAGCACCTGATGAAATGGGAATGGGCAAGCTACTTTGCATTTACCACAGTCTGCACACAAATACTTAATGAGGAGTAATGCATTAAATCCACATTATCTTCCTTCAAAAAGCAACACCCTAAAACAACTAAGTACATAAAAATACATTTCTTTAATTTCTCTCCACTGTGAATGCCTCATTCTAGGTATATACCCTTTGTAATTTCAGCAGTGACAAAACCCTTTGCTGATGCCACCTTTTCACCCAGAGCTGTGGAGACCCAACATTAGACAATTCCACTGACTGACAGCTACCCAGGGGAGCCTCAGTGGAAATGTTCCCTTCAAATCCTCCTCTGCAGAAACAGCCTGCGATTTTATGACTCTCTCACTGCCAATACAGAAGTTATTCTGCTTTGAGATATGCCAAACACTATGCCTGTGGGTTCAAATATAAACTACCAACGTGGACGTGATATTACATGTCATTTGGCTGATAGCAACATTTATTAAATAGCAACGCTTTTTCAGTTAGTCTGAACACAGAAATAAAAGTATTTTCACACCTGTAAGCTTGAATACAGAAAGGTTTTAAACAAAATCAAGTCTCATTTTGATTTTTCCTAACCATTAAATGCACAGTCCTGAGTAATGACTAAGCTTAATGACTGGGTATGACTAACACTTATAAATAATTAGTACCTTCTCTCCCCCTCCCCCATGGAGGAGAGGGAAGGAAAGAAAACCAAATGATACACTGGAAAAAAGGAAGAATGAAAGGAAATAAGAGGTTGAAGTTCATGGCATGAACACTTGTCTCTTCTTCCAGTCCACCCTTAACACTACTGCAAACATGACTGCATGTATGTTTATTAAAAACTAACAGCTCCTCATGCTTTTCTATAAACTTCTGCACAGTTTAGCCACTCTCAGCCTTCCTGCTCCAGGCCTCTTCTTCCGACCTCCTCCACTGATCCCTCAGCAAACACTCCTCTGGTCACCTACATTGACTTTTGCCACAGGTGCTGCAATTCCTCAGTGCTGCTCCCTGGAGTTGGTACTTCTGACTCACGTGAGCACAACTGGTCCCACTTGCCACACCACCACTTACACTGAATGCACCTGATGTTATTACATTCTGAGAGGCACTAAATCTAACCCTCCCTTACAGAAATAATTGATTAATAAACTGAAGGAAGGTGTGAAAACAGCTTACTACAGCCTTGCTGCCCCCTCAAACCATTTAAGAAAGACTAGAGCATGGCACCACACCTCATTGCTTAGTTTTTGTTTATACTCCAATATCTAAAGCACACATTTTTCAGCTGAATCTATACTGATCGTCTGTACAGAGTCTATCCAGCATGTGCTTTATTCTGTACAAAAGTACTGTGATGGCCTCTAACAGTTAAACTACTGTCGGAAGCATATATTAATCAAGTTGTCATTGTAAGTTAGACCATTTTTACCAGAGAGACTTACTTGATTCAATACAAATCTTAGAACAGTCATGCTAGCCATGTAAAATAATATTACGTACTGATGCAAGCTTTATGTTACTAGTTGTCTAGGTACTGGTTACCACGCATTACTGAAAAAAATGTTTTAGTAACGCATTTTAAGGAAAAAAGCATCAAAATTAAAAGATACATGATGTTCATAATTTACAGTTCAAATTTATAAACAGAGTTCTACACTGACAAGAAGTTAATCAATTTTTATCAATATACTTTTCCAAATCCCACAAAAAGACCTTGGCAACTGAGTTGAACCTTGCACTAAGTCCTGTACAAATACACAGTAAAAGGACTGTCCCTGGGTAAAAGGATTTATAACCCATTTATGCACTTTGCTGAGAATCAGTCTTTCATGTTCAAAGTGTAACTTTCTGATCATTGGTAATACAAGTACAGAAACTCATCTTTTTAAAATGTTATTTCTAGCCTGAGAGCAGTTACAGAGCCAGAGATTATCTACATTTGTACAATGCCTTAAAACAGCTCTACTGAGGTGCTGAACTCTGCTTATACAGATGTCACTGCAGAAACAGGACGCAGTTGTAACAGTTCCTTATGACTGTCACCTCTTTCTTGATTACTGATAATCTATACCATTATACAGTGATGATAATCAAGGTTTTGTTCTCAACAAAAAATATTCTATATTTAAAAAAACCCTCAGTTAAAGGCATAAATAAGGCCTCAAGGACAATTATTTCAGTTTACATTAAATATTATGCTAAAGACACCTGAAGAAAATTACTCCAAGACTGGAGGCTTTGTGGTAAAAACTTGGCGCTCAGTTCCTTGAGACACCTGTACCTCCAGAAGACAACCAGCATTTCTGGAAGGAAATTACCATAGAATAGAATCGGGGTAAAAATTTCCAGATTAAGCTGAGGTAAAACTGTCCTAAAAGGTTAAAAAAAAAAAAAAAAAAAAAAAAGTTGCTCTATTCATGTGTCCATGGTCTCAATGAAAAAAAAAGCTATATTTGAAATATAAGTGATCACAGTCTTTACATCTGTTTAATTACAGCCTGGTCTGTGTACAGTTTTTATGCTTCTCTCAACATTTGAGCTGGAAATGGGACCATTTTGCCACAATAATTTAGTGGTACAATCACCAGTGTGGACACAACCATATCATAGTAAAAGACGCTTCTTGTATAAGCTCTTTTCCTTCCCTTATGAGGAAGCAGTATGCAAGCGGGCTGATACAACAAAAACTGTATCCAGACAAGAAAAGTTTTACAACTTTCAAGAAACCTGTATCAGTATAAATACACTACAACTTCTTGCATTTAGGCAAGACTTTAATTAGTTTAAAAACAAATTCAGGTTAATGCATTAACAACTTATAACAACACAAAAACAAAGCCGGAATATCCCCACAGCCACTGCCTCTGTAGAACTACTGTGTGCAACCTGTCAAAGGGATACACACATACTGAGGCTTTGGTCCCAGAAGTGCACCAGGGAAACTTTGGCAACATTCACAGATCACACAGCTATTTGTACATAGGAACATCCCTGTGGCCGTGCACAGAAAAAAACCCTTCGTAACTTGTGAGCACCACATACTCCAGAGTTTGGTCTTCCTTCACATACAGCTTTACAGTTCGTAATACAACTGAAAGAACTGTCTACAAAGTACAACTAAAAATTCCTTTCTATCATTGTCTTCAGTTGTGAGAAATACAATTTTCAAAATCTTTTTTTGCATGCCACTGTCTCTTCAAATCTTCTTTCACACGAGATAATAGGCCTAACATTAAAAAGTTAAACTTGCTAATACTGCCTTCCCACTGGCAAAAGCCTTCTTTTTAACATCAAGCAACTGCATCAAATTCAAGGAGCAGATTCAGACAGGTAAGTGGAGTTATAAACATTCATAAAATTTCAACACAGAGAACAATCCTGACAAGAGTAGTAACTTTCAGGTAAAAATGGTGATTTCGCGCGTTTATCACAAAAACTGTATATAATAACAAAAAAAAAAAATATGTTTAACATGTTTTTAAGTGACTTCTATGTCCAGTTCCTACTAAGCAGATTCTTCATATTTGATCACTATTTTTGAGAACAGAAAGCAAGCTTTCCACAAGCCAGTATCTTCTCTTTGCTAAAACTCAGTTAGGCTAATATCAGTATTTTCAACTGCATTCCTGAACTACTTCATACATTTTTTTAGGATTCCATTTACATATCATTTCCCAAAACAGAGAAGACAAACAATAGTAAGAGTTTTCATACACCAAAACATTTCATTTGAAGAGAGTTTGTGATACCTACTAATTTGTGTCTTATCAGTGCCCAAAACTGTTGCAGTTTCATCTCAGATTGCAAACTTTGCTGCAGCATCCTGTGTTAGTAAGTGATTCAAGACCTGGGCAGCATCCAAATTTGTGGTCCTCAAACCAAGACGCTGCATTTTGCAACTAATCCACATAGATTTCCAGAGATGGAAAACTTGTTTAGCTCACTGAACATAAAAACACCATGTAACTTCTAGAGTAGCAGAGTGCAAAATGGCTCAAAAGAAGTAAATCGCTCACTTCTGGTCACTCACCAACAACCTTGATCATAAACCTAGCGATACCCAAAAAAAACCCAGAAAGACCACAATCTGAAGTGTAGATAAGCATATGAAACAAATCCATACATGCTCTTCCAAAGGCTGGTGGGAACAACAGTATTTTCCATAAAAGAACTGAACAATATGTAGTCAAACTTAATAGCTTTCGTAGCTTAACAGAATCACAATTATATTCCCATTAGATCCCATCACTTAGAGACACACTTATCAGATGTGCAAAACATCTCATGACACTCATTTTAACAAAAACAAAAAACATCCTATTACACAGCTCTCTGAGTCTTAAGCTCTTTGGGGTACAGAGCTAAGCATGCAGGATTCCTCAGTTATGAAAGTTGCAATAAGAACAAACACTACTTTCAGTCTGGCGACATATGGCAGATCTGATGTAGCAGATTTCAAATAAAGCAAAATGTTCCTTTTGCTGATGCATGATTTGAACATAAAATCCACCCATCACCCAGAAGAATTCTGCAGAAGAGATCCACAGTTATCTTTCAGAAAGAGAGATACCACTTTACGTGCCAAGTATAGGACTCCCAAGCTCTAATCTTGGCAAAATATCGATTCCCTCATGGCCTTCAGCAAGTCAGAACTTTTCTAACTTGCTCTTTCCCCCAGCTCTAAAGGAGAGCGCATACTACTTTATTTACCAACCACACAGGCACGTTGCAAGGATTAAGTAAAATGCTTTGAAAGTAAAACATACTGTAAGTACTCTAAGAAGCTCCTATTATCATTGTGCATAACAGACATTATTTTTAACAAAACAGAGCCATGCCAACACAGTTAACAGGCATAGTATTGGCAGCACATGCAACATACAGGGAAACTATAGTCAGGATATGTTTGAACTTGCTTGCTAGTCAGTGAGAAATAGAAACAACTACATTCCACTACTTCATAGTATTTCTTCTATTCCTTTCTATATTTCTTATATTACAGAAGTCCGTAGATTTCCTCACCATTTATATTCCTAGTTATTCCAGGCACTTTGGGGGTACATGTTTCAAGTACAAAGTAATCCAAAGAATGCCACATTCAGTATGAAAAAGCAACACAAATTGTTTTAAAATTAAGAGTGTCTCTGATTCTTCTCAGCCTGCCACCGTTCTCTTTTTTTCTATCCACTCTCTTTTGCCCAACAGCCTAGCACTCCAACTCCTTACTGAACGAAACTGAAGTACTCCTGCAGAAGTTATTTTTCAGTGACTCCAGCTCCAAAAAGTATGACAGCTCAAGTCAAAACTACCTGAACCCATGCTTTAAATTAAGCATGAGTTCAGGTAGTTTTCCCATCCTAAAGCCACTATAATCAAGGCCTAAGTTAGAATCCTTCTTGGATAGCTAACACAAGCTAAAAATCATCAGTTTCTACAAAACTTAAGCTTCCATTTAACACCAAGTGAAGTTTCCAGCCTCTAAGGCTGCGCAGAAAACCTTGAATGTGCAAACAGATGTAGTCCATCATCTAGGGTCTGCAAATGTATAGCACCAATGTTCTTCCAGGTACCCTTTGCTTCTAAAAAGCACCAACAGTAGTTTAGGTCATTTGCATTAGTACTGTTCAGAACTCTGGAACATTCAATTTTTAAAGGAGCCCCATCAGTTTCAGTCAGGAAATGGCCTGTTCTGTAGTCACCACAGAAATGGCACGAGACACCCTCCAGAAAGAAAGTAATGAAGAAGTCTAGTCTCATCCCCTATCATCAGCTACTGGCAGATCCAACTGAGTTTTGTGAAAGTAAAAGAAGTTTTGTTATTAGATACAAAGAAAAACAAATCTGTGATAGCAGTTCTACTACAGCTGCACAACTGCATTACTGCTAATGAGAATACTGGTCATGATCGCAAAAGTAAGAAAATTACGTAAAGTATAAAGACAACCTATCCTATCTGCTATCTTCACACAGGACTGAATGTCACAGAATCTTGTTTATTCAGGAAAAAAGTATTTAGGATCAAGCTAGCAAATTTTCATAAGTACTAACATTCACTCAACGTTAAAGAAAAGAGGAGGACAGGGGGAAGTGAAGGTTTCTAGATTTCAGTTTCACCTAAGGTAGTAGAGAAAACTGTCCAGACCTACCAGCTCTATGTTGTTCTTAGTGTATATCTACAGCACTCTCTCCAATCTGCTCCCTTCTTCAAGTGGGCACCTTAAAAGCTTACTATGAGGTTCTTGTACATAAAAATAAAGCAGAAGAGGGTAACAACATAAAGCATCTCCAAGAACAGAAACCAAATCTTTGAACCCCCAGGCTGACAAAACTGCTGAAGTAAGCATAAGCTCATAGGTGTTGGTTTTGAAATTGTATTATAGCATTGCTGGAAAAGACAGTATTCTGAAAAATTATTTTAAAGTACACAAGTGTTGTCACTTTACAAGATGATTCTACCATGTGTCAGCGATGACCTCTAAACACTTTATGAACTCTTACATTGCAAAAGATTAATCTTGGGGCATAATCTCAGATATACTTTTCTGCAGACTCTTCTGAGCATCTGTAACAGCAGAACACCGACTTAATTTTCCTACCTCTTATAATATTATTGTACGTAACACATTTTGCATTATTCCTTGAAGTACTCTGAAACAAAGAACTTCATACAATTTATTTCCAGTCACAGTTTCAAAAGACGTTGCATCTTTAAAGCAGCATTGTATAAAGAGAAACTTGTGTCCCTGCCTCCTAGAAAATCATCTGACAATATTTTAATGTCTTTGCTAAGAATCTATAAATAAGATTCATTTTGACCTTCATTACACTGATCTGTCCAATTGGACCACAAAGTTCCAAACACGGGCTCCTGAAGACAAGACTAGGCGCAATAGTCCTCTTCCTCAAAGATGTCAGTAGTGGAAAATCATTATTAGTGCACAGATACCCTGAATAGTCCAGTTTGTTTGAGAAACAATATACCAGAATCCAGTAAGGTCACAACAACTAGGGCCCATTAGCTCTTCAAACATCTCTAATTTGATCAGTCGATGTTTGTTGCACAATTGCCCTGATGCAATACAAAGCATTATTCTAAAAGTAATATATTTTAAAGAGCGTTGATTGAGCTTATTTTCCACATGCTCTTTTTAAGAGAACATCTGAAACCTTTTAAGGTTTCTAATTTTCAAGTCCCAGGTTAATAACACTTACTGACATTTTATATTCCGCTTTCCATACACGTGAAACTGTAACTGTATTTTGGAGAGCTAGAAACAGTAACTCAGGGTAAAAAAAAATAACTATAAAACATGTGCTGCTTACTCCTCAAACCTTTCATAAGAATTTTCTAAGTGTTTGTAAATCTCAGTGTAAAAAGCAACATGTGCAGTGTATGATGTCAAGCTATTTCAAGCATGAAGTCTTACAAACTCTTATTAGCACACACTACTAACTTCTAAAAACATGAACTTGTGAATGCAAATTTGATGCATACAGCAAACACACAGCATACAAGCACTGCAGTTGCAGCTTCATACTGCCAGAAGTGCCTTTAAAAATCTGGCCTATGATGCTGTAACTTGAAGTACAATTTCAAAAGCAGTCATCTATTCTGCTTTCACTATGAATGTATATGCACGCTACTAAAGATTAAACAGTTGCATGTGGCTAGACTTTCAGAGGTACATCTTAGCCCTTGCACCTTTGAGATGTTTGTAAGAGCTCAACATCCAGCAGTTCTGAAGTGTTCTGTAAGAAATGCTTTAAGCAAAACATTTTCAAAGCTGGCTACTTTCATGAAGTATAAAACTGTAAACGAAAGCAATTTAAAAAAAATAACCTGTTCCACTAAAAAAAAAATCCTTTCCAATATTCTGTCTTACCACACAAGAACCCAATTTCCAATTTCTATGTATGCAGTCAGGTATATTTGCTTATTTTAAGAGTCATGCTATTCTTTTGAAGTTATAAATATTTTTTTAAGTGTAGGACAGACAAGAAAAGTGCTTAATAAAAAACCTCAAGTGTTTAGAACCTATATTGTTTTACTTTGATCCATCGAGACCTCCAAAGGAGAAATTTATGGTCCAATTATGCTTAAGGACTGGCAACACTGCTTCTAAGAGTAACACATTTCAGTATACTATGGCAGTTTGAAAACAACAGCTACCTGGAAAAAAGGTCCCACTGGACTCAACCATAGTATTTTTCCCATAATCAGGTTTATAATGCAGTATTAGTGAAAAGGCAGGCATACATGGCAATAGACTGTAAACCTGAAAAATCCTTTGATACACTGTGGCAATAAATAAATATATAAATAAATAAATAAGGCTTTTCCAGCCTATCAATTTACAAGCTTCAAATTAAGCATTGGGATTTCAAGGTCTGAGTTTTACTGCTGTTTTTTAAATTAGCAACATGTGTCATTCAAATTACTCATATAAGGCATAACCTTCTATAAAAAAAAAATGAGGAATATTTATGCCAGTTAGACCTTAGATACACAGAATGTTTGACAGACTTCATCAAACTACATAGCATCAAATACCACAGATAGTATATTACACAAAAAGATGGTGTGTAGTAACACAGCACCGTTTCTGATCTACCTTACGTGACAGGTGCTTTGCTTTAAGGTTGGTTAGCAGTTTCAATAGATGTACTTTTACCAAGACCAATTGAAACAGATGATACACAACCACCACAGACTTCATTCGGTACTAGTAGCAAAATTTAATTAGCTGTTCTTTGCACACTGCCCTGAAAACTGTGAATAGTAAGAATACAGCTATTATTATATATTAGTAAAAAGACAGGAAACTACGTGTAGGTTCACACAAGTATTTTCAGTTAAAAATGAAACTGGATACAAGTACAAGCCTGGTTCAAAATAATAGCAAATATATAACCTTAAATCTCCAAATCTAGGCTATTTAAGGAGGGACAGAACAGTTCTCAGAAAAGAAACTGCTCACCCTGCTTTTTACTCGCCCACTGAGTTCAGGACTAGATTCCTTGTCCAGAGATGCTCAGCACTAAGCATGAGACTAGCTACTACAAAAGCTGCAACCCTAGACACAACAGGGTGAGGTAAGGACATAGGAAGACTGCCTTTTGTATCAGAACTCTGGTGACTAAAAAGATGATCATAAGCTTCAAATCTGTGATTTTTTAAGTCAGACTTTGAAGGTATTTAAAGCAAAACAAGGTAGTTTTCTTGTGTTGTATCTGCTGCTTCTCTATTCATAAGTGCTCTGTGATACTGGGGGCATGCAGGGACAGAGAGGGAACTGAACAGCATACAAAGGTTATACGAACTACTAACAAACCGCCTTAAAAGTCAAAATGCCTTACATGAGAATGAAATAGCAACATTCATTTGATAATATTCCATTGTCACTCTTTGGCAGTTTGCAGCTTCATCTACACTCACACTGTAACAAAGATACCAGGCAGAATTATTTTCAAATTATTACTGCTGAAAAGACTTTTTGGTCACCCAAAATCATATGCCAAGTAGTGGAAAGCTACTATGCTACTACTTAAATCCAGACGATTCTCATTGTTAAATGTAATACCTTTTCCATAATTCACAATTAAACAGCAAGAAATCTTATTTGGATCCCTTCTTCCCTGCAAGAAATACACTTCCAAAACAAAACCCCTCAATCTTCTTACTTACCTGGTGGTAACTGAAAATTCTGAATGTTAGTTGGATTCTGAGGTGGCTGAGGCAAACGAGGTGCTAAAACTGTAGGAGTCAAAGTTGCTCTGATTCCACTCGTAGTTGCTGTTGGAGTCCTTGGCAGACTTTGTGCCACTGTACTGGCAGTGCCTTTAGCCATTCCTGTGGGGGTGCCAGGAGCTGCAGGAGATATCCCACCAGGATTGGGAGCAACATTGGAGAGCCCAGCTTGCATAGTTTGCCCAATAATCATGTTACCCCCTGTAGTACTGGGCTGGCCACCAGTAGCCAGCGTCTGCTGTTGGGATACTGCCTGGACTATAGTTTTAGGAGACTCAGATTTGATGACCTGTGTGGCGGAAGCTGCTGGCACAGTGGAACCAGACTGGCTGTTCACAAGCGATGTCTGGAGGGAAACTCCAGATCCCACAGTGGCTGTAGCAACAGCAGGAAAACTCCCCACACTGATGGTTGAATTGATCACAGTATTGCTCCCATTTTGAGTGGCTGCACCAGCTGCAGCTACTGTGGGTCCTGCTGTGTGAATCGGTGGCCTCACAAGCGTGACCGTAGGCGCCCCAGTTCCAATGCTTTGTGGTGGTTGCGAGGAGATAACTGTGGGTGAGGAGGAAGATGCAGAGGACACAGCAGTATTAAGGAAAGAAGTCTGGATGACAGTATTGGAAGCTGATGGCAAAACAGCATTAACAGTATTTCCTTTCCCCACAGATCCAGGTCCGTTGTTAACAAGAGGGGCCACAGCAGGTGCAGAAGTGGGATTAGCTGTCGCAGGAGTCCCAGAGAAAGCAGCACTTCCTGTATGGTGAGAGTTCATCACCACGTTACTCCCATTCAAAGTTTGCACCGTTGTGGTCCCAATCTTGCCATTCCTGGTGGACAAGGCAGTTGCCATGGTGCTGATAACCACCGATTTGCCCTGACTGAGGGTCCCTGGAGCAGCAGTGACTTCAGATCCTCCTGCTGCTGCAGTGGTGGTGCTGGTGCTTGTGGTGGTGGCTCCATCCAGAGCTGAAGTCTGGGACCTGGTGTTATGATTAATAACGCCCCCTTGCACTCCTCCTGCTCCTGCAAAACAACAACAAGGTTAAACAGAGAGAATGAGCAAGAAGAGAAGTCTCCAGCAAAGACAGAATGTTCTTCCTCATCACCAAGTCTTTTCCATCTCCCAGGATGCCTGCCTGGAGCCAAGAAAATGGGACAGAGTACAAACTGAGGATGCTTTTGAAGACATCATCTTGAAGCCTCTAATTTCCCCCGCAAAGACTGGCAGATTCAATATTAATTGTAACACCCCTGCTTTCAACGTTACAGTAAGACAAAATAGAGAAAACAAATTTGGTATGAACCAAGGGAAGGGAGGAGGAAGATCATCTTAGACCTCTTCCCCATTCTAGCACCTGACAGCACATTTAGCAACAGGACTGCAACTGCAAGGAGGGAAAAATTGCAATGGAAGACACATTAATAAGACATATTCCCTATGCCCAGCACATGTTACCCTCTAATCCTTTCATCTCCTACAGAGTAAGTCAGTTAGATCAGGAGGCTCAACAACAGCAAAATGTGAAAAAGCAAAAGGAAAGAAAAACATCAGCCTGGCAAGATAAGAAGTACTGCAAGGCCTGGAGCAGGTTACCAGAAGACCTCTCCGTTACATTACAGAATTTGTTCTTCTGGACCTGAAGTTCCCACAGCCACAGATAGTTTAAAATAAATAAATAAATAAAAGCAAAGCTGGTTTTGAGAAGGGACAAGACTATGTAGCTTCTTGTCCTGAATAATCCTCATGCCCCTTGACAAGGCCTGGTGTTATCACAAGTACAATCACACACAGTCCAGGTCCTGGCCCTAAGGAGACAGAAACGGGAAAAGAATAGCAACAGACAGATACAGAGATGCATGTTATAAGGGTTAAGGAGATCCTCCTAAAAGAGCTCCATTAATCATAACAGAAGGTCTGTAATATCTTCTTACACTTCAGCAAGAAAGACAGGAAAAAAACGGGGGGAGGGGAGGAATTGCAGAGAGATTCTGGGGAGACATTTTTTTTTAATTCCCCTGAATAACAGCTTCCCTCCATTCTCATGTAATGAGCCCTCAGTCCCAGCCTTCACACCACCCCCCTACAATCTTCACAACACGAAGGGGGGAATATTGCCAGGTATCTACGAGGGGTGGGTGGGTGGGAGAAGACACTGTACAAGGTGGGGTGTTGTGGCCTGAATTCCCCCCCTTCCTGGGACCTGGTGTTGTGACAACACCCCCTTGAGGGCAGAGGAGGAATGAGAGGTGTTGAATGCCCCCTCCAAGCCCCTGGAACAAGGGAGGGGGTGGGGGAGGAATATCCAGGCAGGCAGATATGGGGGGGAAGCGTTTTGAGGGACTTCCTCCCCTTGAAATCCCCCCTCGCTTCCTCCTCTACAGGAAATAGGTGTCATGATTAATAACACCCCCTTGCACTTCAGCAACAGAGAAGGGGGAGGGGAAGGAGCATTTACACAGACAGCTAAGGCGGCATTATCAAGAGGGAATCCCCCCCATAACCTCCACCCCTGGAAAGGGAAGGGGAGCAGTCACAGACGGCACGGGAGGCTCAGCCATTACCAAGGGGGTGGGCTCTGCCTCCCTCAGCCCCCGAGATTAAGAGAGCCCTTTTACACTCCAGCAACAAGGGCAGGAAAAGAAGAGGGGACCGGCAGAGTCACGGACGGGCACTGCCGGCTTATTCTGCGGGGAGGCTGCCCCCACACATGATAAAACACCCTCTAGTAAGCAGAAGCGAGGAGGGAAAATAAAGGGGAGGGAGCAGAGGCGCGGATACACACCGAGGGGGCATGATGAGGGGTGGCTCTCCCCCATATGATCGATACCACCCTTTGCACTCCCGCTCCTGCCACAGCGAGAAGGAGGAGAGAGGGAAAAGGGGGGAAAGCAGTGAGGGAAGGAGGCAGCCGGAGCTGGGGAGTGGGGGGAGGGGAGGGCCCCTCTCCCTCAGAGCCCCCCACCCCTGCCCATGTTACCTGCTTTTGTGATCTCTGGGGCACTCAGTCCCATCTTGCTGCTGCTGCTGCTCTCTGTTTGGGCATTAGCATTGCCTCCTACTACTACTCCTCCAGGGCTAGGGCTAGGGCTGCTGCTGCTACTGCTGCTGCTCACAACATGGTTCCCCAGCAGCCCCCCAGCGGCCCTCAGGGGCTCCTGCGCCTTGTGGTGCTGGTGGTGGTGGCCGGAGGCCGCCAGCTGGGACTCCAGGGAGCCCACCAGGTCGCTCACCACCTTCTCATCCACCTCCGTGTTCAGGAAAACCTCCTCCAGCAGATCCGAGCCCGCCGCCATCTTTTTTTTGGAGGGTTCCTGTGAGCTGCTCCCTCCTCCCC
>JAVKLA010000010.1:28384172-28400165 GCA_034782735.1 Sagittarius serpentarius
AGGCGGCCGGGGGCTGCAGCCCCTCCGTGCGGCCGCGGCGGGTGGCAGCCCCGCCGGCCGGGCGGCAGGGGCGGGCGCCGGGTGCGGCCTCCGCAGGCTTCCCTCCGCGGCCTGCGCAGCCTGACTCAGCACGCCGGGCCGCGCGGGGCCCGCGGCGGAGAGGCCGGGTCGAGCCCCGGGAAAGCGCGCCCGAGGAGGGAGGGCGGCTGCGATTTCGGCGCTGGGAAGGGAAGAGGGGAGGGGGGAGAAAAAGAGAGGGAGATCGCAATTTTAAACGGCCCACTCGCAGCTCCGAGCCCGGCACCGCGAGGCGGGGGCCCTGCCGCGCCGGGGACGATCCCCGCGTGTGTGTCAGCGTACGTTACACCCCCGCTGCCGCTTAACCCTTGGGGGAGAGGGCCGTGCATCTGCAAAACGGCGGGGAGCGGGGAGCCGGTGGACCCTGCGCCGGCCCGAGGGCTGCCGCCAGCCGCAGCCGGGTGCCCGTCGCGTCGGGCTTCGGCTCGGAGCCCCGGACGTGCCTGGAGGGGTGCGGTGCTGCTCGGCCAGCCGCTGGCTGCAGGTGGACCTGTCTTGCCGGCCTTACAGTAGGGAGCTGCACTTCGACCTCATTGTGCAACCATCATAAAGGAAGTAAATATAGTTAAAGTAAGAATTCGACCTGCCTTTTAGTAAATGCTCTCTTCTGCCAGGCACTGTTTCCCCAGAAAACTTAACTATTGGAACAATATTAACTGAAAGATAAATCGTGGTCTGTGTTAAGTTTTAAGGGGCAGCAACCTTAAAATAGCACCTATTTCAGTATTATAAGCTTTGCTCTTATGTACTGGGAATGGGTGGAATTAGAGGCTGGAACTGTGTTGCAGTGGGATCGACTCAGCACCTGCTAATGCCTGGGCTGACAATGCCCAGAGTTGACTGGCTTGATGATAGCTGACTGAAGGCTGCGAAGGTGGAGACTTGGAAGAATAAGAGCTGTGAGTTATCTATGAGAAGGGATTGCTTTAAATAGGTCAGAGACAAAGTATTCTCTGCTTAGGGTTGCCCAAACATGGGTGTCGACGCTTCCTGCGTTACATATTCGTGGTGATCGCTTAACTTGTGGTACTGTAAGATGAATTAAATTGCTCTGCTCGTTAGTTGGCCTCATGAGTGATGGGAACAGTGCTGAAGTACTGTCCCATGCCTTACCCTGCCCCCAAATATGCAAATGTGTCTACAAGGGAGAAGCTGTTTGCCAAAAGCTTGCAAATGAGACATAAACACTGACAGGTATTTGTTCTTAACGTACAGGCCTCGAATAATAGGGTGATTGAGTATCTTTAAATCAAAAATCTTAGAAATTCACAGTTTATGGTAAGGGATATTACTGTTCTAGTTTCTCGTGTCCTCCTCTTGCCTGCAGTAGACTGGCTGCTGAGTGAAAATTAAAATGCTGAGCCTTTCCTAAGGCTCTGATCACTTCACCAGGTGGCATCACTAGAAGGGACTGCCTAGCTCCTCTGAAAACTTTTAATCTTTTATTCTTGTTCTCAAATGTTTTGTACTCTGCAGCTTTCCTCAATCATCATTCGAAACAAAGGGAGAGAAAGGAAACACCCTGTCCTTCTCTATGACTTTTAACTTCCATTTTATCAATTTTTGCCAAATTACAATGGTGCAAGTAGCTGCGATTTTACAGACATAACTGTAGGTCATGTTGCCCATTTCTTACAAGGCAGGAACACTGCTTCAAGCAGGGTAGTCCCGACCAGTTTGCTGCTGCCACACTTGAGCACATTGTTAGTTTTAGCTATGGTGAAATTCTGTAAGCAACATACCAAAGAACTATCTAGAATATAAGTCTGGTCACATTCCCTAAACAGTGGAAGGGTTCATCTGCATCAGCTGCTCAGATGATTTATTAAGGGTAAAAACCTAGACTTAAGCTAAAACAGCCTGAAGGTGCAGAGTGGCTGCAAGTTTTTCTTTCATGGCATCTAACCAGGAGTACAGCCCAATGCTGGGCTGCAGTGCCCAAGGAAGAGGGAGTGACAAAAGAGATGGATGACATTATCAAGTGGCAGCAGCAGTCAGCATGAGGGTCAGAGCAGCCTATATTCTTCTCCTGCTCACATTCTAGGACGGCTTGAATGTAGCTTACAGTTGCATTCAAATCTAGAAATTAAATCCTAGAAATCTTCATGTCCTTGTTCTAATGCTCTCCTTAGTGTACCATATGGCATATCTAGTGTATTAGGTAAACAACTTTACAAAATTACAAGAGCAACTGAGATTCATTACAACTTGTGCATTATAAGTGTGCAGGATTCATTACTGAATAATTTATTTTTTCATACTCTCTTCCTCTTGTTTGACACTGGAAGTAGCTTTCTACACTGGATACTTCAGGACTGAGATTCCAGCTCCACCGTACTGTAATGCTCACCTTCTGTTTTAAATGGTATAAAAGAGCAACTTGCATAAGAATTCTAGTAATTGATTACTGGTAATTATCAGTGTTGGTGTAGAAATAGTCAGACTCAATATATGGTGAATGTTACGTATTTCACCCATTGGCAATGACATCAAAAGATATCGAACACTACAGGCACGTATGGATTCTCTAGTGTCAAGGAGTAGATGCAAGCAGGAGCTATACAGGAAAAGTGGAGGACTGTCAGTTCCTTTAACTGCTCTTTTTGGTATATTATTATTTAAAATACTTTTTTTTCCCCCTAGAACTAGCCTGTGTAGATCATAGCACAGAGACTGTGCCTCAAGATACAAGTGGTAATGCAATTCTCTTTGTTTTCTAAAAATGCAGTTAGCCTAGAATTCTTTGCAGGAACATCTGACAGAGGTGACAGCAGTATGGATTACGGTGATAAGGGACATATCAGAGAAGCCTACAGATGGTCTGTGAGAAGGAGAGTCACTTTTGGTTGTCTGTACACAGCTCCTATGAGTCTTAACTGACCAGTCAGAATACTAAAGTCCCATCAATAAGTAGATGAAAAACTGATAGTGATAGTTTTGACTGGTGATTTTTTGCTTTCCTTTCCTGCCCCTTTCTCTGTTCCTTACCCAGCCACTGATCATTTAAAATGCTGAAAGTTGGGTTTTAACCAGCAGTACCTTGATTCCACAAGTTCAGTCAAACAAGATGACAGAATCCACACAAGTTTTGGTTTTATTCAGAAAGCTTCAGTCATTGTAGTCAGTATGCCACTTCACGTTTCTGCCTTGTACCCCATTTCCAACTTTTTTGGAGTACAAGAGTTCAACAGACGATTTCGTAAGTACAGAGTGCCAGGAGGAGACAAAGGAATGGAGCCCTGGTTGAAGATGATGCAGTCCTGTGCAGAAGCTCCCTGCTGGTAAACTTGAAAGTCTGTGTGCTGATTCTTCTGCAAATGGGTGTCAGTCTGCACTAACAAGTGTTCAGCAAAACCGGCAAGACTTCATGTGCATCTGGAATACAAATGTTTGACAATCTGTAGGAAAAATATTCCTGTTTTAAGTATTTTACTTTGAATTTAGGGGCAAATGCAGTCTTACTACAGACATGCACATGGAGATAAATAAAACAACTTTAGTGCCTCTTTGCAGTCTATGTACTTTACTGTCTTCTCCTTGGAATCTCAAAATACTGTTAAAGTCTTGGTCTTATAATCATCCCATGTACTTCAGCTGTCCTTAGGTGAATCCTTGAAGACATCTAATGCTCCTAATAGTCAGGGATCAACATTCAAAATTAAGTATGGTATGCTACAGGAAAATGTCTTAATCCTTGCATTGTAAAATAAAGAGATGAACAGTAGATTTAGAAAGCAACTGTACAGTCCCTCTTTATTTTACAATAATCATACCTACCTACACTCCTGTTTCCACTTAAGGACAGTGTCTGTCTTGATGCATACTAGACTGTTTCTGGTAGCTGCAGAAGCACCAGCCCTTTGACTGCAATTCAGTGTTCTGGACAGAACACCTAGCACAATGTTGCTATGGAAGAGGTATGGCAAAACCACCTGCTTATTTAAGGGTTTATATCTGCATAACAGTTACCAGAACTCCAGAAGCGGAGCAGAAAAACAAACAACTCTTCTTTTCATAAAATATATTTAATTATAGTGAGATATGATTGAATAAATATATTATGTGACAGCTTAAGGGATATCCTTGTTTTAAAAACAAGCTATTTAACAATACCTAGTTATTAATTGGGAAATAGAAAATATCTGTTGGAGAGAGACTATTTACGAGCTTGATTTTCAAAAAGAAAAGTTAGCTGAGCACACAACTGCCTTGGCAATCTTCTCTGGTCTTTATGAGACAGTTAGAAGAATCTGTCGCTAATACATGCTACATGCAATTCACATGGGAGTTATTTAAGTATGGCTGTACTAAGGCATACCAAAGTCCATGCAACTCAACATCCTGTGCTCAAAATAAGATGCCCAGAGAATATACTGTACGATAAAGGATTATTGTTTAAAGGCTTTCAAGGCTTTACAGTATGAAAGAGCTGTGGAATACTGGTTTTCCTTCCCAACTGCTCCTAATCTAACTTGTCATGCTTGTTACTGCCTGCCAAGATAGGAAGTATCAATATCCAGATTCATCTGTAAGGGAAGAGCTAGGGAGCTTTACTAAGAAAAAGGAGCACTTGTATAAGAAGATGGAAGTTTCCAACTACACACCCCAGCAGCTAACAGGTGTTTTTTTAAGCAAATCTTCTGAATGGAGATTACTAGCATATGTCCAGAATTACGTCTGTGGAAGAGACAAGAAGCAGGCATGTCAACAAAAATTTGTGTTTTATCTGTTCTGAAAAATTTCTTGTGCAAGTCTACACGATTCAGGGGGGAAAAAAATATTATTAAAAGATTAGTAGTCCTTCTGGTCTCTACAAGTAGCTTCAATAATTTCACATATTTTGAATTTAGCAAATTATTAGAACTGACTGGGCAAAATGAAAATTCTTTCCTCTCTAAGCAAATTAAAGTAACTTTTGAAAAATTGAATCACTATTTCCAAGTGATACTCTGACAGAATATGTCAAGAAAATGTGCCTACTGATGGGTCTTATTACTGGAAATCCAATTTGTGCATTTTACAGTCAGGATTTGTTAGAATGTTTGAAATATTTCTTTTTAGTGAGAGGTGACTTTGGCAGTTTTTGCCTCAATTCTTCGGGGATTCTTTGTGAGCAAAGTATTACCCTGCCAGGGATGTTTTATCAACAATATACCCTCAGACAACCTAAATGGTATCCTAATAAAATGGATATTCCAGTTCTGGACTTTTTTGCACCCTCTTGATTCAGAGCTGTTTAGTTCTTCCCTGTGCTTTCCAGCATCATTCAATAGCTAACATTCTCTCCACCAGTCCTCACTGTTTACTTTTTGAGCAGAGCACTGGTTGTCTTCCTCCTTTACTCCTCTTCTAGATTGCAATTCTCCACCTCCCAGCAATTCAAAAAACAATGGACAAATCAGTCCGTTGCCTCCAGACACAAGCTTGGTAGCTTGCTACAGTCAGAAGGTAGCTTCTGTTTTGCTTACGGCTCTGTCCAGCTTCATATATGACATACAGTAATGGTCACTCGGGTCACTCTTAAGAGGTATAGTTAGGATGACTTGAGATGTAAAGGCCACAGAAAATTTTTTTTGTCTATGTCAATATACTAACTGTTCTCTTGTCACTGATTAGGCTCTATGTGCTGCTATGCACTGCTTCCTCATCTCTCTAATACTCTTCTGTGTATCAGCTGAAGCCAAGAGCCGGAGGTGATGGGAACCTCGATGGTGTGATGCTATTACACTCTCCATTCTGTGCATCAAGAGCAGAGCAGCATGCACTCTTAAAACTGGAACTCCTTAAAGAACTGAAGACTGCTTGATTTTTTTTTTCCAGTCAATAGCATGATACAGCATTCTTAGATCATTGCCTTTTTGCCCTATCAAAAAGAGTTTTTACTGGACACTTGTTTAACAATTGACCAGTTATGGCAGTCAGTGTTATCTTCGTTCTTTATAGGCTTCCCTCCAGTCACTCACCTTCAAAAATACATAAATAAAAATAAATGAAAGAACTGAAGATAAATCTTCATCTTGTTTGTTCTTGGTCAGTGCTAAGAACAGGTACAGTTAATGCCACATCAGTCATGAAACAGGAGTTGCTGTAGATGAAAACATTTGTCCTATGGAATTTGATAGGCATTTGTTTTATCACAATGCCTACAGACCGTAAGTTACACAAATAGAGATGGACACATTCTTTGTCCCTATGCCCCCATCTAAATCATCCGATAGCCCTATGGCCCCCCTCTTTTAAAACAGAGGAGTTAATTAAAAAGAGGATTGTGTGTGTGTGCCTGAATGTACACTTTTTAGCTCAACAATAAGAAATGTCAAATGAAACTAACAGGCCGGAAACTTGGTAAAAGTTCAGTGTACATACAATATGTAGGTCAAAATCCAGATTCTTGTAGATTTGAACTGGAAGAATAATCACATGTGCAAGCATATCAGAAAGTCATCTTCAGATGACAAAAATGGCTAAATCATTTTCCCTACTCCATCTCTATCTAGTTCATAGTCTGCCAAATGCTCTTACCAAGCCTTATGGGATGAGAGGATTCCTCAGAGCAACCTGACTAATCTTAGTGACGTTATAAAGAAAACAGACACAAAAGACACTGAACTGGAAAGACAGTGTAGACAGAAGAGGTATGAAAACATCATCATTTAAAGAAAAAAATGAAAGAAATATAGTAAAGGAGGTTTGTTTTGGTTGTAATGAAATGAGATTGTATCTAAACGTTTTGTGGATTTGGAATGCTAAAAGTATGTAAGCAAGATTTTTGCCAAGTTTTTTTTTAATGACTTCTCTATAATAACTGATTAAAATAAATCATGCTGTAGCTTCTTTATTGAGCTGCCTCACACTTAATGAAAACACAGCACGAAAAGCTATTATATAAGGGTTTTTTCTGAATTCTCCAGCAGTCTAAAATAGTTGGGGATATGATTCTAGACTATAGGTTACTTTCTTACAGTACCTAAAATATATTCTCACTATCAGAGTTCAAGGACTTGCTCCTATTCCTTTAATGAGCTTTTGCTCATTTTTGAAACTCCAAACAAATCCAATAACTCAATTAACTATGGGATGTGTTCCCACAGTTGACAGAAGAAACTAGTACAAGTTTTGAAGTAAGTCAGACAAATATTTTATCCCTCAAAATACAAGATGGGGAAAACTTCCAGCCCAAAGGAAATGACACACCCAGATGCAGGGCCAAGTTTTTTATGTTAAGTTGTTCCTTATTGTCAATTTTGTCTGTGTAGGGTTACCTGCAATACTCTTCCATTACCACAGAAGTATAGCAACATTGCTGTCACTATTACTTAATTTTCTAGCTAGGACAGTAAAACCATCCATCTCTGTAAACTAATCATTTATTAACAACCAGACAAAATAGCAGGCAACAAATAAAACATCTTGTTTAGGAGAGATGGTGAGTTAAGGAACCAATAGACAATTTGCACTTTCTTGTGTAAGAAAGTCAAATTGTTTTTATGAAACTATAAAACTTGTTTCTTAATTATTTTCAACAGAGCCAGAGAGGGAGCTAGTTTTGCTGCTCTGTATAGTTTAGTGGGCCAGTAAGTTTACTCATTCATTACTATTCCTTGATGTGAAGCCATCTAAGTAGAATTGTATGACTTGGCAGCCTGAAGCCATCCCTGCTACACCCTCATCCCCAGCAAGAACCCATCAAACATAACATCCTTGTGACTTTGAAAGCTATGTGAAGTTGCACACGGGTACATGTGTTGGTATGATCATACAAGATGCTAGCTCTTACCCCTGTACTATTACCAGCATTTCCACTGACTCAGAGAGAGAAAAAAAAGGCTATGCAGGGCTAAGCTGCCCGCTTCCTAAAGCTTTCCTGTCATTAAAAGAGATTCAGAGAAAACAGAACCCTTAAAGCTTCTCTTGCAGTTTGACTGCTTTTAGGTGTTCTAAATTCAAACTTTTTAATTCAGAAGGATCATCTCTCCTGCAGGAGCCACACCATCCTCTTTTTATACCTGGGTGGAGTAGTGAACCACTTGCATCACACAGAGACTGAATCACTAATTCTTGCCCTGTAAAGACCAGAGTGCATTATTATCCTATTACGGCTCAGATAGTTATTTGAAAAGTTATTCAGTACTATGTCACTTTGGGCTTCCAGTTCATTCTCTTGCAGATGCAAATATCAGATTTCTTTCAGTTTAGAATAAAAGAAGATACGCTTTTTTCTAACTCACAACCTCACCCTCAACTCTACTTGGGGTTCTTTCTGCTTCACCAACAACAGTTAAGATTTTTCAGACCAGTTTATGTTCTGAGTTATACTTGCACAGACCTTTCGCCTTCAAAACGTCTTATTAACAACTGTATGTCCCAGATAGCCTTTAGAAGTTTGTCACAGGTGATGTCATGGGCAGAGTAAATGCTGAGGATGCTGCTGAGTAAAATGCAGAGTCCAAGATGAAGCTGTGAGGCTCTCTGGAAAAAATTAAGCATATTGATATGAATTAAGTGAGAAAATTGAAATGCCAAATCTCAAATGTTATTATTAGGGTTACTTTACAGAACAAAAATCTGGTTTAAAAGTGCACTAACTAATAAAACCCTTGTCATACAGCAAGTAATAGAGAAATGAGGTATGAAGTACAAATGCAAAGGCTTTGGAACAGTCAGAATTTTCAGGTGTATGTGGAAAGTGTGTACACAAATACTACAACAGTAAGGAGAAGCGTGAGTTAGGACTGACCAGCCAGAGAGATGCTGCTGTCTTATGTGAAGACTGATTTACAGTTTAGCTTCTAAAATGTGAAGGAGATTAAATGCCAGTTTATTGTCATACTAAAATAAATTACTTTCTTAAACTGCACTAAAATCCTGTTGCTATGAATTACCTTACCATTCTCAGTATCTTTAACCTAAACCTGAATTAAAACCTGTAAACTTTAACCTCCAAAACCTGTTTAGTCTTATTTTAAAAAGTAAAATAACAAACATAAATGAACACCCTAGCAGATAAAACAATGACTAATAATTCATGTCCTCAAAGACATTTCTGAAACATGCCTTTTAAAACAAGTCCAAGAACAATTCAAGCTATGAAAACTTCAGCAGATGTTATGCAGGTAAAGAACAGCATACTGCCAAGTCTAGCTAAAATGATATGTTACCTAGCTGAACAGAAAGAAGCAGAATCTCCTAGTCGTTTGTAAAACAGGTAAGGAGGGGAGATTCATTTCTTTGGCTCAGGAACAGACTCCACTATAGAGAATTAATGCAAATGAGGTCTCTGAACTAAAGCATCTAATAAAGGAGCTCCTTCCTCTATGTTCTCAGCCCAATGATGTATGTTGTCCTACGATTTGATTTGCGGTAGCAAGAACTCAGCAGCAGGGTCTTGGTTCAACACCATTCAAGCCTCAGTGACAATGAAATAGTGCTCAATACTGATAGCCTGAATGTGTTCAATAATTTGTAGAGAGAGAAGGAAGTACAGAGAGAAGGAGGAGCTCTTAAAGAAACACTGCTATCGAGCCTTCTGGAATTTTAGCCAAACCCAATTAGTAAAGATAGATTTCTGTACAGGGAATGCTGAAATTTGCTAGTCTGCAACATCTAGGAGTCTGAAGTATGCAGTGAATGCAACTTCTATTCTGCAAAACACATGATTTTGTTCTGAAAAGACTGTCCACAGAGTGATATATCGGGCTGTACTCCCATCTGCTCCTTCGTCTCTCCACTGAGACTACTGTCAAGTGTACCAAGTAGGTCAGTTGTGATAGTCTAGTTGTGACTTGGACTCTTTTCAGCCTAGAAGTGGATTTAGATCACTGGTTATCACTGCAGCTCTTGAACCTCTTGGAAAGTGGGCATGAAGCTGAATACACAGATTCTTATTATCCCAGTTAATGCATAAACCTGAAACCCTACAAAATCTTTATTTGCAGGCTAATCCTCTGCAGCATTTCATCCCTCAAAGACAAGTTTTTGCCTCCTTTCTCCATCTATTATCTCCTGTTCGCCTTTCAGCATACTCTTCACCTTTTGCTCACTTGATGCCTGAAAAAACTTTATGAAATCTGACTTTCATCCCATCCCCTTGCATCAGCGCATCTGTGAGAAGGATACACAGAGGCTTGCAGTTCACTTCAGTGCAACACTACCCAAGAAAAAGCAGCCTATGCAACAGCAAAAAAAAGAGTCAGAGATTCTTCCTAATGGAACTTTGTATTTTAGGCTAAGTTCAATGCTCCCCACTGTCCTAGATAGACAACTATCTCTTTTTATGCCCTAATTATTTCTAAACTTAGGTCTGAATCCTCTTACTCATTTGAATGGGAGACAGATGCCTAAACACCTTTTTTAGAATCTAGGTCTGACTTGTAAGACTTCATCCTTCAATTTTTGTGACCAAACTGCAAACTTCAGCTTTATCAGCCTTTTCTGTATCACATACATTATCCATTTACTTGTCTTCATGAAAGGATCTCCTAAAGTTATCTCCAGCTTCCACATCCGTGAATAAATCACCACCTAGTTAGCCAGGATAACTTCATCTTGGCATTTGTGATTCAGAAAACCTCAGTATAAAAGGTATTTGCACTTCTCTAACTGCTCTAACTGCTCCATCCCCCCATGCTTTAGCAATGAAATGGATCGCAACAGCAGACAGGATTTTGGGTTGTGCTCTTGGTCTTATGTCTGAGTACTGAGTGTGGTTTTTTAGTCTCATTTCCACAGCTTGTAAAGTAGACACTGTAGTGTAGTGATGTGAGTGTGAAAAAAGTCTGAAATAGCAGTTTGTGTTCATTCTAATAAAAGATGTTATGCACATCCAAGATATTTCAGTTTTATAAAAATTAAGTAAATGTATGTTCCCTCCTTACTCTGTTCCATCAACAGCGTCCCAATGATTTCTAACCTCTATAGGTTCAGGTAATCAAACACAACTTTTATAGGTAGGCCCTGTAGATTCATGAGGTACAAACAGCAAAGACTGGACAGGTCAGAATGGCACTGTTGGCTTATCCCATAAATTTAAGTTGATATATTGAACCTCTCTTAAAAAACTTAATAGTTTAGAAGTCAGACTGGTAATTTGAATCCCCACATGGTAATTTGAATCTTCCACATGGAAGCGCCACACAAACAGAAAAATTCTCTAGCATTTTTTTGTAATTTTACCACTGGATTTTCACAGATACAAAAAGAAATAACCATTTTGCGTTTTAGCAAAGAACTGTCTTTTCCTATAGAAAATGACTGATTTAGCAGGGAAAAGAGTAAGCTGACTACAGTATGAAAAATGGTATTGAATACATACATGGAACAAGAAACTAAATATATACCATTTTAATGTGAGCGTATTTATAATAAAGCTGGTTAAAAAGTATAGATTAAGAGCCCATTACATCTAGTAGGTGATTCAAAATGCTGCTTTTTTAATCTCCATAGGTAAATCTTAATCTCAGATACTGACACCGTGCCTTATAAAGACTGTGTATCTGTGCAAAATAAGAAGGTTGTTTAAAGCCAAACTCACATAAAAATTTCCTCCTCTTATATTTGTATTTCATACAGTTAGAGCATTGAAATAAACAGCAATGCCCAAATTGTGGTCTGGCTTTGACACTCAGATTTTGTGGGTCTGGATAAGAAGTTTAAGCTTTCTGCCATCACATTCTTATTGGTAAAATACATTTTGTTTTGACTGTGCAACGCACTTGGACTGCTGAGAAATGCAATGCAATAACACAGTTCCACTAAGTACACAGTCGAGGTACTAATTAAGAAAGCCAATCCCACACAAGCCTAAAACTATGACATTTCATAAAATATTTCATTTAAATCCAGGAGTTAAACTGACTTTAAATTTGATATGTGGGGGTGGAATGAAAGATGTCAAAATTGATATGTCTGATGCACAGACTCAAAACTGAGAAAAAGAGAAAGAGAGAAAGGGGAGAGAGGACGGAACAATATTAAATGTATTACAATCTCCATATTTATTTCTTGAATAAAAAAGAAAACAACGCCTATTGTTTTGATGAAATTTTTTTCAGAAGAGGTACCCCTTTTCCTGAGATGCAAGACATTGATGTAATGAAGCACTATTTCCTACATACAGCATTGTATCACTTTTTTTTTAAACTGTGGGAAATGGAGAATCTAATTGTACGAAGCACACACTATCTAAATAAAAGTTACCAAAATGTCAATTTTTTCTACTTATTTGTGTTTCTATTTTTTCTTTTCATTTCCTTATTCCATTCTCCTTCCCTCTCTCTTCCCTTTATTCCAGTTACATAGATGGATCACTTTTTTTCCTTCTCAACTTTCCTGATCTTTTCAGTTTCTCCATCTTTTTCTAGTCCTTCCTTCATTCCTGGGCTCTTTTCTACTACCCATTTCCCAAACCACTACAGAATCATGTTCTGTATTTGGTGACCTTGCCATCCTTCCCTGCAGCTACCACTTTGTTCTTTGAAACTACTGGTGTGTTTCTAACTTTTCTTCCTGTAGGGCTCACGTGTTTCTCTCTTCCTTTCTATCATTTGTTTTGTTTGCCACACCCAAATTCAAATCTCTGTTCCATTTTTACCTCCTCCACTTTCCATGCTACTCCCTTTTCTCTCCTCTTCTTTGCCACCAACTGCAAACATATCCCACTGTCCCCAGGCGCAAGAGGTGATACTTCAGCAGCCAGTGCCTGGCTCACTTTTCCCAGCAGTTGGAGCTTGTTACAGATGTCTTTCCAACAGCTGCCCTCTGTCATTAACTCTGCCAGATGTCACTTCAGCTCACATTGCCATGGACATGAGCCACCACATAGTGCTCTCTCACCATCATACACCCTGCAAATTTTCATCATTGCTGTAAGTCACAGGTTTCTCTTTTAACTGCTATGAAATGTCGCTAGATATTAGATTGGTGGTGACCATCCCAAATGCCACTACTTGCATTCCATCTGCCATGGGAGTCTCCTTAGTTCTGGCAACATAGGTTTTCCTGTAAATGAACTAGCTACATACTTACATACTCTGACTCTACCCTACCTCCAGTTTCCAAAGACCAGAGTTACCAGTGGTCCAAAATGCTGTTCTGTGAAAGCTACGTCTGCTGCTACCAAGAGGTGCAACTCTGCTAGGTTTCTTCCTAGTACCATGATGAACTGCAATCGGCTTCTTCATACGAAGCCAAATATTCCCTCTTCATATGAGGGATGCCCAGGATCGCACACTTGTCATGAATTTACACAGTGAAAGATGCTCTTTCATTCCCCCTTTCAACACTTAATGGATGAAGAACTGTATTTTTTACCAGAATAAATAACACTAACAGGGAATTTAAAATGTCAGGTGTCATATTTCTTCTTGCTGATCACTTGTTATCTCTGACTGCTGTCAAACAAAAGATACGGAGGAAATTCATTAGAATAAAGAGTATCTTCCAGAGGCAGGTTGATTTATGGCCATGATGATTATAACTAAAATTCTGTATGTTTGCATATCTCTCCTTACCAGTGTGTAGTTCATGCCACTTTGGTGTATTCTTTTTCCACATAGCTTTAATTAGTCTTCCTGCAGGATCCACATTGCTGTATTGGTACATGTGATTGTCCCTTTCTCTTTCCTAGTATTTAAAAAAAAGTGAAAGGACAAAACAATGATAATAGCTTTTGCTGAATACAGAACAAAATACTGGAACTACAGGTGCTTATGAATCAGTGACATTTTGGTGTGCATAAAGAAAAAAACAAGTTGAGCTGAAAAACCCATTTACCATTTCTAAAAAATATTTTAAGAGTGGAAATAAGGAACATCAAGTTAAATATATTGTGTAGTTGAAGAATATAAACCAAAAGAGGGAGTAATGCTTCTTTACCTTTGGTCGCATTGCCTATACTAACATCATTCTTCCCATTCAAAATAATTATTTGTGACTGCCCCAAAATGAGCATTTTATTATTATTATTATTTCTCACCCTATTTTTTCTCCATTTGAACTTTTCCACATGCTTAAACTAGCCACTCCTCATATAGGGGAGCTAGATGAGTTTTTTCATCAGAGAAGTTTCTAACCAGTAATTTGCCCACTAAAGGGCACTGTTTACTGCAGTAAGAAAGGAATACTTTCCTTGCTCTGCATAGGTTATACTTAAGGCTGAGCTAAAAATCTAAAAAGATTGACTTTAAGGGCTGACTTTCTTATTGAAAAATACTGTTTGCCCAATTAATATTAATATGAAATCATTGACTTTATTTTTTTTTTTAGCAAGTCTCTCCATGCTAGAATGATGAAAATTTAACTAGATAAAGACTGCGCATGTGTGTCTGTGAGAGAGAGAAGGAAGGCATCTTCCGTGTTCAGACAGGGAGATCTGCTTTTCAGGCTGTATAAACAGCATGAAGAGTAGCACCATAAAATACGTAAGGTCACAGGGCGGACAGCTTGGGGCATTTGGAAAAGAGCTCTCTGAGCCATGCTGCACAAGGAAGCACATCAGCTTGACATGAGGATAAACCTGTGGACTGCGTACTACTGTGTCGCTGTTGTATCGCTGATGGAAGACATGTAACTAGGCATGGGCGCATGCAGCTCCAGCAAACCTCCTTACACTTAGACAATGCCTCCTGCTGTATTATCTCCAGCTGCTGGTTTTGAATCTTATTCATTTGCGTCACACAAATTAGTGAGATTTGCGCACTCTGACCTGCTGCCCCAAATGTAAGTGCCCTGCTTGATCCCCATCCACCCTCATGTTGGTTAGTCACTTCACCTCCTGCGACTATGTCTGCCAGATGCTACCGGTTGTCTCTCATTGACCCGCAGATGGCTGGGGAGCCAGAGAAACCCCAGGAGACACTGCACTGAAAGATTCATTCTACAGCTGCGGCCTAGCATTGTGGTCCCTCTGCCATGATGTGACTTGCCGCCATCAGAGCACTGGGTATGTCCCGTCTCGCCTGCTGAACAAAGGCGCGGTGTACGCCTCACGGGGCAGGCCCCCCGCATGCACCGAGGGCTATTCCATCACAAAACCAGTCTCTTCAATCGCCACGGCACTGAAGGGAGGAAAAGGGGCTCGGGCAGAAGGCAGCCATTCCTGTTCTCGTCAGAACACTGCTGCGCCTTGAGGCAGCAGGCGTCCGCGGGAAGCCCTAGAGCAGCCTCTCTGCTGCAGAACCCCAGGCGGGCCTGGTGGGGACCGCGGTGAGGTGAGGCGGCAAGCGGCTCTCAGGGCGGGAAAGGCTCCCCTCAGAGCCCGGCTCGGCGGGGAGTGCGGGGGGGTGAAGGCGATCCCCCTACCCCCCCCGCGGCGTTATGTGAAATCTCTGCCACACGGGTGAGCGGACGGTGACACACGGCTCGCCTGTGTCAGTCACCCGGCCCGGCCCTGCCCGGCCATTACCCACCGCCGGGCGGGGCCCGCCCCCCACTCTCCTCTCCCCTCAACGCGGCAGCGGTGCAGCGCGGGAAAGGAGCGAGCTCTCGCCCCGCCCCGCCCCGCCCCACCTCGCTCCGCCCCGCCCCGCCCGCAGCGCACGTGGCACCCTCGACTGGGCTGGTCACGTGACGCAGGCTCCGGGCTTCCCCCCCCTCTGCACCCCCCTCCCTTCCCTCCGCGTCTGACCCCGTCTCCCGTCGGGTCAATAGCAGGCGGCAGCGGCGCATGCGCGGCGGTCTCGCAGCACGCCCCCGCCCTGCCCCCCCCAGCCCGTCTCCCTCCGCCCTATATAAGGCGGACGCGGCGGGGTTCCCGGCTCCGCAGTGTGCGTGGGCGGGCGCGGCGGTTCCGGGCGGCGGTGCGGCGACCCGCGCAGCCTCCTGCCTCCCCTCAGCCCGGCCCGGAGCGGCCTGGCTCGGCCCAGCTGGCGCCGCCGCCGCCGCCGCCATGAGTTCGGGAACCCCCTACATCGGCAGTAA
>JAVKLA010000010.1:28400265-28422557 GCA_034782735.1 Sagittarius serpentarius
AGTTCGGGAACCCCCGACATCGGCAGTAAGAGCAGCCTGATCTCCAAGGCGCAGATCCGCTATGAGGGCATCCTCTACACCATCGACACCGAGAACTCCACCGTGGCGCTGGCCAAGGGTGAGGCGGCGCGGCGGGGCCCTCCCGGAGGGGGGGGCGCGGGCGGGCCTAGGCTGGCTCTGGCGCCGCGGCCCGGCGCTCGCTGAGGGGACGCGGGGAGCCCGCCTCGCCCGCCGCCTCCGTCCCCTGAACAATGAGCCCGGCCTGGGCGAGCGGCGGCCGGAGCCCGCCCGCCTCGCCCTGAGGGGTCTGCGGCGAGGCCTGCGGCTCGTCCGCGCTTGCGGCGGGTGCGGGGAGCTGGGGGGCGGCGGGGTTGGAGCCCCGTGCCTTCGGCGCTGCTGGCTTTCCGTGAGTCAGCATTTGGGAGGCCGCTCCGCGACGCGGGGCCGGGCACGGGCCGTGGCGGGGGCTTGCTGCGCCTCCCCGGAGGGATGCTTCGAGCCGGCGGGGCGAGCAGGGCCCGGGGTGCTGAGGAGCCCTTGGTTTTCACGGGAATTTGCCGGTCCCCTGAAGAGGAAGAAGAGCTGCCAGCAATGCTGGCCCCTCGTACTATTGTCAGAGCCAGAAAGGTGATGGTCTGCATCGGTGTTCGTGGTTTGGTTCCTCTCCCATTTGTACGTGGATGCTCGGCAGTATCTCGGTGCTTGGCTTCAGCAGGGCCCCAGGCCGGTGGTGGGGAAAACAGGGTGGATGTTGATGTGTCTTTGTTCCTTTTGTGATCAATAACTGGACTCTGCTCAGGTGAGGAGGGTGAGAGCTGGTGTACGGAGCGCTGTGGGCTATCTGTACGTAGGTCTGGCTCTTCCTACCTTGTAGGCTGCTCATCAAGGCTTTGCATCTTGTTTCCCTGTAGAAATAGTGATCTTTATCTTCTACTTAAATGGTGTCATTTGGATTCAGTTGTCACCTGTGCTGGGAACTCCTGTATTTACTCTGAGAAAAACCTGCCCTGTCTAGTTTAGTCTCTCAAGCAAGATCTTATTTCTGTAGTGCTTTTAATGTCCAGCTTGGCTACTTCAGCTAATGTGCATCACCTTTTTCTTTGCCTTGGTTTTGTCCTTCCCTGTTCTGGGAAGTTTACACCTTCTTCATTGCCTTCAGCAACCCATCAGGATTGTCCACAAACCAAACATCTTTTGTTTTGAAAGACTTATCTGCTGGCACAAGACGCTGACTTGCCTGATTATCAACTCTCCTCAAGGCGGCTTATGCCACAGTATTTATTCAGTATAACGATGTTTATGTGATGCTGAACATGAGTATTTGACACCTATTAGTGTGTATTCTGAAGTTAAAAATGCGAGTTTTCACAAATTCACTTTTTTCTAGGGATATAACTGTTTATTTAAATGAATAAATGGAGCTATTTATGTTAGTGTTTCACTCAAAGTAACTGAGAGGTTGCAGGAAGGATGCAATTCCTTTACTGTATGTGGAGGAAGGTCTTCACCTTTACCCAGCAGCAAGTAGAAACGATTTCTCACATAGTTCTGGCTTCCACGTAGCACTTGCTACTTCAGAACTTAAGTGGTGTGTTTCAAAGGCATATGTGATTAAAGTGCTTTATGGTGTGAGAAAGTACATGTTCTGTGTAAGATTTCTGGCTGTTCTTGTATTTATTGGTCTTAGTGTTCAGTTTTGATGAACTGGAATACCTAAGAAGTAGTTGTTACAATAGACAGAGAATACATTTTTCCCCACTTAAAGTGCTGCTCTATAAACTTTACAGTACAAACCCTGCTTTTCATTTTAGCTCAGAGGGTTTTTTAAATTTAGAGACTTTATATCGAAATTAGCGTCAGAATTCTGAACGTAGCAACGATGTTGAAGTTGGTGACAGCAGTATCAACCCTGTGCTTGCGGGGGGGACAGCGGTTTAAAACACTTGATCTCTGAAGGGTTAGAAGAACCGTGAATTACCGATGTGCAGTTGAAGTTGTCCAGATAGCTAGTAAATTATTATTAAGCCCTAGATGCCACTGTTTAAAGCTCAGACAACTTCAGCATGTAAGTGCTGTTCTCTTGACTTTTATCATCTGACTGATACAAAGAAAAACGTAAGTTGAAAAAGACCTCAGGAAGGGATCTGGTTCAGCCTCTTACTTGAAGCAGGACTAGCTTAAATTGATTTGTATTTGGTTCCTGTTAAATCTCAACACAGGCACAATATCTTAAACACTGCATAAGGAGATGCCAAGTGTTTAATTAAGCACTGCAAGGAAGTTTTCTGTCTTGTTAGATGTTAAACTTGAATTGCAAACAAAGGATGTTGAAGCCCATTACTGTCCTGTCGGCAATGAACACCAGAAACTTACTCCCCCTTCTGTAAAAGTCTGAAGAAATTAGAGTTTTTGAGCAAGAAACATCCACGTAAGCTCTCCTTTCCAGACATCCAGTCACGCTTGTTATGCTTCCTGACCCTTCTAGCTCAAACAGAGCCCTACACATGAGTACAAACTGTATTGTAAAATGCTAGCTGCAGCGTGGTGTGGAATTGATTTCCTGTTCATCTGTAAACTATACTCACTGTAGCTCTTCATGGGAGACGGCCCTTCAGACCTCCGCAGAAACTTAAAGCTGTACTTTAACGGTTTCTGGCACATCACACTTCAGATGCAGGGGTAGGCATGCTCAATTCCTTGAGCCCTCCCTCTCAAATGCCCTCACTGCTGTTTTGTCTACAGCAAGGACATAGTTTTCCATCTTTTTAGTTAAAGCCTTGGGACCAGCCAGCTGAGAGGTTGCCTGGACAGCTTTAGGCTTTGCAGGTCATGTGTTTCTCCATGTGGGAGCTGACAGGCTGATCCCAGTGCTCAGAGAAGATGTGGTGCTTTCCAAGCTAGCCATAGGATTCTGCAGTAGTCCCTGGATAGCTTTAGTATGTCTTGCCGTGAGCTGTGTGCTGTAATAATCCAATCTTGAACAGGGATATCAGTGGTATGGTTCACATCTAAAAGGCCACAAGCATTGCTTTCAGTTTATAATCTGCTTCTAGTTGACTAGGTTACAGCTGTAATATTATCAAACAGCAGCTGGAGATCTAAAATAACTTGAAGTTAAATACCCTAGGAACCAATGAAGACGGTTGTTCAAAGGAAGTGACTGACAGCTTGTCCTTGCATCAGTTAAGATTCTCTTCCAGTTAGGTGTAAGATGAGGTGCTAAACAGCATCAGTGTGATAGGGACAAAATTTGGCATTGACCAGGCTGTACCTGGAGCTTGCTGCATCTTGTGAGCTCATGTACATGTTGAACAGAGGTGAAGACTGCTTGCAGCACTAACTGCTGCGTGGTGGAAGGAACCACCTGGATACAGCTTTTCATCTCTGCACATCTCTGCACTTCATCTCTGATGAGTAGCCCTGTCTACAACCATTGGTGCTCCTAAAAGTAATAGTATAGTGTACCAGGGATGCTCAGCACTGCGGCTGAGTGGATCTACTTTTTGCTGCCCTTTTTCTGGGGAAGCTGTGGTGTCCCCTGTCGCCTATCATCCATGTGACAGGGCTGTCTGTGCTTATCTTTCCAGCTGTGCAGTGGGAGTGGCAGCTGGCTGGCACATCACCGCAGACTGTGACATGGCAGATGCTTGTGAAAGGTCTGTTAAGGATGTAATTTATAAAGGTACTGCAGGAATCATAGCATGTCCTGTCAGAGAGGTTGAGTGCTTCTGTGGTAACCTGTTAGAAGCAATTGATGCAGCTCCAATACAGAATTCTAACATTGCCAGAAAGCATACATCAAACCAGTGTGTGCAGGTGCTTATCTGAACTGGCAAAGCTTCACAAAGACAAAACAACTAGACTAGTAGACTTGATGAGCTTCTGTAACTTGTGGCTGAATGAGTATCTGTGACCATGCTCATCTCTAGCCCATTTCAAGCTTTCATGTGTCAGTATCTGCTGTTACTATGCTACCTATTTTCCTGCACTAACAACCCAGTAAGTCTGAGTCTGATCTCTTCCTGTTTAATGGCTCAAATGAATTTATGCTTCTGCCTGGCAGCTGCCACGCAGTCAGTTGCAGCCTTTTTTCCCCTCTAATGTGTAACATCACTGGTTAGTACCTGCTCAGGTGTTCCGATAGCTGGGATGCAGTAAAGCCTTGGTAGGCACTGAGGTTTTAGATTTTTCAGTAAAAGCTTGCTTTGTAGTCAATGGAATATTAATCATAAAATCAGTGGCATGGAGTAGAGGGAGAATTTTAATAGGAAGTTCTTGTCATTGATAAGACTTTACCTCTATCTGTATAATAAATATATGAAACCAAAGGTGCAAATTTGAGCTCTGAAGCCTTCTAAGATTATTCCCCTGCTGCTTCAGGGGTCTCTCCGGTGGTCTGTTGCAGTGGCAGTTGTCTCAAGCTGAATGCCTGCATGGGACAGGTGCTGGGGAGGGAAGGGGAATATGGCAGTATAGCACTGTGGGGAAGTCCTTGGTTTTGAAGTAGATTCTTCACTCCAGCTGGTCTATGGTCTTTACCTTCACAGCTTGATGTAAACAAAAATGTTTATGCAGGCTGCTGAAAAAGCTGGCATTTGAGGTAACAGATGTGTTTGATAAGGAGATTCAGGGTTCTGGGGGTGACCTTTTTTGTTACTTTTGGCAAGTATTACAAGGGTACTTTTTAATTGCATAAATAACTTGCACAGTGCTGCAATGGTAACACTGGACTAACAGTAGTCTCTCTCATGCTAAAGTGCGATCCTTTGGTACTGAAGACCGGCCTACAGACAGACCTGCTCCTCCAAGAGAAGAAATCTATGAATACATTATTTTTCGAGGAAGTGACATCAAAGACATCACTGTCTGTGAACCTCCAAAAGCTCAACATACTCTGCCACAAGATCCTGCCATTGTTCAAGTAAGTTAGCCTGAAGTGGTGATAGAAAGCTATGATAAAACATTGGTGATGAATGACTTGATTTTGGTATAAACTTATAAAAATGAAGGCCAGTAAGTGTCTCCATGAATCTTCAGATTGAAGCATCCTGAAGTTTGTTGTAATGTTTGAAACAGCAGCATTAAAGACTTCAGTCAGCAAAGACCAGAGCTAGTTTACCTAGCTGAGAATGCAGGAAAATGATAGAGGTGAACTAACCCTTCTCTATATTTACTTAAGCTTTAGTAATGCTGTACGTGAAGTAGAGAATCACTGCCAAAGCGAGTTGATGTCTGGACACTGTAAATAGAAATGTACTTTGTCTTGTTGCAGTCTTCACTGGGCTCTGCCTCTACATCATCCTTTCAGCCACATGTGCCTTACAGCCCATTTAGAGGTATGCCACCTTACAGCCAGCTTGCTGCCAGCTCTTTACTTAGCCAGCAGTATGCAGCTTCGTTAGGTTTAGGTAAGTAAAAACTTCACTTGCTAGAATAAAGGTACAGTCCTTGTATGCAGCTACTGTGAAACCAAATAACAGTAACTAATACTGAATTCCTTTCCAAGTGTCAGGCTTCAACAAGCAGTGAATAAGTAGTTAACAACTTTGTGCAATGCTCTTACTGGAAGGAGGCCTGCATTTCACTTACACACACACAGATGCACACGAAAGAAACAAACTAAATAGCTGAAGTTTCTTTCTGAAAGTAATACCTAACAGTTGAGGCCAGTTCATTTCTAACCTAACATACCTTACATGCACATCACATGTAAGAACAACTTGTATTCCAAGAGAGGACTGTAAATAAGCTGCTCTAATGCTGTTCTAGAGATTCTTGTATCTCTTTCCAAGTCCTTCAGATGTTTCACTACCTTGTATCTTATCCACATATCTTTGCTTTCTCTTCTTCCCTCTGTCTCTTCAGAGAAATTGGTAAGCCCTCCAGCATCAGCAGCTGCTTCCAGCCCTAGTTCTTCTCCGTCTCCACAACCTGTTTCAGAGCCTGACATGTCTTCAGAGCCCCATCAGCTCTCTTCCAAGGGTAACAGCAGTTTGAGGACTCCAAATATTTGGAAGAACTGCATGGCACTTGCAAACACTCTGTTCTTGTTAACCCCTCCTAGAGTGATAGTACTTGTATGGGTAATGCTAGTAGAACTAGTTTGTTCTCAGCTATTTTTGACATTCATTACATGAAGTATTCCTCCTGTCCTAGAAGTATCATTTAGAGAGACAGAAAGTACAGGACAGCGGATCCTCTTGTGTAAGTATCAGGAGAGGGCTGAGGTTTAGGGATATTGGTGTGCTGTATCCTATCCAGGAACATGCGTCACCTTAGAGACTGGGCAAGGAATTATTTAGTCTTTCCTGGAAAGACAAGTACACTGCTTAAATTGTGGGTGGCCTTGCTGTTAAAGACATAGGTTAATAGAAGATTCAGGAGTGTTGCTGTAATTGAGGAAATATCAGGATAGATTTCATGCATGAAGGGGCATAGTACCTTGTCAAGACTCCCAGTTAGCAAAGCATGACTAACAGTAAGCAATTTCTGAGTTGTGGTAAGCTGCGATAACATAGTTCTGGCTGCTTGCTTCTATGTGTAAAACCTTTTAAAGGAGGTTGAGTAGAGATACTAGACTGACCATCCTCAGAGCAGAGAGACCAGGTGCAGCCTGCATTTAAACATGGTAATTAGTTTCATCTGTGTTTAACTTAAGCATGTATGCTTGTTTTGGCATGAAACTGTTTTTACTTACTCTCTGGTTTTGGCCATCTATCTGTACATACTTTCTCAATATTCTGGCTAAGCTTTGAAACTTTCTCATGTTAAACTTGCACAGCAGCTTTGTCCTACTGAATAATCCTTAGGATATGTCTGTCGTCTTTGCAAGTTTTCCAGGTGTACATTAATTGGGAACCTGCATGGTGTTACCCTGGGTATATCTCATGTGGACTTGGGTGACCCAGAAGTGTTAGTGGCTTGGTTTGTGTGTACTCTTCAGCTTTTCACTTTTCTTGCTTTTTAAGTATATTCAGTAAAGTTCGCTTCCAAGCAGTTCTTACGCATAACTACATAAACCTGTATGTAGTACTCCAAAACTTCTAATCGAGAATGCAGTGTTTCTTCTGAGTACTGAAGACTGTCACTTTTTAATATAATTGGTGTAAGGTATGCCAAACCATGAAAAGTATTTACATGTTTTGTAGTGTGAATAAATAAGCCTGGATGGAAGAGCAACAGAAGTCTTGGTAACACTTTGGCCTTGACCATGAAGGAATTTTAAAGGGTAACTTTGAGATCCTGGTTTGGTTTCAGGTTTTCTTTGTCTGAAAGCTAATAATAAGCAATGAAGTTGAAGGACTTCTAAAAGCAGCTTACAAAATGGGATATAGTTAAGGTGGTTAAGCTTTTGCTGCAGAACTTTTTTTACAAAGTGGGGAAGCTTCCTTCAGCAGTTTCAAAATGGTGGATTTTCGCTTCAGATTTAAAGTGTTATGTACAGTAAAATCCTGCATAACCAAGGATACATCTAGAAATTAGATTTTGGTGTAAACTGTCAAAGAGACTGACCTGGCTTGCTTAGCTAATGTGTGTCTAACTCAGTTTAAGAAATAAATGGGTAATTTCCTGGTTTTAAGGCTCTGGATTTGAGAGCCACGACTTGTATGGCAGTAGCACCTTATGTAGTGTATATGCCACTTAAACATAGCGTGTAATGATAAACACTCAAGGCTTTGAGTAATTCTTGACAAAATGGTTTCTCGATAGAAGTAGGTAGTGTTCGAATAGCGTTGGCACATTTTCTGAGAGGCACTTAGTCACTGGGATTTTTTCCAGGTGTTGGCTTTCCTTCTGTTCACCCAGTCCGCAAAAGCCCCATGGTAGAGCAGGCTGTTCAGACTGGCCCAGTTGACAACATGAATTCACAAAAGCCACCGCCAGTGAAAGTAACTCCAGGGGTTCAGCGCAATGGACGGCAGGTTCCACAGGGCAACAATAAGACAAATGGTATGTATGCACCGCTTCACCTTTAAAGTGCTGTTCTGAAGCATCCTTCAAAGGTGCATAGCAAGACGAAACTGTTTCGGTTTTGTTCTTGTGCTCCTTTATTAAGTTTATCCTTCTTGTTTGGTAGATACTGTTCAGGCAGCACCTGTGCAAACCCAAGGACAGGTGAATGATGAAAACAGAAGGCCTCAAAGGAGAAGATCGGGTAGGTTAACCTGACACTGAACAGTTGCGTTCGCCTATAAAGGCAAACACTGTTAACTTCAGGGAAGGATTATTGGACAGAAGATTGAGAGCAAAATAAGGCTTGATAAGGCTTTAGGCATCCAGAGATGCTTCCCTAACAAAATAGGTTCTGGAGTCACAGAAGTTCAGAACACTCCAGGGACAGAATTCTACTGTCTTTTCTAGAAACTTGAAGGTACGTTATAAAAATTGATGCTATGAGTTGGCAGCAGCAACTAGATTTCTCTGAAACCTGAAGTATTTTGACTGGGAAGGGCAGCCTGTTTAAGAATTTCCAGAGCTCCTGTAACTGAGAGGAACTATGGAGCCCTCACTTCTGTAGAGCAGAGGTCTTAATGTCAAGACTGCAGTTCAAGCAGAGGTCAAAAGAAAGTTAAATTAAATGCAAACAGATACTTCTGCCCAAGCAAAATCAGAAAAGGCAGGAAACAAAACTTGAGACTCTCAGGTCTTCAAATGAATTTGCCTGAGGGCAGCACTGTAGAAGGGGTTCTAGCTTTTCCAGAAAGGAGTTGATAGTTGTCTCAGCTGGAAACCAGAAACTATACGAAGTATAAGCTCCCTTTGTGGGTAGATGAGTCTTGGGTGGATTTTCTGAAACCAGTGACCTGCTCCTCTTTGCCATCATGACAGGTTTTGTAGACTAATTACAGTACCATGCTTGCAGATGAACAGCAAACAGGAGTTTTCTCTGCTTCCCTCAGCTTTTCTTGGTGTAGTACTTGTTCTGACTTCCTCCCTTCACACTGGAAGGAAAGTTGGGTATACTCTGTCTTAATGGTAAGACTGATGTCCAGGAATGCTTTTCAGAAAATTAATGTGTTGCTGTAATATGTCTTCTGCAGCCAAGTTCAGAAGTTACTTTCAAAGAGGTGTGGCCTAACCACAGGACTGGAAGCCAGAAACTCCTGAGTTCTAACCCTGGTTTCCTCTGGTTCTGAGCAAGTCATTTAACCTCCCTGTGTGTTACCAAGTGTTTAAACTCTCCTGCTTTCAGGAAACAGGAGAACCAGAAACCGTTCTAGAGGACAAAACAGACCAACTACTGTGAAGGAAAATACAATAAAGTTTGAAGGTGACTTTGACTTTGAAAGTGCAAATGCACAATTCAACAGAGAGGAACTTGATAAAGAATTCAAGAAGAAACTGAACTTTAAAGGTTTGTGACTTCATTAAATATGAATTGCTGAGCTAGTAGTAAACACTGCATAGACAAACTCGTTCTGAGAAACTGCATGATTACATGTGGCAGCATCTCAAATCTTGTTTGAGGGAGCAAGAGAACAGATGGCTCTTCAGTACGCATCAAGGAAGTGTAATACGTTTTATTATCTTCAGATGACAAAGCAGAGACGGGGGAAGAAAAGGGGGACCCTGGAGTGGCAACTCAAAACAACGATGGTAATGCAGAGGAGGACCTTCTGGGACCCAACTGCTATTACGATAAATCCAAGTCTTTCTTTGACAACATTTCTTCAGAACTGAAGTCTAGGTGAGTACTTTCTGAAAGCTTTTTTTTAATGCAACTTTAGGCATAGAATTCTAGACATAACTATGTCGCATGGTTTAATTTTTTAAAAGCCTTAATGCCAGAAAGTCAGCAAAACAGTCTTTAGAAGGGAGTATTGTCATGCATTTGATGGCTCACGAGTGATACTAACCAAGCTTCATGCAGTGGGATCAAACAAAAAGCAAGGACTTCAACTGATATGCTTGCCTAAACTATGGTGCAGGAATTTCCAGTTCTGTTTCCCAGTGCTGACTTTGAACCTGTTGATTTTAAACAAATTTCTTATCTTGTTTGTGGGAGGAGGCATCAGGGTCATGCTGTGCTGAAGATGGTGCAACTTGCAGACAGGAGCAAGCTAAGCCTGGAGTTTGGGCAGAGAGAAGGTCAGGTCTGTCTGTGGAAATGCATTAAGTTAAATGTTGGGAATATTAAAAGAAAGCTAATTTTTTGCTGCTGACACTGGTGTTATCAACTGCCTGGTGAGGTCAGACATCCCCTTAGTGTCAGTATGTGAAATTCCCTTGGTAATGTTTCTGCTTCCCTTTCACAAAGCTTTCTTCCAAGTGCTTGCTCTGAGGTGTTCAGGACTAAGCAGGCTCTGCTGTGGAAGAAACGCACTGGTGCTGTGGAGCTACCTCAGCAGCAGTCTGCTGAACCTCAGTTGCGACGGGGCTTCCTGGGTTTCTGGAGGGGCTTCGCTAGAGTCAAGAGTCTGTAGTTTTCAGGAAAAAACAACAGGGTTTGAAATGCTAGTAAGGCCATGTTCAACCCTTTTCTAGGCCCATCTTTAGTTTTCCACTGTGAAAGTAGCTTACAAAAGCCAAAAGCTGTCACTTTCAAATCCATGCTTAGCAGAGGAATTGCGTTAGTAAGCATGTGTATGCTGCAGCTCGTTCTTGTTGCAGTTTAGTTCAACAGAATAGGGTGCTTGAAGCTTCCTAGCTAAAGGAGTCGGTGGCTATTTAATGTTGTATTAAATCTGAATGCAGTCTTGTTCAGTTCTAGGCGTACCACGTGGGCTGAAGAAAGGAAGCTTAATACAGAGACATTTGGAGTGTCTGGACGGTTCCTTCGTGGCCGCAGCTTTCGTGGCGGATTTCGAGGTGGAAGGGGCAGCGGAGCAGCAAGGCGAAACCAAACCACTCACAGAGCTGGTACTGGCAGAGTGTAACTCCAGAGGCAAGTTTTTTTAGCGAGAACAAATACTGTCTCTGAGCCAGGTTTGTCTTAGTCCTTGCCTGAACTGACTATGCAAATTCTTCTGCTCTCTGGTCTCATGGATATATCAAGAATTGCTCCTTATCCTATCTGATCTATCCTTCTATGTGGTAGAAAGAAATACGAGCTATTTTAACATGTTCTTTAACATGTTGATTGTTCTGTTGGTTTCTTGGGCTAGCCTTCTGTCTGACAAAGCAAGAGCTGCCTGTTTGAGCTGAGGCTCTAGCTAAGCATTTCAGTTGATACATAGGTGTGAACTTTGCTTTTCTTTTTCTTGGGAGAAGATCCCCATGATATCAAATCTAATTCTACCTTTTTTTCTGAATAGGTTCTAACATCTCTCCTGAGAGGATGAAACTGTATATAGAAAGAAAACAACCAACTGCTGCACTAATGTGGGAAAATGGTTCATATTGTTTACTGTCTCAGCTCAAGTGACAGAAGTTCATGTACTACTGCTTATATTCTGGACTTATTTTGGACCAGCAACTGTCAGCTGGAATATTCTTTGGAAGAGGGAATGTGTTCAGGGGTACCTTCTTCAGGGTGTCTTTTTTTGTTTGTGTTTTTTTTTAAGTGCAGACTAACTTACATGGTTCTTCTTTCTGGGTCTCTCAAAGGCTGCTATAGTCTAAGCTTAAAGTCAGACTCCTTTTCTGAACCCTGAAGAAGTGAAATCATGCTATTTTAACATGGAACCAAAGCTCACTTGAAAGAAACCAGCTATAATTTGTTTGTTCTGAGTAACCAAATGGATTCTTTGGTGCTGCTGGTCTCACTGTTCTCGGCAGCAGGTGTGAAGTAGCACTTGGTATCTGGAAGAATGGATTCCTGGTGCTGAGGAGTTATGTATATTGTCACTTGGGAATACTGGATTGTTGATCATGTAGTAGTGTAAATGACTGTACAACTGTTTGTTGGCTGGTACTGATGTGGAGGTACTGCAGGTTTACACAGAATGGTGACTCTCCCTCGAGCTGAAGGGTGCTGGGTGTTCCTCAGAGGCTTGGAGCTCCTTACTGGGTCTGGGCAGTGTCGGGGCACAGTGTGCCGTGTCCTCGGTGGGACAGGGGCAGCAAGTGTCTCTGCTCATGTGCTCAGAATAAAGAGGCTTTGGCAGTAGTTGGCTGTCTGGGAAGGAGATCTGGGGCTCTGACTTCTTCCCTCGGTTTGTACCTCGCTCATAGGTGGTACCAAACGCAAACAGTTCTCTGTACACTAGTAGACTGTGGTGGAACACTATGGAATGTTTTCATTAAACTAGGGATTGGAGTCCATATAATGAAGCTTAACAGATGGGCATGTTTAATTTGTTTCCTCCATACCCCCCATACTGTAAATAGTTTAGTTGTTTTTCTTTTGTTTTTAAAAGTCTGTATGTGGGGAGAGGGGCTGGGAGGGAGGGGTTACATTTGTTTGCATGATAAGTGGGTTAAATTGCTGTAGGCATGTGTCCCTTTTGGTTGGTAGGGAATTTTGTTGAAAAAGCACCTTGATGACTGAACCCCTTACATAGCTAGAATTTTTTAGTTATGCATTGACCTAGGTTACTGTAAAAGCTTGGATTTATTTTTGTAGGACTTTATTGCTAAGAATTAGAACATAGCAGTGGGGCTGCTCTTTGGAGTAATGTAAATTGTAATTATAATAAACATGTAAATGTTTAATGTATCCCTCCTACTTTGTTCTGTACGTAGCTCAGTAACATCAGTCTGGACAACTTGTCAGGTACCTGTCTTAGCAGGGCTCAAGTCTAAGAGGAAACTGTGCTGCAGCTCTGCAAAGTCTTACACAGTATTTGAAAAGGGCTTAAAACCCTAATCCAGGCACTGACCCCCCTCATCACTGTTCTCCTGTGTTCTGGCATTTGGCTCTCTTGTTGAGGAATCAGCCTAATGAGTGTTTCTGTTGCCCAAACCGCTCTGAGCGTGCACCTCCCTCTCACTACCTGGTGGAGCTGGAGGCCCTGGGCTGGTGGGGCTTGGCTAGTTTGTTTTGGGTGGCAGTGCTGCTGGTTCAGTAGCCACGAAAGCCTTTGGTATCTGGGCTCCCAGCAGCAAAACAGGGTGTGCGCTGAAACAGCTTGCTGGGAGGCTGCTGCAAGCCTCTAAGTTCTGTGCTGGCAAAACAGCCAGTGTGACATCAGGTGTAAAGATGGAATTGCACTGCCAGAGTCAACTGACTTGTCTGAGGTGGCTGTGGCAAAATGAGAAATCATCATTAACTTGTGTGATGCCTTTATCAATTTTTAAGGCAGTAATTCCCCTTGTTTCTACAGTAGAGCCTCAGATCTAATATATTAGACACAATCACTGTTACTGACACTGCTGAAGTTACTGTAGCAGGGATGTCTCCCGGTGTTTCTGAGTTGATCCCTGTACCTGGCTCCTGCTCTGTGGGAGCAGTGTGAGGGCTCACTGGCCCTGGCTCAGCCCCTGGGCTTGTTAACGGGTGAGCCCTTCTCCCCTGGGAATGCTCATTCCTGTTGGGCCTGGGGCAGGCGGTGACCCCTGGGGCTCTGTTGCAGCCCTGTCAGCTGCCAGGTGAAAGATTCCCAACGTGCAGGAACTATGGTGGTGACTTCTGCAGGGAAGCCAACGCTGCTCCTGTAACTTCAACCTTCCAGCCCAAGGACTGATAAACGAAACAACACTGTATTCCAGCAGCTTGCCTTCTCTAGCTGGTGAGCTCTAGTGCTTTCCTGAGCAGAAGCAGCACCACAGCTGTCCTGTCCTTGATTCCTGTGTGATAGTCTGCCCACGCCTTTCTGCTTTGTCGCGTTTAGCTGTAAACAGCTTAGTTGTGGTGTGCAAGGCCAGGGAGTGTTTGAGTTACTGCAGGTTTGTGTCTGCTGCCTGGAGCCCTCCTGTCTGAGAAGCCGCCCTAAGGCCCCTCAGGGGGTGGGAGATGTCCTGGGGCTGGGGCTCCTCTAGCTGGGCTGCCTCTTGCAGGGTACTGGGATGCTCACAGTCCTGGCTGTGCCTGCTGCCAGCAGAGTCTTACTTTATACCTGTGAAAGCATGTGTTGGTTGTCAGTAGCAGACTGAAGAGCTGCCTTCAAGGGCTGTTTCAGTTCTACCCCTTTGGTGGAGATAAAAGAGGGAAACTTGTATAACAAGGGGGCCCCTGTTGCTATTGCAGGCAGGTGCTGAGCCTTGTGGGCAAGAGCTCAGCTGTGGGAGAGGCCTGAGGCTTCTCTGAAATGGGAAAAGCCACCACTGAGCACAACTAGTGAAGTGACCAGCTTCCCTCTTCCCTGAAAGCTGGGAGTAGGGAGATGGCCCTGGGAGTACAGACCAGATGGACAAAGCCTTCTAATGTGCTTAACTTAAGGGCTGTATTGAAAGATAAACAAGGCCCCAGAAACAAAAGAAAAACCCAATTTTTAACATGGTGATGGGGATACAGGGGCTGGTGTCAGTCCTGTTCACCCTGCTGCAGCAGCAGCGACAGGAGCCCCACTCTGTTCTGTACCCACCTTGTTTCAGTGCAGCACAGGCCTGTGTTCCCCAGTGCCTGCAGGAACAGCCTCGCCTTGGCCAGAGCAGGTTGTCCAGCCCCTGCCCCTGCCTGTTTCTGCCTTCTCCATGTCACAAAGGGCTGTCCTTACCAGAGGACTGTCCTGATGAGCCTTCCTACAGCACGGAGATGGTAACAGCAGCAGGATCAGCTGGAAAGAGCTTTTCAAGGGCCAGAACTGGACAGTGGAGATGCCATGATGCAAATACCTACCTGAAATAAAATTCCCTATTCCTGCTTGCATGTCCTTTGGGCTAGTTTTAAAGCTTTTGAGTAAATGCTTGTCACCTGACACCTTCACATGTATGTACTTCTAAGTTTATTACATCATACATCTTAACATTTGCAGTGAGTAGCTGGCACAGAGCAGATCCTGCCTCTCAGGAGCAATGTGACTGGTGCACAGCAGCACAGAGATCTCTGCCTCTCTTGCAGCGTGTCAGCGATCTCCCTCTGCTGAAGGAAAGAGAGAACTGGCTCACACAACTGCTGGGACTGGGAACAGCAGACAGGTTCAACCAGAAACCACATTAAACCCTACTCCAGTGGGTAAGATGTACAGAAGCAGCAGTGTGAGGGTAAATACAAAAGGAGCTTTATGGTTTAATGATGCTGTATGTAACATTTGTTGTAGTTGGTTCTAGCATTAGGAAGCTACTGGCTATAAATCCCCCAGTGGGCAGTCACAACAGCAACACTTTATTCTGAACCAGATGAATAATGCATCGTTGATGTAAGCACCAAGTCATGCACCTCTGCTGCAATGACATGCCTGCAACAGGTACTCCTCATGCTGACCTCCCAAAACATGACCCCCGCCACCTTCAGAGGTGAAGCTAACACCTGCTGCCACAAGGCTAATGCCTGGACCCTAGCCCTTCTGAAGACAGTAGTGAGGGAAGAAAAAGCGTAATGCCAGAGTAGTTATGTTCTGTTGAGGCTGTAACGCAACCCTTGAGACAGCTACTTAAAAAAAGAAAAATAAAGGCGAGAAGCTAACAACAGAGACGGTGTGGAAAGGAATCATTAAAGAAAGTGAAGGGTCCAAGGAAAAAAAAAAATTGCAAAGTCTTTGTCCTTTAATGGGTCACTACTGCTGTTCTGTAGCCAAACAGTCCTAGGTAATTAAAATCCAAGGAACAGTCAGATTTTTTTAAAATGACAGCTTTAAAAAAAAATCAGTAGGTTTATTGTAGGTCTCAAGAGGGGCACAGTATGAATAAGTGGAATGCCTACATATTGTCTATACAGAATAACCCATCACTTGAATTAAAAAGAAGCAGCTAAGCAGTTGAGTTTCATTCATCATGATGTTTTCTTCTGTTTTTTCTTTTCATTTTCTTCCTTTTCTTTTTCAATTTCAGCAACATACTTCTCAATTTCTTCAGGGTTTAGGATCTAAAACAGAAACACAGGTGACCCTCAAGATACTAACAGAACTTAGAGGCTTTTATTTAAGCGGTTCTAGCTCTGACACAGAAAGTTAACTGGTATTTATGCAGACACAGGTATCTTGTGTAGACACAACAACGTTCCTTAACAAAAAGTATTTGCCAGGGCAGAACTTGAGATTAAGGGCTGGAAGTTAAAGCAGATCAACAAGGACCCTATCAGAGAAACCAGCTACAAAGGGAGAAAAGCAAAACAAAGACCTTACCTTCAGCGGCTGTTCTCGCCTCATAACCGCCAGCTCAATGTTCTTCCCACCAGACTGCACGACCTTAACAAGAGTTAGATCTAGGTATTAGGAGCGTGTCCATTAACTAATCCTAACAAACCCCTTTCAGGTCTTCCTAGGAGGAGAAGAGATACAGATGGGGAGTATTTTGCTCATTAGCTCTAAGCTCTCAACTCCAGTAGCACTGTAACTCTCAAAAAATAAGCGTCTTCGTTCTGGCATCAGCGCACCCAGTGGCTGGTGAAAGACACCACATTTCCACCATCTGACTTTTGAAATTTTCTGTATCTTACACTTCAATACAGAAGTAACATTTTCTGCATATGGCTTAGCACATCTTCGGTGCATTTGTTTTAATGCCCAAAACTGAAGCCTGTTTTTCTCCCCAGGATTGCTAGTAAGTTCTTCTGTGTAAGCTACAGAAATCGTTATCTGAAATATTCTGAACCTTGAATTTAATCCCACACCCATGGCCTACAATGAACAGTTTTCACTGATCCTTTTATAGTACTTTCCTGTGACACACACAAAGATGCTCATGTGCTCACATTTAAGAAGTTAATCCAGACATACAGTGAGAAGTCACACAAGGGATCTCAAACAGACTCACCTCAAGAAGAGCCTTGATGACAAGTTTAATAGTTAGATCATCCGTTTCAATGGCTTCATCAGTATAGTTTTTCTCCAGGAATTCACGCACAGATTTGGCTCCTCTGCCAATGGCATTAGCCTGGAAACATTGAGGGGAAAAAAGATAATGAATGGAAGTTTAGAAAAGACTTCATTTACAGAATAAGCAAGAAACAGGAGCTGTGCAGTTACATAATCTGAAACCAATTTGGGATCACCATGTATTTTTCAGGAGACTGAACATGTTACTTCCCACATGTCATACAGACAGTTGTCAGGCACAGGCGGTGGGGTTTTGTTTTGTGGGGTTGTTTTGTTTTTTTAAAACAGGACAAAATTTCCCAACTAAAACTGAACTGCAGACTGCCATTCTCAGTAAATTTGATCATTAAGGATTTTTGCAGCTGTGAGCCAGCACCATCTGCCAGTGAGATCTCCTTTCTACACCAGTCTCTCTTTAAAGGAGACATTAACTCACAAATACTTCATTACTTCCCCACAAGAGGCAGAATCAACTCACCTTCCAAGCATGGTATGTACCAGAGGGATCGGTCTGGTACAGCCGGGGGGTTCCATCAAAGTCAAATCCCACGATAAGAGCAGAGATACCAAAAGGTCTGCGACCATTGCTTTGTGTGTATCTCTGATCAGAAAGAAGAGACGCTTACTTCAGAAGTGATTCTAAAAACATTTTTAGAGCGGAAAGCAGACACTGTAGAAATTACAACCACAAGAGGTACCAGAAATATTTTTAGCGGCCTCTCTTACCAATCTACCTGTTCAAGTTAGGATTCCGTATCTTACACAAGACCCAAAGCAAGACAAGGAAGAGGTGGTTATTGTTCAGCCCCTGTTCCTAACCCGTTAAGTTTGCTGTGCGATTACAGCTATCAGGAAGAACCTCCCTCGGCTGCTGGGTGGTGCTGAAAGGCAGGCAGAGCGAAGTCTGCCAGCCCAGGTGTAACACCGTGCTTTGACAAGCACACTTAGGAAGCCAAAAAAAGAGGATGATGAAACCTGAACACAAAGTCACGTTTTCACCAATGATTTGCAACAATTCCATCAGAAAGCACGGCACCCTCTGCGGTGACAAGCAGGCTACAGCAACGCCTGTGTTACATACAGCCCTCCTGCTGACACTGGGCTGGCAAAGTCATTGCCACATTGCACACCGGAAGCGGCCCATGAACACCAGCAGCATTATTGCAGCAGGAATACTGTGCGAGATTTATGGTTTGTAACAGTTTTAGAGAAATCGTGAATGTGCCAGAATGAAAGACACAAATGTGAGATTACTGTAAAGGAACAAAGTGAAACTTTGGAAAGTAGTATCTGCTCTGGCAGGCTAGTGATTATTACAAGAATTATGCTATTATCATCATCACTATACTAACACATGTCTGTGCCTAAGTAAATTATACTTTTTCTAATCCCTACTAGTTGCTGAAAATCAGTTTAACACATTGGCAAATTAATAATTTTATCACAGAACGCAGTTGGGCGTATTTTGACCCTGTAATTCATTTTACATTTATGAATATCAAACATAAACCATCCTAAGCACTGGACTGATTTGCTTCCCTCTTACCCCTCCCTGCAATGGCTCAGTAGGAGGAAAAACAAACAGGAGCCACAAAGACATTCTAACAATAACACAGCACCATTGTTATGAGAGTCAGTTAGAGCTGTAGATTAGCAGAGTGTTCCTGATGATACCACAAATGTAGTTATGCAGTCTTTACAAGTACTAATTAATTTCTTCATCTTGGGGAAAAAAAAAAAAAACAAACAAAACACCAAACAGTAATCAATCCTCCTTTTCTATTATTACATCCCTATTTCCAATAGACAGCCGCAATGTGTTTTGTTACGCTGATTTTTACCAGCTGAGAACAGGGCCAGCACAGACATTTTACGTATTTAGTCTGAAGCGCTGTTTGTCAGGACATATTTTTAAGCATCTCTGTGCGGTCCAACGTACCTGTTTCAGACTAGCAATGTAACGCGTGATGTACTCCACAGTGACAGGATCCTCCACTGTAAGTCGGTGGCTTTGACACTCCACACGAGCTCTATTTATAACTATTCTGGCATCAGCCGTCAGCCCTGAAATGAGAGTGTATTCTCAGATTCATGCTTCGTACCGTACGCACGAATAAAACAACTGGTCTTGCCCCAAAAGGCTCACAACGTCAGTGTCAACAGCAATGAAAAAAAGCACATGAGAGACCACACTTTCTCAGGTTTGCTGAGCAAGAATAGCATTTTTAAGGCAACAGAAAGAAGCTAATGTACCAAAACAAGCAGAAGATTTAGTTCATAGCTTTCATGTTTTTGAGTTAGGTAACACATGCAATTTTGAACCAAGTCATCAGAATATTACTGACAGACTGACAGCATTCCATTTAACAGCAAATGAGCAAGGCAATCTCAATTCTCACACACTGGTTTTATTTCTTATGCAGTCCCCCTAACTATAAGCCAAGTTTATCCGCACAGCAAATCTTGTCTAGTTCATGAGGCTACAGCAGCGTGATGTTAGTTGACAAAAATGAGTATGAGCCTTTGAAAAAAAATTTAAAAGAAATTTATTTCTTTACTCCTTAGCTAATGATGACATTTTCAATTTACAGCCTTGCTTCTATTACAGAACTTTTACTCAAGCCTGTGAACCCACTTGCACATATCACAGCCCTTAGCTAAGGAAGCAAGGCAGCAGAAGTAGCTGAGCCTCTCACTCCTGCACACTAGATCTAAAACCCATTATTTTTGCCGGTTAAATCAGATCTCCCCTTAAAGCATTACTAACACTGACACAAAGATTTTAAACTACTTGAAGAGAGGAGAAACCTTCTGAAATACATTTTCTCTCCATTAACTTTCATACCTCCTGTTTAAGCTTTGAACAATGGAAATTAAGGCATTTGGAACAGGAAGGATGTGGAACTAGAATATCTATGCTTCAAATCCAGAGCTGTTCATTCAGGAGGAGTCTTCTGAACTAGAACGGAGGAGATTTGTCTTCGTTTTATGCAAGACTGCAAAATTTAGCTTTTTTGGCTTGATGCATGTGGCAAAAGGTGCTCATGACTGATGAATGTCTCTTACAGCTCCTGTGATATGTATTAATAATACGTATTTTATATAATATATATAATTTTAAAATATTTAATATATATAAATTAAATATATATATTTAAACAGGACATATCTGTATCTGTGCCCATGACACATCAGTGCTCAGTCTTCATCCTCACATTAAACCTAGAGGACCTTAGTAACTTTAACATGTATTTCCTATCATTAGATCATTGGCTTGCTCTGTACATTTATCCATAGAGTAGGCTACTCTTATTTAAAAAAGAATAAGCAACCATGGAAATATACTCCTTTCCCACAGTCCTCAGCCAGTTATGCTAAGTATTTTATGTTGTCAGAATCCATAAACACACCCAAAGGTGCTCCAATAACTGCTAAAAACCCTGAAGGGATCATATACCTGCAAAAGCCATGCAGACATTGTCATCGAGAGCACAGATCTTCCGTACAGTTCTCTCATCCTGAAGTTTTGCCACAGACTTCTTTTCCACACCAAGAACAACAATATCCTTCCCTCTTACTCCAACCTTCAATACATTAAAAGAAGGGGGGGGGGGGGGGACGTTAAGCTAGGCCCAAAAAACCCTTATAGTTGTAGACTTTACTGAAATGAATAGGAAAAAGCAAACACACAGAAAAAACCCACACCGTAAACATTATTTCAGCTTGAAGTCAGTATTTTATTTCCTATTGCCACAACCTGGAGAAAGGACTGATGTTACAAAAATTACATTAGATTCCAGGGTGCAGTTTCATAATCAGCTTATACCAATTTAAATCTTGTGTGGCTCCCAAAAGATACATTCCCGCTCCTCTTACCACCTGTGTTTTCCCCAACTCTCCCCAATACCAGCATTAGTGTTTCTGTAGCCACAAAAGAAGGATCAACAAGAAAACTACCGCTACAACTGGTCCACTGGTATTGCTGAAGTCAGAACCCAAAACACTGAAGATGAGACCAAGCGAAACCTACAAGCAGCCTGTCAGTAGCTTGCTACCTTCATTTCCTAAGTCATACTTTGAATATACCTTTTTGAACATCAGGGAGGAAAAAAAAAAGTTGACCTTTCAGACTCATTCCCACTGCTTCTCATATGGTGATGGGAATCATTTTTTCTTATGGGGTGGCCCTGCCGTTGTGTGTTACAAATGTGTCCAGAAACATTTAACTCAAACAACTACTCAACAAGAGACAAGACAGAGGTAGATTATATTGCCTGTTAGCTCCACTTTTACAGTGTTTTTAATTTCTGAAAAAAAGAAGAGCCTATTTGGCACTAAGTCTTGTTACATTTATTCCCATCCCAAAGGCAGTAAATTTTCTTCTGGGTATTTTGTTATTCAGAAATCAGTATTTTTTTTTTTTTTACTCTCCACACCCCCCTCCCCAAATGAAAAAAACCTTCATTAAGCAAAAGCTTGGGACAACTGGAAGCTAGGAGCCAGAAAGTTACTTCTGCATGTCTTTACTGACACGCTCCCCAATCCACTGGGAATGTGCTTCGTGCCCAAGCATAAAATACCACCATTTTCACCACATGCAGAATAACGAAATAGAGGATGACTACTCTGCTGTAGGTCTGCAGCAGTTTTGCTCCCTCCCGAGGCGGCTCTGCTAACCCGGGCTCCCAGGGCCTGCAGGCTGACGAGCAGCCCCTGCAACGGCTGTCAGGACTGAGGGACACCCACCTCTACTGGGCCTCACATTCAACGCCTCAACGCATAAAAACCCCAACGTTCCCTCCCCGCCCCCCCCAAAAAAACCCGCAGCAATGGCCTGAAATAGAGCCAGAGCTTTCCAGACAGGACGGCCTCCACTCTGGAGAAAACGGTGATTTGTAAGGCAGCCCCAAACCCAGTATTTCGCCCGAACGCGGCTGCTGCGGCCTCGGGGCATCTCTCTGGAGGGAAGTCACGCCTCCAGCAGCCCGCACCGTCTCCGACCACCCTTCCCCGCAAGCCCGGACCCACTCGCGCCGTGGGCCCGGCGGCGGGACCAGCAGACCGGGGAGCGCGGCGAGGGGCAGGCCCCGCTCCGGGCCTTCCCTCAGCGAGCCGGCCCGGCGCGCCCCCGCGCTCACTCACCGCGGTGGAGCCCTTCTTCACCGCCTCCTGGGCGTACTCCACCTGGAAGAGGTGCCCGTCCGGGGAGAAGACGGTGATGGCCCGGTCGTAGCTCATGGCTGCCGCCCGTGCGTCCCCGCGGGGCCGGAACCAGCCGCCTCCCTCAAAACAGCACACTCATCCCCCCGCCCCCCGCCCGCCGCTTCCGGAGCCGCGCGCCATTCCGGCCGCACGCCGACGGCGCCCCCTGCGCCAACTCCGTACGCTGCACCAGAAAGCCCGGCGCGGGTAGAGGGCGGGAGGCGGGGCCCCATCTGCGCTCTCGGCGTACGGATCCCGCGTTACGCATCCGGCGTAGGCAGCTGCCTCACCGCC
>JAVKLA010000010.1:28422657-28449207 GCA_034782735.1 Sagittarius serpentarius
TGGCCCTCGACCCCCCGACACCTGCGGAGCCCGGCAGCTGGGCCCCACGGTGGAGCTGGAGCGCGGGGCAGGGGGGGGGGGACACGGGAGTGTCTCTGCCCCACGGCGGCCGCATCCCGCCGCGCCAGCCGCAGGCGTCAGGGAGGCGCTGCGCGGCGACGCCGGCTTTTCCCGCTCCCCGTTTTCGGGCAGAGATGTGCGGATTTTGGCAGGGGGTGCCGCCGCCCCCCCCCCGGCCCCCGCTGGCAGGGAACCCAGGCGTCCGGGTGGCCGCCTCCGCTCGGTGCCCGCCGGGGCCCACGTGAGCCGGTCGGGGCTGCCGAGCCGGCAACGCCCTGGCGCCGCGCGGGCAGAGAGCCCGGCCCGGCCGGCAGCACCCGCCTGGGAAGAGAAGAGGCCACGGGCACCGGGGACCCCCAAATCCAGGGTCACCCCATCACGTGGGGCCGATCCTGGCACCCTCACGCCGCGCACGAAAGGCGGCAAAACTCCGGGTGGCCGCTGCAGCCGCGAGCCAGCGTCGCCGCGGATCCTCCGCCGTCCGGCACGGGGCTCTGCCCGCAGTGCCGCCGCCGTGCCCGGGCGCCCAGCGGTTTGGCTTCACTTTGGCCAAGTCAGGGCCTGGTCTCGCCGCGGTGCTGTGCCCGTGGCCGCCCCGTTGGCACCGCGGTGCTGGTAGCGCCGCAGTCGCCGGGCGGGAACCCAGGCGTCCGGGCGGCCCCCCGCCCCCGCCCGGGCACGCGCCCGTTGGCCCGGCCCCCCCAGCGGCACCAGACATTTTGTTTATGCCGCCGCCGTCGGTCGCTGTTTATCCCGATTTTTTTGGGCCCTTTCCACCCGATTCCCTTTGAAGTGCGCCCGTTGCCGTGGCGATGGTGATGTCACGGCCGGGCGGGGCCTCGCCGGCTCCCACATGGCGGCCGAAGAGCCCCGGCCCCATTACACGCTTCTTCCAGGAACTTCCCGGCCACCAGCGCCAGCGTCGCCGGGGCCCCCGACGCCCGTGTCCCCTGCCTGGCTGGGGACACCGTGCCCCACGGCTGCCCCATGACCAACCCGTGGCTGCCCCACATCCACCCCATGGCCGTACCACATCTGCCCCACGGCCACGTCCAGGGGGACTGGGGGACGCGGGGGTCCCGGTGCCGGCCGGCGGTCGAGAGGGGAACGAGGTGACACCGCCGGGGCCGGCGGCTGCCGCAGCCGATGGCGCTGAGGGACGCGGGGGTGGCGGGGCTGCTCCCGCTCGGTGATGGGGCAGCGCCGGCCACGGCCCGTCCCCTCCTCACCGGGGGCTTTTGCCGGGGCTCAGCCAGTGCCACATGGTCCCGCGCCGCGTCCGGGAACGAGCTGGGAGGGATCCGGTGCCCACCGAGCGCCCGTCCCGCCCCCGCCGTGGAGACGGCACTGGCACATGTTGGCAGCTGGGGACACGTTTTCACACCTGGGCTCAGCCGCGGTGCGTTTCGGTGTTTGCCGGGGGACCTGCGGCGCCACCGGCTCCGGGTGCAGCACATGGTCGGGTCTACGCTACCAGTGCCCGCTCCCCCACGCCGAGCCGGGCTGCTCCCCAGCACCGGGACCGCACCGGCCCGCTGGGGATGTCACCACAGCCGGGAACCGCTGCCGTGTGCCGGGACCTGCAGGCAGGCGTGCGGGCAGCGTCCGTCCCCGCTGCCACCCTGCCTTGCACAAGCGTCCCGGCTCTCACGTGTGTGTCCCCACGGCACCGTCCGGCACTGGCACGTGCCCGGCCTGGCCCACACCGTGACTCAGCCCTCGTGCACTCGCACCCGCGCCGGCTCCTCCGGGGCGGTGCCCACACCCCCCCTCCCTGCCTCGGCGTGGCGGCGCCCAGCCGGCCTGGCCGCGCTCCGCTTTGCGGCCAGATCCTGCCGGGGTTATTTTTACCGCGGGAGGGGAGCGCTGACCCGGCCTGACCCAGCACCGGGAGCTGGCCGCCCACCGGGTGCCCAGGCAGCGCCGCCCCCCCCCCCTCCCCCCCCGCCAACCCACGCTGAGGGGGTGCCGGGACCCGCCGCTGACTGCACCCTCCTCTCCCCAGGTGGGACACGGCTCCGGATCCGGCCCCGACGGCCGTGGCCGCACCGTGGGACCATCGCCGCCGCCTCCCCGCCCCGAGCCGGCGGCGCGGGCGGCGAGGCGAGGGCGGTGCGTGCCGGCTGGTGGTGCGGTGCCCATGGCTCATTGCGGGGCGCAGATCGTACCATCTGCGCCGGCTCCCCTCCCCATGCACTGCGGAGAATCTTTGCACGGCAATAGCGGCCAGATAATAACAATATTATTAGAGCCTGGAACCGATATATTATAGGCACATAAAAAAACCCCACCATGTCGGTTGCCTTTGCTTCTGCTCGCCCAAGAGGCAAAGGGGAGGTCACCCAGCAAACTATCCAGAAGGTAAAAAAGCATGCTTTTATACAGACAATTTTAGACATTTATTCCGTCCATGCTCCTGTAGCTGAGGAAGGAGGCTTATTTCTAGGGCGATCAGGAAAACTAGTGAATTTGCGAGGGCTGCAGAGATGGACAGCTGGAGAGAGAGGTGGGGGAAGGAGGAGGAGGAGGAGGTGGAACAAAGCAAAGGTGTTCAGATCACTGCAAAGAGAGGGAGAGAAGGACGTGGGGAATAAAATTGGGATGGCACGTTATCTCTGCTGCTGGCAAAGGGGGAAAAAAGCTGCCAGTAATACATTGGGGAATTGCAATAAAATCTGCAAATGTATGATTAATTTCTGGTGGTATGTCAGCTTCTGGCCCCCAAAAAATCAACCTCAAAAATGAATAAAAATAACATACTGAATCTGCAAGGGTTTTCTTTTGTATTTGGGTGCAGAATTTTGATCTCTCAGAAGACAGAGGGAGCGCCAAGCATTGGTATTTTTCATATACTATTATCATTATTTGTGATGTGTTTATTGATATTTAATGACGAACAAAGGTTTTAAAAGATTTTTCTCTGGGGAGGATATCTCCAGACAGGTCTCATGGGGAGGCCAAAGCAGAGGCTTCCTAGTTGGGAAGTTATTGTTTCCCATTTGGCAGGATTGGCAGCAGGGACTGTACACACACGCGCCCGACACCCCTTCCTCCTGCAGAAGGTAACGGTCACTAAGGAAGAGGCTGGAAATGTCAATAAAGAACATGCATGTTTTCACTTTGACCGCTATTTGTCATTTGTACTTCTACCGTATTTTTTGCGTCTTCCCCACCGTGTAGGTGTTTTGTTTATGCGGAGGTGTGTGTAGGGCGGTGGAAGTGAGGTGTGTATGTTCTACGTGGTCCACTCGTAAATAGTGACCGGTGAAGAAGGGCAATTGCTAATACAGCAATTAACTAATCATCAGTGGGTTTTGCAGCCAAACCATTATCTGGTGCCAATTTATGACTTATAGGGGAAAAAAACTCGGTAGAAGACTGTGACAGAACAGAGATCAAGGCAGAACAAACTGCCACAAGAGAGACTGAAGAGATGACTTGAATCTCGGGAGGCTATTTGGAAACTATCCCATTTTGTGTAGCTCTTGCAGCACAGGTAGTATTGTGAACCGATTACTTTTAAAGACTAAAATATTTCAGAGTCAGTGGATAAGTTTTTCTCTAACCTCCAGATTGGTTGGGGTTAGGACAGAATTTCGTAATTCAGATAGTTTGTACTTAAAACCATGACTGTATCCACAGACAAAGGGGAGCCGAAGTATCTTCAGTTTGATTTTCAAGCCCTTTCCTTTTTTCATAGTCATAAATTTCATGGAAGCTTCAAAATGTTATTTCTTTACAAATAATGGGTAAAAACATTTCCCATCTCAGGTACGCTTGCTGGCATGTTACTTCAGGATTGTTGATCAGCGTTGGGCTGTTGGCAGTGATTTTCTTTTTGACAAGCAGTGATGCCGAGGAAGAGGCTTGCAGGCACAGTAACCGGATGGGCTTTATAGTCAAGTATGGAAACAGGGCAGTGAGAGAAGGAGCAGGTGCTGGGCTAGGAACTCAAAAAATCCTCATTCGAGTGAGCTTTTTAGAACACACACCAATTTCATTGAAAAAGAAGCTTAATATTGTAATATATATGCATTCATAATATATAAGCTGCATTTGTAATATATAAGCAGCTTATTTTTATTTATTAACTCAATTTTGATAGTCTTTCAAAGCTGTTATTACTCCAGTACCAACTATTCCTAAAATAGATTCCGCATGGAGGAGATTAGAGCTTTTGGCAATAGAGCAGTGATGGTGGTGCTTTAAAATAGTTCATCAAACAGCATCTGCAGGGCAGTAAACTTCAGTTTCCTCTGTGTAATGGAGATCAGAACTCAGTTCTTTTTTCCTAGTAAGTTAGGAAAAGAGCGGTTCCCAATTCCTTGTTCAGTAAACAAAATGTTCTTGAGCTAATTGTAGCAGCATAGCCCTTTTTGATGAAGGTACCTCTAATAATGCTTCGACTCTTGCTGTTGAATATGTATCTATCTTAACTGAATGTGAAAATATTATCAGTGATACCAGTTGTGGAAACTGAAAAGGACGAGTTTATATTCTTTGCTAATTCTGTATACAGAATTTCCACTGACACAGGTGAAAATTCTGTACAACGAGTACAGAACATGAAACAAAGAGCTGCACTGTGAATAAGGCAGGAGTATTTTCTCTTAAAATTATATGCTGCACCCGGGTTGCCATGTGAGCATCGGCACGCATGCAGGAGGAACATGGATTCTTGGCTGACACAGTTCTGACGTTCCCTGTCAGCATTCAAGAGAGCAGCCTGCCGACCTGCCATGGCAGGCCACAGCGACGCCTCTGTTCCTCAGACCCTCGCTGACTTCAGCCACAGGGGATCATTGCAAGTTCCAGCAGTCAGAGCCGGTGATGGACAAGGGTGTCCATCAAAGTTAAGACCAACTTACAGATCACAAGCAAGAAGCAGGACAAGGGGAGTTCTCTAAGGGAGTGACGAGCTAGATTGCAAGTGCATCAAAAAGACTCTTCTGCTCATCTACCTATAATCTCGCCCTTTGCATCTGAATGGGTCAAGAATTTGTTCTGACCAGGACACATACCTGCATGGATTAATTCACATTTAACTCACATGAAAACATGTTACTCTTTCCTCAAGAGTTCTTCTATCCTGATGACACAGTGGTTCAAAGGCCCAATCTTGCAAGCGCTTAATAGCAGCCGTACCTACAACCTGCATTATGCAGTGAGGTTTTGCCAGAGGCGAATCTAAATTTGTAAATACTGTTATTTTTCCATCCATTCACCTGCAGAAAGCTTGCCACATTCACAAGAAAGCTGGGGGAAAGAGACAAACTATTATATTTGAAATTTTAAAACAAATCAATGGATATTTTAAGCTTTTAATTGTATTATAAGTTCATTTAATTATTCATTAAATAAAGGTCAGTTGTCATTTTGCCCAGGAGCCCCGAATTTCTTGGAACAAGTCAGTCAGTAGAATTTACTGAATGAAGCTAAGCTAGCAGCCACTGATGCACATAAATTAACGGGTATATAATTACTGTGTTTTCATTTTAAGTCCTGCCTGTATTAGAACTGAACTACCTCAAAGGACATATTGGGATGTAATTCTCTTACATGTGGTTTCAGTAGATCCAGTAATGCAAATTCTATACTTCGTCAAGCTCAGTAGTCTGCACACGCTAGTCCTGTGCAGGAAAACTAGTAGGTTTAAATTGTTTGAAATTATGTTTCTTATTTGAAAGTATAAAATCTGAAGTTTTGGAAAGGGCTGGGTGATATTTTAGAACAAGGCAGAGGTATTTCATAGTGAAAGTGTTTTCCTTCTTCAGCATAAAAATCTTATCTGCCATTGAAGGAGCAAAAAAGGTAAGTCCATTTGTAAGTCCTTCTGTGTTGGGTATTTTAACTAACTCCTTTAAAGATAACCATTCATAAATGATTTGAAAAGCACAATACTGTGGCTCAATGAAGTCATGTGTAGGTACTGTGTAATATTCCATGGCAACAAAACTGCACAAAACACCATCCTCTGCCAAGAATGTGGAGTATCACAAAACCACAGGACTTTAATACGATTCTCGTAGTAACGTGTTTTGATCATATTTCTTTTATGCAGATGCTAGATGAAAATCACCATCTAATACAATGTATTATGGATTATCAGAGCAAGGGGAAAACTGCAGAATGTACTCAGTGAGTATTATGAGGTTTGGAGTATGTTAGAAATGTTTGGTGTACTTTTTCTCAAGAACAGTACTATGAACCATTCTGTTCACTGATCACTGAGAAAACAGTTGGGCTATTGTTTAGATTCACTTGTATTAAGAAATGTATATTGTTCTTGGAATAGAGTTTTTTTCTGAAGTATTTGAGTATTTCGTATTTACAATATTTTTAACAGATCATTTATTAAAATAATTGTAAACAATTGTGGTTATTGGACCACTTGCTCTACACAGATTCATTAAATACAAGTAGAATCGGGTATAAAGTTAGTAACACCTTTTCATCAGAAAGTAATTAAATGTTAAGGATCAGCCATGTGGTTATCTATGGCTAAAACATAGACATACCATACGTTTGTATCACTGCTTACTACTCCTAGTCTTGAAAGCAAAATGCTTTTATAAACACCAGGTGTTAAATCTCAGTAAGGAAGAATAGCAAATCTGCCCCATGAAAGGTCAAGTTATAGGGCCAAACCCAGAAAGCTGTACTTTCAAAAAAAGTCTAAAAAAGGTAACTTTTCTAAAGAAGTCATGTCGCCATTCTGGCTTCGTTTTTGCCACTTTTCCCATTTCCCAGCCATTTTCCCCTTATCAGAAGAAAACTCATGCTAAAAAAGAATTTTCTCTTGCCTTCTTGGAATGCTCCCTGTTTCCAGAAGTTTGACTCTTCACTTTGCTCAGTGGCACAGCTGTTGGTTTGCTTTTGGATGCCCTCCTTTTTTATGAGCTTCTCCAGATCATTGAGAACTGTGAAGTAGCATAAATGGTTCTGGTGGTGCTTACTTGAGTAAACACTCCAGTTAGAGCACTCTTGAAAAAAATCTTGTCCTTCTCAGCTTGCTGGCAGGGCAAACAGGTTTTGGGTTTGGGAGTTCTGGAATTTCATTACTACTCAGACCCTTGTTAAACAGAGGAAGAAAAAGTGGCTAATTGTTAGAACAGCTGTCTGGGTGTCAGTACTCAAAGACTGAGGCCCCAGCTTCACGGTTCACTCAAAGTGCTTTCAAAGGAGAGTGTATTTTAACTCTCCCTTCCCCTAAGTTTACCCATTTGTAAAAAGAGGTGTTGAACACACTGATCCTTGATGAAAAGCATGACAACACAGATATAGGTCATTACTATTGCTATTTATTATGACAGATGAAAAGTGGGCTAATGTAATTTAACTAATCATTTGTAAATAGCAAAAAAAAAACAAAAAACGAGAGAGGTTTGGAATTTTCTGTATTGTTAACCCTTTCCAAATAAGCTTTACTCCTTATTCTGTAGATACCAACAAATCTTGCACAGAAACCTGGTTTACTTGGCAACAATAGCAGATTCTAACCAGAATATGCAGTCCTTGCTTCCTGCTGTAAGTACCAGTGCTACTATCGGGTACATTTACTGTGCCAGAGGGGAATGTTCTTTGATTCTGTTACTGATCACTGTCAATAAACCATTTTTTAGTATTTTTCCAGCTAAAAGTTCTGAAGTGACCAAGTAGACCACTAAGCAAATCCAAAGTTACTTTTACTGTGTTTAAAACACATTCTTTGGGACATTTGTGTTAATCTCTGTCTCCGTAGCTCAGCTTCTATATTCTATTAATGGTGCAGTGGTGCAGATCTGAACAGCCTCCATTTATTCCAGATTCATTATTCTTTACCTATTCTTACTGTATTCTTTACTCGGGAAAAAAAATGCCACTATTTTATGTCAAAAATCTAATTCAGCATTTGGGCATTGGTTTGTCTTTAAACATTGTGTTATTCTTGCTAAATGGATTGATTTTGGAGGTATCACACATAACACAAAATAGAGCATAGCTTTATGCTGGACAAAGGTCAATTTGTCAACACACTATTGTCTTTGCTAATGCATATCCCCTCAGCAGTTATGTTCTGACCAGCACAAAATGAAATTCATGCAAGTACGGAGGAATGGGCACAGAAGCCAGACCCTCTTATAAGCACAATTTTAAGATCTTCACTATGCTGCCTGCCAGCTTCTCTATATCATGTTGAGTGTCATTCACACATAGTAGTCAAATGAAGAAAGGTTTAGCAAGCAAGCCCAAAAAGTGAAGGAAGCACATATTTAGTTGAGGCAGTTTTTAGTCATAATCAGGCTAATTTGGGGGTTATTATTTTTCTAATTAAAAACCTAACCAAAAAGTTGCTTCTCCTCCTTGTTATTTGCAGCCACCAACGCAAAACATAAACTTGGGCCCAGGAGGAATGACTCAGAGTGCATCCAACCAATCTCTCCATTCACAGAGCAATCTCAGCGATGCAATTGGGACCGGCCTTCCTCCTTCCTCCCTCATGCAGAGTCAGATTAGCAATGGTGAGCTTCAGTCTCCTTTGTGCTGCTTTGCTGTTGCTTGGCAACAAAATCATTAATGCAGAATATACTTACAGAGCTGTAAAAGACCTCTCCTAACTCACCTTTCAGGCATATGGGGATTTCAGGCACATGCTGAAATCATCACAAAATGGCTACAGTCAGTAATGATGTTGGCTTCTGCAAGGACTCCAGTCTGCTTTGTATTTCTATAGGGGAAATTAAAAACATTTTTTTTAAAATGCATAATGAAAATCACCAAGTAAAGATGCATCCAAGTTTTTAGTAAGAAAAATTATATATTGTGGTATTTTTCTCTTGAAAGTGGTGGCATTGGCCAGGGTAAAATGGAATTGCTTGCATGACTAACTGCACAAGCAAGCCTTTAGATTGCAAAGACCTTCCAGTATACGTCTTCTTAAAAATAATCTGGTGTTGCATCAGTCTTTGTCTTCTGCAGAAGCTTGCAGAGACTGTACTACATAGCCAAAGAGTTTGCACAGACATTTCGTATGAATAAGATAATATACTTTGTCTATTTGTTTTTGTTCATGCAGCTAAAAGAAACTAATTGAAAGACAAAAAATATTTTTTTACTCTCTGTATTTTAGAGTATGAATAATGTGTTTATTTATTTTGTAGTTCATGGTTATTTAGTCAGTTCTTGTTTCTGTGGGTCTTTCCCAGAGTGACAGAGAGAGAAAACAGTTTCTATAAATAGAAATATCTGATTGTAAAATCACAGGTCTTGGCAGGGGGACTCAAGAGCAGACGCAAGCCATGGAATTACTTCTGACTTCTAAAAAATCCATTTGTGGTCAAGCTGATAGTACCTTTTAAACTAATGGATGAGGTACCTACTTTAAACAGTTACAGTTTGTAAAGTGAACTTGCTAAATTTATCTGGGCCTTCTTTTTAAAAGATTTATTACCTAGCATAAGTATTATAAAGGTCAGTCAAAATGTTGTGTGTTACTAAGAATCTGCATTTTCAGTGTTACTGTTTCTGGTTTTCCTTATTTGCTCACCCCACCCCCTCCAGTTCTTTATAGTAATTTAGTGCTGATTGAAAGAACCAGACTGGCAGCCCTGAAGACTTGAGTCCCCTGCAGAACAGAAGCAGCCTGGGCAGTTTACCTCATGTTGCAAGTTCACCTCATGTTGCCCCAACCCAGTACTAAAACCCAGCCTGAGTTGTGGGGCTCTCAGGGTGGTTCACTCTCTGCCCAGCCACTGAGACCTGTCACCTGGGTAGTGCCAGGTATTTTATCATGAAAATATCAGTCCAGTGGAAACCAGACTGAGGACATAGCTACACTTCAAAACAAATGTGTGACTGAGAAAGCAGTAGCTTGCCTCTTCCGAGTAGCCTAGGTAACAGCAGCAGCGATGGCATCTGCTCCACTGCTCTCGCCCACTGTGAGAATAGGACCCTCACACTCTTGGGCTTGCGGACACTCCCCTTGGTTGCCAGTCTCTGCTGCTGCTCTGTGCCAGCTAGAATCAAGTTAGCACAATGATGCTATATGACACAGCATTCTTGATGTGTCAGTAGACTTTGAGACTGAGAAATTATTTCACATCGGTCAACAATTGTTGGGCAGCTTTTTTTGGAAATCAGGAAAAAATATGCACAAACTGTTCAAATATATGGGCTATAGTACTTGTGAAAATTTCTCATCTAATGGCAATAGAAATGAAAGTCTGTAATGAACAGGTACAGCATTGTAAGAGAGGGATGAAAAGGGAAGAAACCGTAGCAGCTACTACATTTTATTCTGTATTGTCCTCAGTCAGGACTTTACAGGAATCACCTCTGCAGGACAGTAACTAGGTAATTCCCTACATACATGGTAACTCTGTGTAGTGGCAGCTAGGTCAATTGTAATGATAATTCTGTTGAGGGGATCAAGCTAAAAAACAGCCCACTGAGATTTCAAGTAATCCACCATGCACAAGTCAGTGATTCTTCATGCCACAGCCCTGCAGGCAAACCCATTACATTCAATAAACCAGCCAGTGAAACTCAGCTGCCTCCGGACAGAATCGGCCCAAGTGAGAATTTTAACTGTTCAGAAATCATGAATGAGGCCTTTCAAAGAAAAACCCAACTGCTTTAGATTCATGAAAGTATGAAAGAGGTTCAGTGCTTTGTATTTAGTTATTATTGTTTTAGTGTTTTTATTTAAACACTTTTGGTCATGCTTTCATATTTTCCCTTACAATCACAAATTAGCCAAAGTTTTTTTTTGCTTTAAAGAAGGCCAGGATTCCCTAACTTTTCCCATGCAAATAGGGCAAGGTTTACCAACACTGGCTTCACTCCATCTCTCACTCAAAACAATTGCTAGCTCCATTCAAACACCATGTGGTCTTGTGCCGCACAAGTAGAAGTATCAGCTTTAAAAGACATAAAAAACTAGAACAAAACACAGGGCTAGGTCTCTGGAGCAGTATATTGACCTGGCTCCACTGATTTCAGTAGAGCTGGCTCTCTTTATCTCTTGCTGAAAACGCTGCTTGCATCTCTCTGTCACAGCAAAATATAATAATCTACAGCATCTTTTCTCATTTTGATGTTTATAAATATCATTAAGAGTAATTAATGATGTTTGTACTAAAAGAATTAGACACATTTTTCAGAAGCTGTAGATAATAACTGTGAATTAAAATATCGTTATCTAAACATTACAACATAATTCTGTCTCTTCTAGGGATTCTGCATGTCTTCCATTCTACCTAAATTAATTTAGATTGACAACAATACAGCTGAATTTAGATAGACAACAATACACACCATCACAATTTAGATCATGATAATACACAATGAAAACAGCTTCCCAAAACTCATTCATAAAAGTATTTACAGCAGCAAACAACAAAAAATAAGGAGCAGATTTTCCCCAATTTTAGTTACCCAACAGCAAGAGAATTTTAAAAAATAAGCATACTGCCAGGTAAGCAGGATGATACCCTCAAACGCAGGATATAATTGGAGCAGTCTGATGATTACATATGGTAATGCTGGAAAGGGAGTACCGTAACAACAGGGATTATGATGGTGACTTGGAAAATTTATCTTCCAAAAGTCTGAGGTCCTTTCAGTCACACTTCAGGAAAGGGAGAGACAGGCTTGTCCTTTGAGGAGAGGGGCCCATGGTACTTCCTAAGCCCCAGCCAAGGTTAGTTGGTTATAGAGGAACCAAATGGATGCAGCAATGTGCAAAGCGTTTCTCTGCCACTACTGTGCCACTGTCACCATCTGTATGAAGGGGGAAGAGGAGTCAACAACAGGACAGGAGGAAGGAAAGGACAAATTTCAGAAGGCTGGGATGTTTCCAGAGTCCATGTATTTTCTGAAGTATCTGAAATTACTGGCATTTGGTAATACTGCTGCTGGCTGCCTGTGAGGAACTGCTTGTAGGGCATTGCTACTGATTTTGTTCTTCCTGTCTGCAATTCTGTACAGCCTGGATTTGGCTGCTAGGAAGAAGAGGATCACTTTAAGTGTGCAGTAGGCAGTTTTAATTTGTCTGTAGATAACAGGGAATTTTAATAATGAGGATTTTGTTTTGTTTTGCCTTATCATAAGGTATTTTACAAAGGCCGTGAGGGCTTTAATGCTCACTGTACGTTGCCAATAATAGCACAGATTTTCTTGTTGCTCTCTTTAATTTTTCTAGGTCCTAATCACGTGTCTATGCAGCAGTCAGGCCAGAACACTATGCCCACGACCTCTCTGAGTATGACTGTCAGCAGTCATGGAACTGGGCCTGGTTATAGCCATACAGTGCCTGCATCTCAGAATGTGCCAATGCAAGGCCAGGGGTCAATAGGCAATTATGTCTCTCGAACAAACATCAACATGCAGTCTAATCCAGGTAAACTCCCTCTTCCTCCTTCTGGGCCAACTTGACTTTTCAGTGACCTCAGAGGTTTACCACACATGAATTTGTTCTGTAAATATTTTCGTAGACAGCGACAAACATACAAGAGGAAAAGACAGCTTTAAGACATCTCTGAATTTCAAGGTGTCAGGCACCAGTGTAAGTCAGAACAGTTTCAGACTTGCTTTACTTTACACCTGCTCGCTATGGTTAGCAATGAGTTGGGGAAAAGAGGGTTAGCTAGAAGTGCAGCAGCGCTATCTGACAGCCCCTGGCAGCAAATCCCACAACCGTGGCAGGGATCTGAGAAGCACCTTTATCCTAGCTGAAAGAGCCTGCCAAAGAGTTATTACACATTTACTGTTTGTACATTCCTACCCTATTTTTGTTATTTTATTGATACTTCACACTGCTTGCAGGGCATAGAGAGGTTAGCAGACAATTTAGAATTAATCTCTTAATTTGTAAAAATATTTGCTACAGAGTATTGAATGGGATGTCCAATGCTTAAGAATTCTTTCCGACAATATGAAATTTAGGTATCAGATAAATCCTAGAATGTCAGTTTATTTAAACTATATAATCATCAAGTATATAATAAGATGGAAGTAGAAGAAAGAGTTGATTAGAAAAGAAATGCAGCAATGAATTAGTCAGGAGGTAGAGAGGAACAAGCATTAGTTCTTATTCCTTTCTTTAATCCTACTGTAATAATGATTACATTCTTTTAAATAAACTAATAATAATGAAGGCTAGATGTATTTTTAAGTATCTGACTGAAGCAAATGGCAAGAACTGACTGTGTAACAACATCCTTTCTGGATTACAGTGCAGAAGAGTTAAATACATGCAGTAGGAAAACATCTCCCCCTGTGGAAAATTCACAGAATTATCAGGATGCATGTTAGTTGAAGGTTTTATCTTGCTTCCAAAGAGACTAGGAAGAGAACTGTCACATCCTTCTAGAAAACAGTATTTTTCATGTACATTGTAGTCTCCATGATGCACCAGCAAGCAGCAACATCACACTACAACTCAGCACAAGGAGGGAGCCAGCATTACCAGGGGCAGTCCTCCATTGCCATGATGAGTCAGAGCAACCAAGGCAACAGCATGATGGGTCAGCGACCAATGGGCCCTTACAGAGCTTCACAGCAAGGTAAAATCTATTATTAGATTATTGATATAGTTATTATTAGATTGATGATATGCAGTCCATCCTGTGGGGTAGGTAAGTCAACAAAATTTCCAGGTCACATTTATGAACAGGGAATCCCACCCAGGAACACAGCAAATCTCAAATGGTGGAAGTATCATGACAATCAGATTAACTTTAATCTATTTTCAAGATTCATCTATTTAGTTATTTCAGGTGTTTAGAAAAATAATTCTGTCTGAAAGAGATCATATATCTCTAAAGAAAAGATGAACATTTTGATACACAGCTCACTCAAGCCAAAGGGAATCTTTTCAGTTCTTTCAAATGGTATTGGATCAGCCATAACATGGCACAGTTAACAAGGAACACAGTTCTGCAAAGAAGATATAGTTTGCCAGCAATTAATACAAAAAAATTAGGCCAAGGAAAGGAAAACACCAGAGGATAACTACCATGCTCCAAGACATCTCTGGAAAAAGTTCTAAGAGGTAATAAAGCTGCTAGACTAATTCTAACATAAACTGAGATTTGCTAAGAAACAAATTGATAAATTAAAATATATTTAATTCTGACTGTGTTCTTGAGCAACGAATACATTCCTGTGCTTTCTAATAACTCAGATTAGTAGATGAAATGTAGCTATTACTTTAGGTATTGCCACAGAAGTGAGCGGTTTTACAACATTTTACTGACCATTGCATAATTTCAATTTCAACCAGCTTTTTCTGAGAATACAAATTTATTTCCTTTTTCTAGTGAGCAAAACATCTTTGAAACTGCTCTCAACATACATAGCTTGTTTACTTATCCAGATGTAAACACTGTTTTCTTAAAAAAACCAAAATTAAATAAGAAAAAACATCCCTTAGGAGTCCACGGGCTCAGTTTGCTCTCTCTTGTCTTTGCCTTGCAGGTTCCTCGCAGCAGTACATGGGTCAGGAAGAATATTACAGTGAACAGTACAGTCATGGACAAGGCTCATCAGAACCTATGAATCAGCAATACTATCCAGATGGTAATTCCTCTGAGCTGTAATCACTGTAATACTGAGAAAGTTAGACCACCATGACTGCCACATCCAAGGACATGGCAAACCCATTACAATACATTTCCAATTTAAATGCTAGAAAATTCTAATCCCAGGGCATGGGAGCCTGGTACACAAACATACACATCAGTGCATCCTGCTATCCAAACTGCTTCAAAAAGAGCACAAAGCCAAGTTTGGATCGGTAAATGCAAGAGATTTATCCATAGGCGTGACTTTCCTTGCCATGTATTCAACATCCTACCTAAGGGGTCTGTATTTCCTCTTAGCCTCACCTTTGTGCATAAGCAGCTTCATAATATATGTATTCAACAATATATCTCTAGTTATGTTAACAACATATCTGATAAATCTTTGCAATTTCTTGTAGGACATGGTGATTATGCGTATCAGCAGTCATCCTATACTGAGCAGAGCTATGACAGGTCATTTGACGACTCTACACAACATTATTACGAAGGAGGTAGGAAAATATATTGGCAATCTTTGTAAACCAAAGCTCTAATCCCCTAAAATACTAATGAAATGCTTATTAAAATGTAAAATATGACTTGCAATTTCTGCATCAGTAACTGCTACTTAGACACTACTTAAGGAGTGTCCAGGAAATAGAATTTAGCTATGTATGGCATTTTTATTCCGAGACTGTATCAGACTGTATACACAGTATCATGTCAGTAACTGTATTGTGAGGCAGTCATGCTGTGCAGCCTCATGGAATCGCTAACAACTTGTGCATAGCCTCATATCCATTAGAAAAATGATCCTTGGTTGTAGCTGAGCCAGGTGGAATTATAGCTATGGGTATGGAACTTTTTTTGCACTAAGAAAAAAGACTTCCAGGATATCCTCCAGTCTTACAAAACTCTTTAACGAACATTTTATATAATGCAAATAAAAATGGCTGTATTAAAGTAAAAGGTTATGCTGACAAAGGTAAACTAATGTGCTGCAGTTAGAAATGGGGTTCAGAGCTGGAAAAAAATGGCAGCCATAAATGGAAATGTCTCTAAAGTAAGAAAGCCTACTGGTTAATTCCAGGAGCAACTTTTTTTAATCTTACTTAATTCACCTTACAAATTGTGAAAAACTATGGGTTAAATGAAACAAATCTTTGAAAATTACCAATACTATGAGTTTGCAATTCTACCGCTAGAAAACTCTCAACAGTTGTATGTCAGTAAATTCAGTGATACTATTAAGATATATGAACTGTAACTACAAAATATTACTTATTATACAGCAAGGTGGCATTTAGGAAAAGCAATGTCGCCTGTATAGTCTGCATTCATTTTGTTGTTTCAGGATACTGCAAATGGCATTTCCATCACAGGTATTTCAAAAAATACCAGTAACAACTAGAGAAGTGGTCTGGCTGGGATATATGAATAAACATCATTGTCTAGAAGAAAATACAGTGGGAGGGCTTCTTGAGAAACTGGCTATTTACTCTGGCACCCTTATCTTTGTGACTCTCTGTTTTTCTTCTGAAACACTATTGGGGTAAAAAAAATCCTTTGGGGAACAGGTTGCTTGTTTCTTTGTTTGTTTAGTGATGTGTATAAATAAACAACTCTCTCCTGTTCAAAAGAACTAAAAATCACTGAAGAAATAAACATGCTGATTGGCAAAATGCAATGATCTGTTTCTGAAGAGTACTTGTCTATGAGCTCCTGACCAAGGTCCCTTACACCTTAGTTTTCCTTATGATCCGTATGTACAGTGAAATACCTGCCTCATCTATAACCAAACTATTTCAATTTTTCGCTCTTTAGGAAATTCTCAGTACAGCCAGCAGCAGGCAGGATACCAACAGGGAGCTGCACAACAGCAAACATACTCCCAGCAGCAATATCCAAATCAACAAAGTTACCCAGGACAACAGCAAGGATACGGTAAGAAAATTGTCACTGACCAGCCAAGTGTTTGCAATACGTCATCCTGACGCCTCCATTCCTAAGCTAAAATACGCTGTAACTATTTCCTTGATTAACCTTGGACATCCACATACCAAAACTAGCCAAAGAGCATGGCATGTAAAGGGATTCTGGGCAGTAACATACATTAGTATAGCACTGCATTGTATACTGTTATGTTAGCATCCTGAATCCCTCTCTCTTTTTAAAGAAAGTTAGAAAGTTAGAAAATACACTTTTGCCTCATGTTGACTTCCTGGTAAGTGTCGGCAGGTCACTGCCTGGATTCTCAGGCCTCCTACACATCTAATCGTTCTGCAACTGACGTGAAAAAATAGCATCAGCAGTCCAGAGAGTCACTGCTCCCTCATTTAGATTTCTTGCAGCATCGTACGGATTTTATTCCTTGGTGAGGGACTGAGGCGAAAGGAAAAAAGTGGAAGTGCTTTGAACATGCAGCTAACACTGGTGCAGGGCTTTCGAACCCTTCAGGTCACCAGTGGCAGATCTCCCCACTGCCATCAAAAGAATCTGAGTTTGATGGCTGGCTGAGTTTTCTGACAGATTGGAGGCATCTTGTATGTATCCTCAGCCTTTGGGAGAAAGAAACCATTTCAGGTCATTTAGTACAAAAACAGGGGCTGTAGAGATTGGAATAATCTAAATACTAGCTTCAAGGCAAGGGATTTCTGCTGCATCTCCCAAATGTGATGGTACTTGACCTTGAAAAGGCAATGTTAACCAAACTTGACAAATTGATGTTGATATAAACAGCAAATCCATTTTAGAAATGTAAGATCTCATGAAATAGAACCAACAGGCCTAAAAAGTTAATTAAATTATTAACACTTGACTCTGCAGTGCCCGTAGATAGTTTGGACTGCTCAAACCAGACATATTCTGTGAAATTAAACCCAAAATTCAGTTTATGATATTAAAATCTGGCCTCCTCTTTTTAAAGGTTCTCCTTCATAAAAATCCACCAGTAAAGCTAAAAAGTAAGTGCGCATAGCAGTCTATACACAGAATATACAGTCCCAAATAAAAGGATATCAATACCACCATGCAGTGGGGTGTGTGATTTACATGGTTTTTAAAAGTATCTTCATATGCAAGAGATTTCTTAGGTTCTACCTGGTCAGCAGTGCTTAAGATGGCACAGACAGATCAAATAGGAAGTTAAACGTGCAATTGTTGCTAGAATAAACACCAGGTAGCTTGCATACAGGTAATAATTGGGCTGTGCCAATACAGATTTTGGAGAGGCAAATTACTGAAAACTGTCAAATTTTCTAAGCAAAGTTTAAAACCTGAACTGAAGTTTACACTGCTGCAACTAGATTATTATTAGTATTAACACTTCCTAGTGTAAAGCTAGAGGAGAGGTCTAGGCAAAATTCACTCAACAGTTCACATTCGCGGAGTTTACTTTGTTACCATTATGTTAACCATAAGAACTCCCCCTAGCAAATCAAGCCTTAGTAAGAGATTTCACTGTCTTCTCAGGTCCTGCACAAGGAGCCTCTTCACAGTATTCCAGCTACCAACAGGGACAAGGGCAGCAATATGGAAGTTACAGAGCTTCTCAGACAGGCCCGTCTGCTCAGCAACAGAGGCCTTACGGCTACGAGCAGGTAAATTGTCTAAATCTCTGATATGAAAAAGCAGATTTAGCTGTTAGCTCTACATACAAATCTATCTGATAATTTGGTGCAGGCATATTGGTGATACTTCAGTGGGTCTTTCAAAATTCATAGACCAAAAGAAATTATCTAACTCACTGTTTGTAAACCTCTGATATATTATTCTCCAACATTTTTATTTCTCTTTTTTACAGGGACAATATGGAAATTACCAGCAATAAAAGGATATGATCCTGTGTCAGATTCATTTCAATAGTATCTCCATCTTTTGAACTGGATGTACAGGCAGTTTTGATTAATTGTAATATGTTGGTTACCCCTTAGCACAAAGCAGCGTCTGTATGTGAACAGTGTTCATTTCATGCTGGATATGAAGCAGTGCACTACTGGTAACAAGACAATGCTTTAATGGTTTGATATTTGGTGCTGTGTATAGTACTGTATGTTGATACAATGCGGAAGTTTTTAATTTACACCCCTCCCCCCCCATTCTTGATGTTTCTAAATAGCTTTAGGATCATTTGATCACAGTTGTGCCCCATTCTGGAAAATAGCCAGGTTATTCTGCAGTCTGGCTCAATACAAAGCCATTGAGTCATATCTCAGTCCAGGGAAGTATCCTGTGGTAGGTTATTAATCTTTTTTTAACTGAACGCATTGAAGATTACCTGCCAGCCCCTGAAATCCATGGCTTTTAACTTTACTTCGTAAGAGTAAGGGGATGGATACATTCCTTATGTGAAGATACTTCTATGCTATATGATAAAAATAAAATTAACTGCAACTTCTGTAATACCTACCTACCTAAGTCTTATAATTCAGTAATCTGCAATAGTCCACATTTCTGTTGTAAAAGGTACAGAAAGAGGATCAAAACCTATATTCAATGAAATGTTAATCACTAGAGGCACCTTTTATGTATCCATATAAACTAAGGTATTTCTATCATGGAAAGAAAAATAGAAGGGAGCTCTGAGATCTGCAGTCTCAGCCTACTAGACATCAATATTGCTTCATATTTTGCTCAGCTGAGAAAAACATCTGGCAAAACTCCAGTCTTAAATATGCTACTCCAAATTTTACAACTTGCATATACATTTTCATGCCAAATTTCACAAGCAGGTGGCTGGCATCCTTTTTTATTTCTGATTCTTCTATTGCTCTTGCTCAGATTTTCCAGCAACCATTAGAATAATAAATATTGTCAGATCCTTTGGTCGACTGTTCTTACAGCTCATCATCACTTTTATTTTTCTCTTGTAGCTTGACAGAAATAGTTCAGAAGTATAAGAAAAAAATCCATCTTTAAGATAAGCTTATCTTGCAGATAAGCAACTAAACTCAGCTTTAATTGTGGAACAATATTATGCATATAGAGAGGAGAACTGTTAATGGGGTCAACCGGTGAGACAATACCTATAGAGGGGGAATTTAGAAATAAAAACTAGTGGTATGTAAAAGCCAGTATGAACAATGTAAGTCACTTCTATTCAGTTTTATATGTTCTTATAAAGTGTTGAAAAAAAGCACTTATAAAGTGCTTATACAAGTGCTGAACAAAATACCATGTCCAAACTCCTCTGAGGCAAAAGGCTAGGATGACTATACTCCATGACCATTTCTAATACAAGATTAATTGCAAATTTACAGTATAGATTAAATACACCCACTGTAGGATTTTCTCCTTTTCGTTGTCTGAACTGGTGTATTTATGGGAGTTCAAGTTCTAGTACTTTATGTTTTGAAAAACAAGACCGCAAGGAAGATTAAAGATCTCTCAATTCATTTTTTTTTCCTGTAGAGGAAAGTCTTTAACTGGACGAAAGAGTTTACTGTTAAATGTTGTCCAAGCACTGCCCTTGCTACATTAATAATTTTAATTACTGATAAAATATAAGACATTTTTTCAGTCAGTCCTCATTTCTCTTATCTTTCCTGCTGGTGTTTTCATACAAATAAGTACTCTCAAGTAGCAAGGAACAGAAAAGAAGCAAGATTGTTTTCTTCACGATATATTAATATTACAGATAGCCAGAAGAATGCAATATTGGTCTTTGTCAGCTTGGAAATATGCCTTTTATGTGGTTTTTGAAAGTGCTGAAATGCTTTTGAGAGAATATGAACAATACTTAAAATGAAACAGCAACATTACATCAATCTGAAATGTCTTACATTAAGAACTTCTTGAATGTTGTGTATATAATGTATTTGAAAGAGCACTTTGGAAATAGTTTGTACATTTATTTCCTAATTTATACATGATTTTCGGTGTTAATATTTCTAATTGTTAATAACAAAATGTTTATTTAATGTGTTGTCCATTTTTATGTATTAATGTGGAAACAAAGTGATGCCAGCATTTTGACTTCTTCCATTAATTGTATCATTTTCTGTTTTGTAATACAGAATGCTTGAAAATTGTTTAGGTTAAATATTACCTGAAAATGAAGTTGGTGGTACTTTTCTTACAACACAGACTTTTGAACGGAAACAACAGATGAAGGGAGATTCTTTTGAGTTGCACCTTCTCCCCTCTTTCTCTGATACACTTCATAGATACATATGACAAAAGCTTGTCCCAACTTTCAAATTATTTGATATGCAAAGATCAAAAACTCTGTGTGTGCAGAGTGCATGCGCGTAATTAACAGCTCACCTCACAGACAGCGCGGAAGAGGGGACATGTGGCACCCTGACTGATGGCGCAGGGGACATGTGGCACCCTGACTGATGGCGCAGGGCTCCTCAAGGAGCCGGGCCACCCGCAGGTCGGTCGGTCGGTCTGTCAGTCAGTCGGTCAGTCCGCCCGGCGGCCGGCACCTGCACACGCGGTATTTTAGCTGCCAGAGCCCGCTCCAGGCTCGCTGCGGGGACAGCGACTTCTAGCGCCCGTAAGACCGAAGCGGGCAGGACACTCGGCGCGCCCCTGAGGGAAAGGGACCCCAAAACCGGGTCTCCCAGGCTTCTTGCCGCCTCGCCTCACCGCTCAGCCCCGGGATGCGTCGGACCGCTCTGTCATGGACTAACTTAACACCCACGGGAGAGAGCTGCGTCCGGGAGATTCTCGGCTGGGACACAGGTACCACGGGATTTGTGCGTACGCCGGTGCCCAGACTCGACGCTCTCCCTGCAGCGGCCGCTGTGAAGCACGGCGGGCCGGGGGCTGGTGTGTGAGGGGAAGCCGCGGGCTGCGGGAAGGCCGGAGAAAAACTGCCAGGGGCCGCGGAACGCACCTTCCCGCGCCTTCTCCACAGCGGCGCAGCTGCGCGTGCGCGCGGCGGGGAGAGGCCGGGGGCGGGGCTGGCGCGCGGGCGGCCCCTGGGCGGGGCGGGCTGTCAGCGCCGGGGCGGGCCGCGGCTGCGCCCCGGCCGGGCTGTCCCGTCTCGTCCTGTCCCGTCCCGACGGCGGCGAGCGCCATGCTGCAGCCGTGCTGGGCCTTGTTGGGCGGCCGGGTCGTACCGGCGGCTACTAGCGCCATGATGCCGCCGTGCTGGGCCGTACTGGGCGGCCGGCGCTCGTGGAGGTCGGCCCTACTCCTCCTTAGCCCGGTGCCGCTGCCGGCGGGGGGCCGGCAGCTGCCTTTCTCCACCACCTGCGCGAGATGCTCAACGAACAGACGGCTGAGGCAAAAAAGAGTCATTTCGGAAAGGAAACTGGTAAGTCCTGAAGTAAATCAGCTGTCGGCGTGCAGTGCAGTTGCCTTGGTGGGCGGTTACCTCCTAGGCACGCGTCAGAAAACGGAGCTTACCTGCTCCTTGTCGCTTCCTCCTCACAGTGATCAAATATATGCTTTTGATGTGAGGAAATACTTTTCTGAAGTCCGATAAACTTTATGACTAGTGAGGAAATAAGTCCGCACTGTGACATTATCGGTGTTCAGAGGGGTTGTGGTAGCGGTAAGTGTGCCTTTAAGCCGCAGTACCTCTTGGGCTGAAAGCATGCATAGGTCGAGAAAGCAAAAAGTCTTACGTAGCTTTAAAGCTAAAATACTGTTTTGTTTCTCACTGGTTTTTTAGTCTTGCATAGTAGTCAGCTGTCAAACAGACAGCATTTTATGTCGGAAACTTCAGGGTCCTAGAACTTTCTCTTCGTACTCTTTTTCTAATTACGCAACTGTGGAAAATCTTATTGTCCAATGATCAATAAATCGCTGCCCATTTAAAGCAATAGTTTTCTGTCTCGCCGTGTGGTGGTGCCAAATACTTTTCTGAAAGAAACTTTTTAAGAAATCACTAGTCATAGTATGACTTTAATTATAAAAAATTAGAGGGTTTTTTTCAGTTGCTTATGTTGATATCATAATACAAATTAGACTTTTTCTCTAGAGCTACCTGTCAGCATTATGTAACTGTATGAAGAGGATACTTTTCCTACTATTAGTTCCCTTAATGTGAATTTTGCACTTTTGGTATCTGAGCTGCTGCATTAGGTTATATCAACATAGCCTCAGGCATGTATTTTTAAGGGGGTTCTTAAAAAAATACTTGAAAAATGAGATCTATTTTTCTTTAATATTATACTTAGTATACTGTATTTAGTTGATCTGTGAATGGCACCAGAGTTCTGATATATTTTTTTTATCCATTGAATGGAACTCATCATGACTAAACATAGCAGGTCTGCGTATTACTAAGTTTGGCAGAACAATCAGCTTCTTGGAGGATGACTCTGATAAACTGTACTTGAAGGGTACGAAACTGATCCTTGTTACAGACACGCTATTTCGTGGATCACCGGAAAGTGCGTGTGGTTGGAGGACAAGGAGGAGGAGGGGGTCATTCTTTTTATAGTGAACCCAGAAAAATATTTGGAGGTCCTGATGGTGGAAATGGAGGTGATGGAGGTCATGTCATTTTGAAAGGTAAAACTCACTAAATCTGTTCTGTTTCATGCTGTCTTATTGCTTAACACCCTACCTGCCCCCCCAGCAAAAACAACCCTACATATATGGTAGGAAATAGTAGATGTAAATGTCAAAAATGTTAAAATGGTTATTTCTGTATAAGATGTCTTCGCTTTTTAAGCTTTGTCCTGAGCTGTGGTAACAGGGACATAAATGACACTGACAGCCTTAGAAAGCATTTTGAAACTCAAGGTATTTTGCAGACATTTTACTGGCTAGTGTCTGACTATGTTACGATAAGGCTAGGATCTGATCAAATTTTACTCTTAAGGTGGATAAAGCTGCTTCTGCCACCATGCTGCTGGAAAATCTGCTCATCTAGCAAATTAATTTTCCAGAATATTTTGTAATGGTTGATTTTGGAATGACCGCTTAATAAAGTGCATAGTTAATAAACCTAAGCAGATAAGTCAAGGTAGTTAAACTTCTTCACAACTTACATTCATATTAGTCTTCCCTGATATGTTATTGTTGAGACAGTAAATAGGTTATGCATTTATGCAATATTCAGAAAGGGAAAGAACAGTCAAGAGGTTGCTGCTCTGTGCCTCTTCTACTAAAACAATGTGTTTAAAATGCATGTATTTTGCTTTACAGCTGACCAGCAAATGAAATCACTTTCTTCAGTCCTCCCCTTCTATCAGGGTTTTCATGGAGAGAGAGGAGGAAGGAAAAACTGTTATGGAGCTAATGGTGCATACTTGTATGTTAAAGTAAGTAAATTAGGGTTGCATGCTACTGTGTTAGCTTTGTATTAACATTGCTGATTTTCAAGCTGAATGACCTTATTGTGAGAAAATCTTATGTGTGTTGTTTCAGGAAGCCTTGTGTGCTCTCTCTGCTGAGGCAGGACTGGTTGGTATGCAGGCAGATCAAGTTGCTTTAAATTGTTTATAAAAATTAGACTTCTGTGGAAGGTACACCTGGCCAAAACAAATATGGTTCTGATTTACATTACTTCTAGGGGTCATATGCCTAGAGCAGTCACAACATAGAACTTTTTAAATAGGAGCAGACTTTTTTCTTTCATATTTTTTTTTTCTTCAACATACCTGTTTTGGTGCACATCTACAATGTTCCTTAGCTCACTACTGTGCTTGGGCTTCTTCGCATAAGAGAAAAGAAAGAGCGTTATAGTAGTGTTAACATTTTAATGAAGTGTACATGTCTGACAGTGCTGTTTGGGTCCACAAAGTGAGCCTCATTTTCTCTTTTTGGATACCCCAGCTGGAGAATATGGAGGAATGATTTTCAACAAATCTGAAATCAGCTGGTAAAGTATCTGCTGAAGACAGCTCTGCTGCAGACTTTGAGCTTCAGTGTAATGCTTGCATCTCTCTTCATTTCAAGGTCCCTGTAGGTACACTGGTTAAGGAGGATGGGAAAGTTGTGGCTGACCTCACTCAACATGGTGAAGAGTATGTTGCAGCTTATGGAGGAGCTGGAGGGAAAGGTAATAGCTTTTTTCTTTCCAATGAAAACCGAGCTCCAACATTATTTACTCCAGGACAGCCAGGTCAGGAAAGGGTCCTCCATTTGGAACTCAAGACAACAGCTCATGCAGGATTGGTGAGTGTTGCTGTGGTTCTTCAACTTCCTTATTGTTGTAGGATGACACTTGACTGACTGAGGAAATAATGTTTGATAACATTTTTGTTAGCCTTTTGGCTTGCTTGTTTAGAGATGCAACTCGATGCTTTCTGGCTGTTACTTGGTAGAAGGATGTCCAAAGCGATTTGCAGAGCTGTCACTCTCTTGCTACTTGACGTCATCCTACTTTTGCTAAAATCAACACTATATATAGAAAAGCAATGTGCAGGATTCATCAGTGATTAACAGACTCTCTGATGATATACAGCAGGCTTTGTCTGCTGATTCTGCAGTTGAACAGTACAGTATAGAGAGTTTTTCTAAATTAGTTTCTTGTTTTTTTAAAAAAATAAAATTGATAAAGTTCAAATCATCTTCTATATCTCACCCCGTATTTCTCTTTTTACAGATATTAAACATTTGACTTTGTTAGTTCCAGATGTAGCATCCTCAGAAATGAAAAATACTGTTTAGACATGAATGCTAAGTCAGTTTAGGGCTTAAGCTGTTTTCATTTTAAAGTATGGAAATGTTTTAATACCAGCTGGTAAAGCTGTTACAATTGTGCTTTGCTGCAAAGTGTTCTTGCTGTAGTTCAAGAACTGCAGAATAACTGTCTAATGTAGTAAAATTTTGTGAATTTATTTAGAGACTAAGAAAAGACTTGGCATTGGTGGATCAGTATACTTAATCTTCTGCCCAGCTGGACACTCTGGTCCAATTCTCACATTTTTGGCACTAATTTGGAAATTGGAGATGAATCTGTTCCGTACTTTACTTCTTCTGACAAGAATTCAGAGTGTCTGACATCAGCAAATAGGAGAATTCAATCTACTTTCATCTAGAGATTATTGATCATCTATGTAGCTATCGTATGTCAACTGCAGGATATCTCAGAGTAACTTCATTTCTGGGATAGGTTTGTTTAAATTCTTGCCTTCTCCCCACAAGGCCAAGTTTCAGTTTAATTCTTTGATGTTCAACCTATGAAGAGCTGTAAAATCCTGAACTTGTAGGCATTCTGGTTACTTATAGGCCAAACTACGTTACTGAATCAGGGACAAAGCCAATTCTGAATTCTTTTGGAAAATAATAATTTGGAGTTAAAAACTACAGATAAAATGGGAAGTGCAGGACAAAGTGTCATAATGTTATTTCAGGGTAAAAGAGATTTTATGGTATATACCCTATTGGCTCTGAAAAAAGTAAATATTTAAGATGGCACAAAAAAGTTAAGGGGGGACCCTTCTACATTTGATCTATTTAATGTTTATGAGAATAAATAAAACAGGGCTTAGGAGAAACAAAGGGAAACCAGGATGCTTTTCAGAACTAAGTACACTAAATTAATGTTGTTATATTCATGCTAGAAGAACCTTGCCACATCTGCAAAAGCTCACAGGGTTTTTTTGGTCAGGATTAACCTAGAACTGTGGCTTTAATAGGTGTTTGTGTTCCAGGTGGGCTTTCCCAATGCTGGCAAATCATCGCTTTTGAGAGCAATCTCCAGTGCAAAGCCAGCAGTGGCTGCCTACCCATTCACAACCCTAAATCCTCACGTTGGCATTGTCCGCTATCAAGACTATGAACAAGTAGCAGGTAAGAGTTGTAGTACATTGTGTGTACCTTGATAGCAGTTTGTGTCATAGAATCATAGAATGGCTTGGATTGGAAGGGACCATCAAAGGTCATCTAGTCCAACCCCCCTGTGGTGAGCAGGGCCACCTTCAACTAGATGAGGTTGCTCAGAGCCCCGTCCAGCCTGGCCGTGAGTGTTTCCAGGGATGGGGCTTCTACCACCTCTCTGGGCAACCTGTGCCAGTGTTTCACCACCCTCATTGTAAAA
>JAVKLA010000010.1:28457459-28468298 GCA_034782735.1 Sagittarius serpentarius
TGTTCAATCAAGGAGGGGGAGTGAGAGAGTGGCTTTGGTGGGTACCTGGCGTCCAGCCAGGGTCAACCCATCACAGGAACTTACAGCTAACCGTATCTGTCATATTTGCATTTGTAGTTTCCAAGTACTTTACCTAAGTGTGTGCGGAGAAGCACAGAAATACATGACTCGCTGAAGACATGCCTCAGTTCAGCATGCTGCTTCACATCTGTCCTCCCTAAAATCCTCCAGTATCCATTTTACCCTCTTCATGGTATTCCAGTCTTGTTTTAGTGTTTAGGAGCCTTCTGTGAGGCAACTCAGTTATCTACTTTTTTTTTTTTTAAGGCGTTCAGGATTTTTTTCACAGTAAATAAAACTTGATTTGTAGATGGGTAACAAAAATTGCCACGTGAAACGGTTTATTAACTGGTGCTATTAATTGATGTAAATCATCACTAATTAAATGTTCAAATCACTAATTTTTTGTTTAAACCACTAATTAAATGTTCAAAAGAGTGATTTTTTTTTTAATGCTTATTAAATGTATTGAAATGGCTTATGAATCTGATCAACACAGAGCAGTTCTAGAATTGTATATTAAGACTAAATTAAGTTAGTGCTACAGAAGTTAATTTCCTAATGTATTTAGTCTGGAACAAAACAAATAATACATTTAACTAACCAGGTCGCTTGGTGAATGAGTGCACTGTTGGAAATTTGCTTTTAGTGAATGTTCAAGCTGAAAAATACCTATATCCCCACTTTCATGCTAGTAAAGCCTGAGTGCTTATATATTAATGGAGAAAATAATTGCAGAGGATCACAAATGTAATTTAATAAAGAAGGAACTTGTTCAGATTTTCTCAGAAAATATTTTAAGTTTGTTCTTGTCTTTAGTTAATGTATCTGCTTTTTCTAAGGCAGTTTGGTAGATCCTGTCAGCGCACAAATACCCCTTCAGAGACTGTTGAACAAGTGGCATTTAGGCTAACTAAAGTTTGTGTTTTGTGTTGCTTTGGTGTGGAGGTGGCAATTCTTCTGTTGTATTACCTGCTGATTTGATAACTTGTCATGCCACAGTTGTGAGTGATTAATACTGATTAGAAATTTTTTGTACTTTCAAACTGTGACTGAAAGGGTCTCTACTGGTGCATAGTGATGGTACTCAGAGAATTAATTGCTGAGGTGAAACACGGTTGTGAAGATGAGTATCATGACCTTAAATAGCTGATTTCCCAGTTCCTAGTCTTCTGTTCAGTACTTTAGCTGGGGCAACCTCTCAAGAAATCAGTGAAGGAAGGTTGTATTTCTAGGTTTTTCAAAGGAAATTAGTATAAAACCCATGTTCTGAGAAACCATTTTTGAGATGATCACTTTGTAGCAGAGGTCAGGAGCATGTGGGACTTCAGAGGGGAATTTCTATGGGATTTCAGCTCTTCATCTTTCTGAAATAGATGAGCTGTTCTGCATACTTCAGTCTGCGTGGGTTCTGCCCAGAGAGAACTTCAGAAACGGTGTGTTGGGCATTTTGGTCCTTTGCTGAGGTTTTAATTTACCTTGTTGCTGTATGCTTGCAAGGACAGTCATCCATGCAGTCTTTCCCTTACTCTAGAATTAGCTATAGGCATAGCATTCTGCTGTCTACATAGTTCTGTAAAGTACTTTGCGACTTTCATTTCAATTAAAAGTATTAATGGCAGCAACAAAGGATCTTTTTACTTGTTACTTTCGTGAAAGCTCTTGAATAACACCTTTGTTTCTAGTTCTTAGGGTGCTTAACATAGGCTTCGTGCAAGTATTATACATTATTATTTTAGCCCTGTATGTTTTGAATACAAGCTGTATCAGAGATATTAAACAGTCTGTAGCTGTAATGGGCTATTAAATTTGTGCTTCTTAGAGTGTAAATTATTTTCATAATGGAAGGTAATTGCTCTGCTTTGTCAATCCGTCATCAATTCATGAACACTGCAGGGTGTATGTGTAACCTCATGTTCAAGGAATTATATATGCAACTCCCATTATTGTTTGTTATTCGATAAACAGCTTCTAGTGACTAAAGCTGTGTGTGAGCTGTTACTTAACGGCTAAAAAAATTGCCAGATCTGTTATTGCCCTTCTAGCAGAGAGCTTGCTGTTTGTGAATGCTCAGAGATATCTTGAATGAGACTAACTACTTTGCAATCAGTTTTCCTTCAGTGTTAATTGTGCTGCTAAATCCTAGGATATTGTGTTAAAAATCATTCAAAAGTCAGTGTCACATCACAGATGCATTTTTTGTGCTTAAAAGAACAGATGCCTAAGTTGTGGATGCAGTCTGCCTATAAAAACTCTATTTTTGTCATGAACTGTGCATTTACAAGCACAGGAGGGTTACTTGTGATGTTTGTACACACAGGCGCCACAACTACCTACCTTCATACCCTTCCCTTGCCATTTCTAATATATAATCATTGTATGTTATGGCAGGGTGTCCTAGGAATTATTGACAGGTATTTGATGTGTAAGAAAAGCCTTTGCACCACAACAAAAAGTCCTGCTTGGTGCATCTGAGTAATTTAAAAAAATGTTTCAGGTTGTAGAAATTTACAAGTGGAAAAATAATAGTCTCGTTCTTCCCGCACAAACGTACATGCCTAGCTCTACCTATAATGTTTGGTAATTAGATTAAATATTAGTTTCCTTTTCTACCCAGACTGTGCAAGCAGCTTGTAAATTACAGAGGGGCTTGTAAATACCTAGTAATAAATAATGCTCATGCATTCTGGACTATAGCAATAAAAATGGTGCTGATTTAATGAGTCATCAGCATTCCTGAGCTCACAACAAGAGATTTAGGGACAGACCTGGGTCTTCTTGCCTCTAAGGTATGTACAAGTCGTCTTCTCCCATGTAGCAGTGGGCTTGTTGAAGTGAATGCCGATGATAGTTTTATATCTCAACAAAATGATGGTACCAGGTTACAGATAATACCTTTCACCCTGCCGAATTTCTAATTGCTTTTCTAAACCCCATGATTCCTTAATCCTACAAATACAACTGTATTGGCAGAAAGTATGTTGTGCAATGATAAGGAGGAAAGGAGGAGACTTAAGTCAAGGTTAAGGGAACACAGAAGTGCTGTGAGTTCCCTACTATCCACAAGGACAGCTGTGAAATCTTGCATGAAAGGCTGGCTTTGTGGTGTTAGAAATGGAGAGCACTCCTCCTTTTTGTGGCACTCATCCAGGGTGGCTAGCAAAGTGTTTTTATTATTGTCTACCATTCCCACATCAGAAGTGAAGATAATAATACTCCCTATTGTGTCATCTGTTTGCAGAATGAGTTCAGTAGAGTGGAGAAGGTCTCTTTCAAGGCCAGGTCTGTACTGCAAAGTTGTGCTGGTGTCACTGCACGGGAGCTGGGGTTATGAAAAATTAATCCTCCCTCAGAAATCGTGTTAAACTTCTTTGTAGCAAGGATATTAACCTACTGTCTTTCCATCCTAGTTCTGCTCTGAAAATGAATGTTCATTTACAAACATGGGAGGAAAACCATTAGCATTCTTTCAGATCAAAATACAATCACATCTTCCTGATTTCAAAGCCCATCCCTCTCAGCAAATCTCGTTAATTATCCCAGACAGGTGTTTTTCAACAAAAGCTCCTTCTTGTGTTCTCTCTTCTTCTCTAGCCTCCTACTAGAGCTAATGAAGTTTCAGTGATGTCTCTAGAACAATACAGCAATTTATGTAACTGCAGGTTGGAGAGAACAAATAAGGAATGGTAATTGAGGAAGGGCGCTGAAGAGAGGCGGTGGGAGCAAAATTCCTCTATCTGTGTGAAGAGATCTCTCATTATTGGTGATTAGGGAGGAAGCACTACAGAGCCAAAAAGAAAGTAGCTGTGCTGAAAAATGTTCTTTGATAGTTTATTGATAGGCAGATGCTGCTCTGTGAAAGGACCACAGACCTCATTATGGTGGCCTGCACATCCTCGAGTTAATGGCGTGTAGGTTTGTATTAAGAGAAGGGGACTGGCATTACCTCCACACAGGTCTTACGGGAAGTCACTTAGCCCGTTTCTTTAAAAAGCTCCTGGGTACGATTTACAGCTGCATGATTGTTGTTTACTAACGCTCCATGCAAAAATTGGATACTTCTCTCTGGAAGTAGCTGGGTTTCTTTTCTGTGTGAAGGCTATGCACTTCCACAAATAGTTGACGCATATTCATAATTACAGCAAGTCTTCTTTCATGGTTTTTGAAAAAAGGTCCTGCCTGCTCAGTTTATGTCTAGACAATAGGAATCGGGCATTTTTGTTAGCAGCTATGGTAGCAAAATATGTGTATGTGTGTGTTGCTAGGCTAGTTGACAAGAAGCCCTACCTTGTCTAATGGTAATGTGTTCTCACAGTTTGTATTTGATTATGCCTAGAAGTTCCCTAGTCCCTGCCTCGTCCAAATGCATACAGGCATTTATATTCTGAACACTAAAAATCAGCACAACTCAAATACTCTTTTAAGCATATTTGAATTGGTTATCAGCTACTCGGAAACTTCAAACCAGCTCATAACATTTTCTGCATGAAACCCAGGCTCAGGTGTGACCTCACATCCAGACATAGCTAGTTATGTTTCTTTTTCATTTGGCAAGGCAAGAGCTCTTATTTCAGGAAGGAATACCAGTATCTTCCCTGCAAAATCCACCAATGAATAAAATTACTTTCAGCTAAGTTTAGGTAATTCTGCCCGTACGGAGGTCAGAGTACATAAAAATACCATGCAAAAGGCTCACAGTGAAATGTGTCCGTTTCTTCACTTTTGGAAAGGACTTTAAGACCAAAAGCGCATTCTGAAAGCTCAGAGAAAAGTACCATTAGGACTTTAAATTATACAGAAATATACCGATGTCACTAGTGGGACTCTAAGGAAGCACGGTACAGATGGCACGTGCATTTGAGTGCAGGTACATCAATGGTCTTATGGATCACTGAAAGCAAAACCAGTCTCCACCAACTCCCTGTGAGTATTATGTATTTTATGAGTTTCTTAAAACTGGGTATTTTGCTTACAGCTTTAGCTCTGTGACTGTGTGAATATGTGAAAGAAAGGAATTCCTAGCCCATGTGCTTGCAAAGTCGCCTTGAATTTTAAAGCTGGTCTCATCACTTTTGAACAAAGTTACGACTAATGGATGTAGGGGAAAACCTCCTGTTCACCTTCAGTAGATAAATACTTGGTCATAAGCTAAGAATTTGAGATCGGAGGCTCAGGTTATCTGGAAAATAAGTTGTGTTGAGAATTTAAACAGTTGAAACTCCCTTTTTAAATGGCTGCTTGCTCAGCTCATCATGTGCAGGAAGACAAGTTCTGGAGCTAAGGACTGTTAATGTGTTGTGGTTTGGTTTTTATTTGATTTGATTTGATTTCATTCAATGAATTCAAGCTCTAGGAAGGGGAAGTTTATATAAAGGGGGAAAAAAGCCTGCTAAAGTAACTCAGTATATGCTCCCTGTTGCTTAGCTCTGGTCTTCTTGCATAATGTTTTAATGTTCTCGACATGTATTGGAATGTGGAGGAAATAAGAAAAACAAAACCACCCCCCTCTGTCATCTTCCTGTTTTATTCTACTAGAAAGTCCAATTACCAGTCCCAGCTCAGGCAAATGTCTCATATAGGAAAGACTGATAAATTATTTGTTCACTCCTTTAGTCAGAAGTAACAAAACTGTGGTATGGAAGGTATTCTCAGGTCTGGTTTGTCAGAGATTCAGCTGTTAACCACAGAAAGCTGTGAGAGTTTGCTTAGCTGAACTCCTATCTTTCAAGTTTCCTCTCTTAAAATGGTAGAATTGTGAGTGCTAATAAGATTCCTGGGCTTTCAGTTACGTTTCAGGGTATTTCTGTGAAAAAAAAAACCTCCAAAAAGCAAGAAGGGAAGGAACACCCCAAGGTGTACCCCAAGGTGTGTTAATGCTGTAATCTTACTCAGTTTTGTTAAATAACTGGTATCTGTTTTGACTTTTTAGTCGCTACCTGTAGCATCATACTCATTTTGATGGCAGTAGATGGCATGCAATCAACATTTATTTGCAAGTATGCTAAGGACCGGTGAGCAGAAATCAGGATATCAGAGGGATGGGTGTTCTACAGGAACAAGAAATAGACTTTTGCGTCATGTAGGGCCAAAACAAGTGGTACAGGAGCAAGTGTTGTGGGCATGACTTCAGGTGCTGATAAAATCTTCCTGGAGAAAGCTGGCGGTGAATGGTGGAAGACCACATAAAATGGGGCCTGTTTCCCTTTTGCAACCAATTTAGTATCATCTTAACAGTTACTTGGCCTCTACTGTATTTCAGAGACCTTCCACTGATCCAGTGAAGATCATGCAGGATAGTCTTTAAAAGAAGAAAACAAAATCCTTTTTCTGGAGGATGAGAATGTGAAGTAGGTAACCACTATTTAATACCAGGTCAAAAAAAAACCCAAAACAAACCAGACAGACACAAAAATTTCTCCACCCTTTTCTTAAGGTGTAACACAGCCAGTAGCTTTTCTTATTATCAGACTGAACGATCTAGTAGTCCCACCGCTCCTATGAGCAATTGAAGAGAACCACAGCAGAAACTGGTTCCTTGTTCACATTATAACTTTGTCATTTTTAGGCAGGCCAGTGGATTTCGTAAGTGGCAGGCAGAGTAAGTGTTATTTAATGTAACCTTTTCAGATCTAAGTTGCTTGTAACATGCTCCGGAAAACAACCAAATTTGGAAAGAATTAAGTGATGTGCCCTTACCACACCCTTAGTGTGCTGTCAGGTGAGAGAAACTCGGCTGTTTTAGGAGCCATTTTTTTGTGAAATGTATGGGCTTTAACTGTCTCCTCGGGCAAATCCATAGATGTTCTGCTTTCAGTTGTGTTTTATCATTTCCAGCAACACCCTGTTTACCATAAAATATTTGGCAAGCTTTGTATAAAAATACTTTATTGGGGTTTTCAGAAGGTAGCAGACACAAGGAAAGGTGCAAGCAGGCTCAACAGTACATACTGTCAATTCTTAGTACACTTACTTCAAAGGATATATTTTAACCCATATATAATGGTCTGACTGAACATGTCACAAGACTGAAATATCATATACACAAAACAAGAAATCATTTAACCTGACTTCAGATGACAATACTGATCTACTCCACAAATACCACTGGAATAAAGTTGGATAGCATTTTCTTTTATTCCTAGCAGCAGCCAAAAAGCAGTTTTCTTGCAACAGCTAAGTGTAATTGGCAATCACAACATCATAAGCTTTTGGGTACTACTTCACAGCATTTGGGTTTCTATTTGTAAATGTAATTTTCAGACTTATGATCTCGAGCTTCCCTGTACAATACTGTGAAATATGAGCGTTTGCCATGGCAACTACTTACGTATTTGTATTACTATATCACTGAGCAGTGCCAACAGAAGTGGGCAGTTGAAGTATTTTGCTTTATAGTCATACTACATCTGCTCCCAAAGAGGCTACAGAATAAATGGTCAAGTATGGTAAAGCACGAGATGGGAAGCAGAGATAAAATGAGCAAGATGTTAAGACTGAGGCTAGAGCCCTGGTCTTTCGAATCTGGTGCTCCCTCTGTGGAATTAGTTGACTGCTTTAAAAAAAATTAAAAAAAAAAAAATGCTTATATTGCCTGGATCAGCTCAACCCAACTCTCCATTCAAATTATGTGTTTTGAAAGGAAGCCTGCAAGAGTTCTGGAACTTGCTAAAATTAAGAGGTCTGAAACTACCTTAAAAAAAAGGAACACAAGATGCACTTGTCTCAGTGCTTGTCATACTCTTTTGGCTATGTGTTAAAGAATTTTTAAGATCCTGCAGAAGACATTTTAAAATGTCTTTGGGTCATCATGAGGGAGACTGTGGAGAAGCCGAGACCCTGCTGGCACCTTTCACGTAGGCACAGCAGCCCCCTTCTTCGGCTCTGCCAGGGCTCCCACGTCCTGCAGGGCCAGGGACTGGCCTTGCTCCTGCTGCACAGCTCCGGGCAGGGGGGAAGCACTCCCATGTGCTGTGGGAGCGCTGGCCGGTGCGTGGCTGGACACAAAGGAAATCGGATCAGTTTTGAAGCGGGGATCAGGGAATGCCAACAGGGTGCTTCAGGATGCTCAGCGCCTTTTGAGTCTGGCTGTAAACTCCTTCGGGCAGAGATTTGTCCCTTCTTGGGGAGTGGAAGGGACATCTCTTGCACCATGTGCAAGAGGGATCTGGTTTATCGCTGTAGCGACTGTAGCAATAATGATAAATGAGGTGTTTTCCTTTTGAGGATCGTTCTTTTCTTTCTGTATCGTCACATACGGGTAATATCTTAAGTTTAAGGAAAAAACGCTCCCATTTACAGGAAAAATCAGGTCTGCAAACAGGTAAACTGTAGTTTAGTCCCGCAGTTTTAGGTTAGATATTTTTGTTAGCTTTTGTTTTTCAGTGTCTATTTTTCTTTATTTTAGCAAAATGCTGGTGCCACTCTGGCTGACTAGGTGGCAGCAGTGCTCTTTTGTGACACCTGCAAGTGGAGGACACAGATTTCACTGCCTGTGGTTAACGTCAAAAAACCCTTAGCCTTCTATCCTGTGTGATTTTGTTGTTGATGGACTAGAATAAATTAATAGTGGTCTCACTGCTGCCTTCCTCACATGCCCCAGACCAGTGCTCCCAGGTTCTTCCAAGGAAGCAAGCTACAATACTTTTCCGTAACACAGGTGTATTAAACCAAGCCTCTTCTCATCTGCACACAGGGCTGGCTTCACTTCCAGCAGTTCTGAAGGGGATCGTGAGGTTGAATCTTTAGCTTCTTGGGACAGAGGAGTTTAATAAAAGCTCTTCTGAAGCTGTAGTGGCAGAGAGGGTATAGGACAGGATTGACAGCCGAGTTGATCCACAGCAGCCAAAAGGAAGTCTCGTACCAGTACTCGGAGATGCAGTGGCCATGGCAGCCAGCGCGGATGATCATCAGGAGAGTATATGGTGCCCAGCAAATTCCAAAAATGCCTACGATGATTGCCAGTGATTTAGCCACTTTCTTGTCTCTAGAGAGCCTGAAGCGTTGAGTCATGCTCTGGGACACTATCTTCATCCGTTTCTCTAAGGACAGAGTGGATGCTGAATTTTTACAGCTCTTTTTGTTGCAACACTTGGGTTTCCTGGAGCTCTCAGAGCTTGTTGACAGCAGGTCTTTGGCACCCAGGCTGGCAGTGGAGGCTGCTGCTTGAGCTTTGCTCTTAGAGAGGTTGAGGGTTTCAGCTGGCTCCTTCTGCTCCCACTTACAGCATTTCAAAGAAAGCTTTGCTTCTGGGCTCATTTCCATCTCTTCAGTGAAGGACTGGTTGTGCACTTCATGGAAAATATCCAGGCGTGTTTTGGTACGCTTCTGTATGTTCAGGTAAATGCTCAGGTTGAAAAACATTACACTGATGAAAGGGGTGAAAAACTCCAGCATAGAGGCTGTCATGAGAAAATACCAGTTGTAGAAAAATTCAGCATAGCATTCCCCAGTGGGTATGATACTCCGGCCTGATACATACTCCCAGCTGATAATGGCAGGTCCGTAAAGCAGGAACGCTAATACCCATACCATCACCATCTTCAGCACCGCTTGCTTGGTGTTGCCTTGCTGGGCTCTGTAGGCAACCTGCAATGGGGAAACCTTTTCTTAAGTAGGGTTGCACAGCCCAACTGGTTAAGGCTCTTCACAAATGAACTGTTAGCATTCCTGTTAAAGTTGCTAGGCAATATCCCAGCAGTCTAACAAATTCATATGCCATAGGCAACAGGAGCAATTGCTAGATAAATCACACTCCTGCAGGGAAGACTTAGAACCCTCATCTTGCAGCTCCAAAACCAGATGTGGCTTCTGCTTAGTGGAAATGTACTGACTTGGTTGGAGCCCGGCAGTCTGCTGCGCCCCACCACTTGCCTGAGCTGTCCCCGGCTGCTCTCCGTCACTCCCAGGGAGAGGCTCGCATCAAACTCCTGGGCTAGGCAGGCATCTAGGTCTGGCTCGCTCTGAGCCTTGTAACTCATCCACGTCGTATTTGGAGTCAGGGAACAAGCAAACAGCAATGGATCTGATCTGCCTGCGAATTGCTCGTTCCCTCCTGCAAAAGGCTGAGCTTTTTCATCTCGCCACGTACCCAGAGACCTCAGGGCTGTGCCCTGCCGGACTTGGTACTGCAATCTACTGCCTTGGTAGCCAGGGAGAAGCTGGGAGTCCAATTGCAATCCGCTTGTTTGTCCTGGAGATAATAAACCCCTGCAAGTTAGTAACAGGTCTGCTTACCTCGCTGACTCACTTGTACACTACTATCCTGTCATCTGGGAAGGGAACACCTGCACAATGGGGTCTGAACCTTAAATGATTTAATTATGCCAGAAAAACTAATCTGAAGCCACAGCTGAATTACGTATTTGTGGATAATTACTGCTTTCCATCGCCAGGCTGAAAGATTCATGATTTCTGGAGGATTCAAAGAGCTTTTAATTATTGCGGAGAATCTGGGGAATAAAGCAGGAGGAGAGTTATTCCCCTCTAGGCTGCCATGACAGGACTCACCGCTCTTGTCACCGAGAGGAATCTGTCATAGCTAATCAGGACGATGTTGAAGACCGATGAAGTGCAGAGCAGGTAATCAACTACCAGCCAGAGTTTGCAGAGGCTTCTCCCGAAGATCCATCTCCCCGTCAGCACATAGGGCACGTACAAGGGAATGCAGAAGGCACCTGCAACCAGAGGGCTCCCTTTCCACCCAGACGCGGGAGTCTCCACGGCGGCTGCCCCCCCTTCCCCCCGCGCCCCGCTCCCCACCGGCCCCGGGGGGGGCCGCCC
>JAVKLA010000010.1:28469516-28494612 GCA_034782735.1 Sagittarius serpentarius
GACTCCGAGCAACCCCGAATCCCCCCGAGCATCCCTACATCCCGCCTTCCCCTCTCAACCCAGCAGCATCCTTGCGTTACCCCAGAGCGTCCCTGCACCCGCCTTGAACATCCCTGCGTTCCTCCTTCCCCCTCAACCCGGGAGCACCCTTGAATTCTCCCGGAGCATCCTTGCCTTCCCCACAGGAACATTTCTGCATCTCCCCAAAGCACACACACCCCCCACCCAAGACAGAGGCCACGGGGAGCGCTTATGGTTCCTGCCTCAATGGAGAGGAGCGGAGGTCAAGGCTTAACTTGTCGTTTAATCAGAGGTCAGCCAGGAGTGCTCTCCGGGCAGGCGGAGCAAGGAGGGTGATGCTTTTGCCCGTGCCCCTCACCGGCAGCAGGAGAAAGAGCTAAAGCTGGCCGGGAGCAGGTAACTCTTTACCAAGTGGCCATGCCGCTTGGTCTGCAAACCAAGGAAGCCCCCAGCTCCAGGGAGGTGATTATGCTCCCTCCTCCCTCCACATGTTTCGCTTTTCATAGCTAAAGAGAATAACTTTTGTTTTAATACTTTCTTCAGTTGATGCTATTCCAGGATGAAGTTACCAACCACTGCAAAACCCCTGTCCACAGTGCCTGCACCAGACCACAGGAGTGGAAATGTCTTCATGGGTGTTGTGTCACCAGGGTAGGATCAGCTCACCACGATCACCACCTCTAGAGAACGGCATGGGGACGTGCAGAGCAGCAACACTGGAAACCAGAGAAGGATACTGGCTGGAGACCCTGGTCAAGAGCCTTTCTTTCTGGGGAAGTCTGATAAGTTGTGTGTGTCTTTGAAGAACAGAAATCAAAACAACAAAGCAAGAAAATTGTGCAAACCCAGAAACATGCATGAAGCTAATGCCCGGGGGATTGGCTGCCTTCTGATTACTCCAAAAGCTATTTTCACATCAGCAACAGTTACAGCCTCACAGAATTCTTCTTCAAAGGTGCCACAACGGCCACTGTCTTGATAGCAGACGCTGATCCTACCAGGAGGAGGCTGAAAGGGCTCTTTTAAAGCACGGTAAATCACTTGCAGGCAGCAGAGCTGGGAGGTGAGAGCACCTTTCAGCACAGCGCAGTGCAGGCAGGGATCTTGCCAAGTGCTCCCACAGGGGTGGCCTTTGGTGGCACCCACCAAAGGTTGGCCTCCAGCAAGGACCAGCCTCATCCTGTCCCTTAACTTGCCCAGCACTGAGACAACACGCTGGCTCTGCATTTAGATCCAGGCTTTCTCTTTCCAGGTGCTGTGCAGGGGCAGTGCGGGCAGGCAGTCAAGCAGGCCTGCAGCTGCCTGATGCGGTGTGTCCCCTTCCTCAGGGAGCCAAGCGTCCCCAAGCCACTCCACAAAGCAGAGGTCTCGGTCCCTGCTGCTCCTGTGTCCGGACAGAGGATGTAACTGTGGGCTCGTGGGACCCGTGGGTGGGAGAGCAGAGGACGCTTCGTGTGTGCGAGAAACTCCTGGTGAGTGGGATACTGGCTGGAGGGTGCGCTGTGCCCGTGCGAGGCTTCGAGGAATTTCGTGCATGGCTTCAGCACTGCTTGGAGGAAGATCAGATTTACCACCACACATGACCGAATTCCCACCAGGGTGGTGAGCAGCCCGGCTGCTCAGCTGCGGCATGGCCGCAGCGGAGAGGACCTGAGTTTTGTGTATGTCATCGCAGACGTGGTGGAGAAAGGGCTTCTTTTTTTCCCCCTGTTTAATGAACCCACAGACCACTTTCATTCTGTGACTGTTTGTGATCTGGTGGTGTTTGTAATCTCTAGCTATTCAGGCAATCATTAGTATTCATTGAAATGTTTACAAATTCCAAATTATTGTGTGCATGTTACAGCATTATCACTAGGAGCTGTTTGCTGTTTGTTAGCTGTCATTCATTATTCAGAGTTTTCACCATCCAGATAGAAAGCAGAAACCATAGTTTGTACCTAAGGTAATTTATAAAGTGACTTGCCAAATGTAACATGGACAAATCTCAATTATTGTTTATCCAGAGTAATTTGCCAGGAGTGTTAGATAAATAAGAGATGACAGAGCTTAGCAGACTATAGTTTTCCTGGTCCTGATGCTTCTCTCTTGCTTCAGCAGAAGGACAAATATGCTCCTGATATCTTTCAGGAAACATGCTATCTTGGTAATAAAACAAAGGAAATCACCCAGCCTAGAAGGGGGTAGTTAAAGCAGATTACATACAGACATGCAAGCAGATAGCTAATGTTTTGACCTGGCTTATGCAGTACGTATGCCGCATCTAGATATCCCATATGTTCATAAGTGCTTATATATGTTCATATAGGGTGTATTGATCACCCTGGAGTGAGGCCATAGGGTCCTCTTCTGGGCCAGGAGGCCTCCGGAGCCTCAGAGCCTGAATACTGCTTAAACCTTGTGTAGTTACAGGGGCCAAAATGGGACCTTTCTGGAGGGTCAGAGCTATAGCTCAGCTATAAGCTCTCCTGAGCCTGGTTTCTGTTTATTCTAAGGTTGTGACTGAGAAGCAGGGACTGGGGACAGCAGATGCAGGGGTGGGATGCAGATGGACGCGGATGCAGAGGTCCCAGCCCAGAGCTCCCTCCCGAACCCGTTCTCGAGGGCTTCTGCCCTGCGGCAGGGAGGCACTGACAAGGCACAGCTCACAGCCTGGGTGCTAAGGTAACTCAGTGTTTCCTGAACGCACACTCAGGGTTCAGCTACACTAGCAGACAAGCCCTAGAAGCCCCCAGGAAGGGTGAAGAGCTTGGGGCAGCCCTGCTGCCGCTGCCCGCAAAGCCATTCCTCTCCCGGGGGGGCTCCTCAGCACATTGCTGGGAGCTCTCTTCCCCCCTCTGCTTCCTTCCCTACTTTATTTTTGAGAAGCATTTAGCTTCAATATGAATTCTGCAGAACTTCTGTGTCTTTAAAAACAGGCAAGGATAATATGTGGCTTTCTTAAGGCTGCTTTGCACTGGAAGAGAAGTCTGCAGTTGAAAGTTGTTTCGCATCCAAGCAGAGAGTGAGTAAGAAGTGAATAACCCTCTTGTAAGATACCTGTTCTGGGGAGTTTCTCTATGATGCGAAGCCTTCAGGCTGAGAGGCAAAGACCTTCCGCAGCCTCGTGGTATTTAGGGAACTCGAGCTTTGGAGGTAATTTAGCGGTTGGCCCTACCCTGGATTTTGGGCACTGCGAAGTCTGTGTATTGCCACATCGCAGAGCGGTGCCTGAGGACCATCAGCTGCTGCTGGCTTTGCTAGGCCCTGCTGCTGACCGTCGCCGCTCTGCTTGGTGCTGGTCACTGTGGGGAAACAGGCCACCAGTCTGACTTGCAGGGTGGTTTGTTCATGCTTTGTATGCACGTGGCTTAGTGCCACTTGCTTCTGTGTCTGTTGTTCATTATTTTGTTTTGGAGGTCGTAGAGGGACCAATTTGGAATTTCCTTTGCACAGGTGTATTTCCTCTGTTCAGCATCTCATTTATGTTTTCTTCTGTGACTTGTAGAACTGCATATAGATTTACAAGCTGGACAGAGGAGGTGTGGAGAAGTTCTGTCTTCTCCAAGAGCTTGTGTCCAAATAAGCAAAGTTTCCGTGCGGACTGATTATGCTGGCCACCGAAGACACAGTGCTGGTTCAAGGCCAGGCTGGATGGGGCTCTGAGCAACCCGATCTAGTTGAAGGTGTCCTTGCTCACCGCAGCGGGGTTGGACTTGAAGACCTTTGATGCGCCCTTCCAGCCCAAGCCATTCTATGATTCTATGACTCTATAATCCGCTCTTCCCAGTGACGCACCTTCTATGGGCCAGGTTTAATTCTCCTTCTTTCTAAAATTTAGCATCCTGTAGTTTTATTAAATCCCCATAATTCCCATATTATAAAAATACTACGGTTTTATTAAACACCCAGTTCAAGATGTTTTCACTGTAACACTCAAGGGATTCCTTGAGCTACAAGGCATGTGCTATAGTCCATGTCAAATCGGAGCCTATTATACATGCATCTGTTTTGTCTTGGACCACTGTCACTGGTTACCTCATGCATTTATTTGCAATTCATGAAAATCTCTAGATGACATATGCCAAAACACTGGATGTAGAGAACTATGCTACAAAACCTGTTTTCAGCTTCTTAGCAGTTCTGTAGAGATGATGAGATTTTGTTAGATGTTTGTTCAAGTTCTTCAGTTTTGTTAGGTGCTCCTTATCTTTCTAATGAACAAAGAAATCCCGATGCAAAGAGTTGGATTGCTCCCTGCTCTGGGAGGCATGTCCTGAAATCACTTTCGCACACATCCCAGTCTAAACCAACTGAGATAGTCGCAGCCAAATTCTACGAGCAAATACCCCCGACTCCGTGAGGCAGCAGGTGGCTGAAAAGGCTGAAAAATTTGCTGCCCCTCTACTACGGGCACATCTATAATTCAGTGCTTGCACCGATGTGCTTGGCTTCAGCTCAGGAATCGTACAGCACTTGGACATCAGTAGAAGTGCCTCTGTCGCAGGGCACAGGTGTGTGAGCAAAGCATCCCACCCGTGGGTGAGCTCAGCTGCTCCGGGGCACATGCGTGTACCTGTCCGGGCGTTGCTCTCGCTTGCTTCTTCGTGAAGGGGACAGATGGAAGCTCCTACTTCTCCTGGAATAAATCCAATAAAACTAGTAAATTAGGTGCTAATGATGAGGGGGTTATGAATAATCTATAGTGACAGAAGTAACGTCCCCTGGATGTTGATCAGCCTCAGCCCACCCTCGCACAGAGGAATTTGCACTTTGATACAGGTTTAGGTACGCATCATTGCAATTACACAGTGAGGACAGCTGCGTCCCGAAATCAGGTTATGGAAATCGGAAGACACATTAGCATCAGTAATATTTAATGGGGAAATGAGAGCTTTCTTGACACCTTCTCTTTGATGTCTGTCTGTCTTTGCATTTCCACGGAGGCAGAGCTTCCACGCAGAGGAGTTTGCCCTTCCAGGAGGCAGTGAGGCTGCGCAGGGCTGGAGGCAGTGCAAGCTCCAGACCTCCAGGAGAGTTGCTGTTACTGCTATGCATGAATTGTAGTTTTTCCATTGCTTATTTCTGTCCCATGGAGCCAGCTTGTCTGTGAAACAAACTTTAAAGAAAGATATGATTAAAAAACCTCTTTGTGTTCATGTCTTTACTGATGAGGGTTGAAAGTGCTCTGGCATTCACACAAGTATCTGTCACTATGAAACCCATCCCTTCGTTTTATTTCCTTTACTTCTGCCTTTCATCATGGGAAATGTTTATTCGGTTTGGAAAACTCCCTTTTCTGAGGTCCCCTCGCAAGTTACCAGCATACATGGGTGAGGGTAAGGGCAGCGTGGCAGAGAAAAGAGATCCCAGAGCGGCTGAGGACGAAAACTTCGGAGGAGCCCTTGAGTTCCTGCTTTTCCAGACCACCGAGCTACTGCACAAACAGGGAAGCCAATCCTCAATACAATTTTTTTACATGTAGCATCAGAGGATAAGACACAGAAAATGCTGGGGGAGCATTTCCCATTCTAGAAACTCCTTGCCAGTGAAAAGCCACTCTTTGATACATATTTCTCTTTTAAAAACAAACCCAACAACAACTGATCTGTCAAACTTGGGGAGCTATTAGGACTGAAAAATAGCATCGCAATCCAAAACCAGATGGGACATCATGAAATGCGTTGTGGAGTGCACTTCATCCTGCTGCTCAGCCAGATATCAAAACGGCTTCTGCTGGTGGCAGAAGGTCTCTTCCCTAGAGTACTGCAAGGGACTTAACTGAGCAAGTTTGATGTTGGATAAAGATGATGATGACAGGAATAGTCCTCAAAAATGCTAAGAAATACCCTGTGAAACAGCTTTCAAAAAGGCAGGAAGAGCACTAACATCTCTGCTCTCAAAGCAGCACATGCTGAGAGCCGTACTGCACAGCACCAACGGCACCAAAGCCACCGCGTCTCTGAGAAGGACCACAAATGCTGGAGGGGAATTGCCCCAGGCCTGGGCATGGTATGTGTTCACCTGTGTCCAGAACAAGTCCTACACCTTTTCACTTCTTTCTTTTCCTTCCTTCCTTCTCTCTTTTCCCAGCTGTAGCTGTAACCTGTAAATCCAAACTCCCAAAGTGTCCAAAAATGTATCCTTTAGTGCAGGGAGACTGTTCGTAGTTGGACCTGTCCCAAACTACCGTGACTGGTTTTGGCTTCTTGGGAACTAACTCCTTACAATTACAAATCACCTTCTCATCAAAGAAAGTCACATTTCTAGTTTTGTGCAAACCAACCGTGCTTTTGTGAGCACGAAAATGCTGAGTTTAGCTGCTCTGGGGGAGGAAAACACAGAAGAGCAGGTCGAGTAATACAGTTAGTAATGAAGTAACTGTCTGATCAAAATTAACACCTGCTTCTTGTCAAGGCCGACTCAATATTGCACTTTGAAATGAAAATTTCAGAGCACAAGGGGAACAGAAACAGAAGACATCCAAGTCAGCTTGGACCAAGTTGGCGGCTGCTGTTAAGACCAATAGGTGTTTTCAGAGCGAGACAGCAGGGTCTGAATAACAAGATGTGATATCCATATACAGCTGCTACCGATGACATTGGAAGCATTTTGCCATGTGGAGGAGTAAATTATGAAGCTCTGTTGAAAAAGTATCTGTTAAATTTGTTACTCCATCAGGGGACGGTTTAAGAAGCAGGGCTGGGCTTTGTACCTGATACTCTTAATGGCAGTGAGTGGTGTAGGTTAAGAGTGACGTGAGGACGTTTGGGAAGGACTAAACAATTTCTCATTGAAGCCAGTGCTGTTCCCAGGTAGATGGAAAAATGGAGCAGGTGTAGAGAAATGAGCTGGGTTTCTCTGGGCTTTGGTGCAAGCTGCAGCACAGTGTGCTCCTTAACATTTCATCAAACTTTATAAAGCTTCATGACACTAAGCAATTAGAGCGGTAGAGTTTAAGCCCACTTATGGACCCCATGGGTTTCTTCACAGCTATCACCAGGTTCTCGTGGGAGAAGACCTACAAATGTCAGCTCCCTCGCTTCCCGCTGGCCCTCAGGGGACTGGAGGCGGGGAACTCATTGGTAACCTCATGTAATATTTAACAGACTTCCTGGGCTAATTAAGTATATTACTTTATATAGTAACTAACATATGTCTAATAAGTATCAAAATCTAATTCAGTTTAATTCATTACTGCCACTCAACGTGGGCCCATTTCTCTTCTCCCTTACAAAGATGCAACCGCATTAATTCTTTGCGTGCATCAGGGAGGACAACGTAGCTCTCGTTCTGCCAGACCATCTCCGAGCAGAAATATAAAGACAACTTTGCTCTTGTCTCTGCACAACTTGAGTGAACCAAGAGAGTTCCTTCAGAGTCATGCCAGTGTAGTTGAGAGCATAAGCAGTCCCCAAACACCCTCAACAGGTGCTCGGTGTCTTACAAGTTGGAGGGTCCTTCAGGCACAATATCTGAGGGGCTTTTCTGTAATTCAAAGCTTGGATTCGCTGCCTGGTAATATTCCCCAAGCGTATGTGGTTGTAAAAACAACACAGCATAGAAGAAAAGGTATTTCTCTGACGAGCACAAGGCAAACAAGATCTTTGTTGCTGAGATTAGGGAAATCAGCAGTCTAGCTAACTTTAACTTTTTTATTTGACTTCTGCAAAGCCCCTGATAATGAAGCCTGATGTCTCTAGGCTGCTGGACAGTGTCTAGCCCAGAGGGACTGAAGCTTGTTATCCTCTCCCTCTCCAGTGGCTCCTGTGAAATGATGCAGCAGCATCTGTCTGGGTCCTATGGACAGTACCCTTATTCACCAAGACACCCTCTTCAGCTGTCCCTCTCCCATGCAGACAGGGCAATCTCTGCTGTTCCAGGCTGGGCTGCACCTCTTTAGGGCAGGGGACGCTTCACCTGAGCCAGCCGTGAGAAACAGGGGAGGCTCTTGTTTGCACGCAGCCCCTGAGAACGGCCCGATGCCGCACTCACAGAGCCCTGGGATGCGTCCGCAGCTTCTCACCGGTGACCTCCGTGCTGGAGATGAGGCTGGAGACCTCATCTGAAGTATGTGGGTTGTCCCCGAGAGGGGAGGGTAGGAGAACTCTGCTCTGCTGCCCAGGAAGGCAGGGAGGAGATGGTGGGGAGGTACAAGTGGAGCTACAGGCAGAATTGGCTTGGCTGGACCATGACGAAGGTCCAGCAGCTTCATAGTCAGTTATCAAGCACATTTTCTCCGAAGGGAGGTACCCTTCCTGGGGAGAGGGGAACAAGTCCCTCTGTCCTTCCAGCCCTTGTCAGCTCTGCCAGGTTCCCTGTCCCACCCTCTGTGAGCCACCGTGACCCTTCTTTTCCACATTTGAAGAGGCTGGATTCTGCTCAGCTCCCCAGATACAAGTTTGCTAGCAGAGGGATGCTGCTCCCCCTGCCTGCCCGTTGCCTTCCAAAGCCTGACCCCCGCTCGCCCGCAAGCTCCAGGTCAGTCTGATTTAGAAAGACCTTCATCTGTACAAGGGTTTTCCCTGACTCCTGGCTTTTCTCACAAAATCCCCTGTCTCAATCCCATCTCTGCCTGCTTGTGACAACACCAAGCCTGCCCTTAGATCTGTCTAACAAAGGCAGACAGAAAATGTATTTCATATTGAGCCTCAGCGTGCCTAATGTCTCCTCTTCCGTTAGCTATTGCTCTAGGTCCTGATCTGCGATTCCTCATCTTTTCAGACTTCCTTTTGATGTTTGTTATAAGGCAGCAGAGACTAATAGAGAGTTTGTCAGGCATCTGACTACAAAAGCATGGGAAAGAGGGATTAAAAGGGACATGGTGACAGGAGAAACACAAAGCATTTAGGAAGCATCAGCTCACTGCAGGCGAAGCTGCAATGATGCTCGGGATGCTTTTGCCTGTGCTGCTATCTACTGCCCTCCCCTTCCAAGCCCAGATCTATGTTCCTGGAGCTGCTTTTGCCTCTAGACAAGCCAGACATCTGGAGTCAGATTTGCGCAGAGAGAAATAGTATGGGGCAAAGGAATGAGAGCCCTCCTGGGTCCGGAGAGTAGCTGAAACCCCCAGCAGGTCTGTTTATCGGGCTGGCTTGGAGTGAACAGTGTTTTAGCAACAAAATCCATCTCACCACCCAGCCTGGTGTTTGCTGAGGTTTCTGGCCTGTTCCTCTGTAAAGAGAGGGAGTTTGCTGCTGCTGTAAGTAACAGGATTCTCATTTTCCTGACTGCATTTATGATACTCCTCTTCTTGTGAAACCACTCAGTTAAGCTGTCTCAGGGGACTCCAAACGCTACATAGCTGCCACTGAATGTAACAGTCCCAGAGTTCAGAACATCCTGGAACAAATAATGAGAAAAAAAGGAAAACTGAAAGCCCTCCGCTCTGCAATAAGTAATCACGTCCCGCCAGCGCTGACCTCTGCCTTGCCAGGGTGCAGCCGTACGGGAGGTGGAAGGTGGGAGGTGGGGTGCTGGGAGAAGCCGAGGACAAGGAACAACATTAGACATCTCTGGTGTGAATTAAGGGACTGAATCACACAAGAGCTGCAGGAAAACAAGTTGTGCAAGAGCTGGGTCTTCCTTCTGGAGGGTGTTTGCCATCACCCCCTGGTCGTTCTCTGCTTCAGTATGGCTGGTAATGCACAGGGTCGCTGATCGGATCCTGCACCTCCAGGGGATGATGCTCAGTCAGTGATTTTCCTGCGTGTTATAGTGCAAGAGCACGTGCTATAGGAGCAAGAATTTGGGGGATGCTGGGAGCCAGGTCTCCTTTTAGCCTGCATGATAAAACCTACCTGCTTATCCCAAAAACAGCGGCCACAGAAACTCCTCTTACCCTGTCACTTCCCACGCCTCTCTGCTACGCGGAGGCTGTGAAACATCGCCTGTTAGCACGGAAGGCGAAGCGAGAAATAATTCCCCACCTGTCTCTTTTGTTCGTCTTTCCTTTCTTTCACAGGGCCTACAAGACACAGGGAAGCTTGAAAATGAATGTCAACCAGACACATAGGTCTGTTGTGCAATTTTTGCAGGTGGTATTAGCTGATGAAGGCTGGGTTGGTGCTAGGCGGGTGGAGGGTTCCTCAATAATTTGCTTGGAAAACAGAGGAGAGCAGCAAAAACCGGAATGAGATGCAGACCTGCATCTGGAGTAAGGGTGCTGAGCTTTTCTGCGGTTATACATCTCCCAGGGGCCCGGGGCTGTCTCTGTGGTCGCTGAGCAGAGGTGGCTTTCCTATTTCCCAGCCAGATGCTGAAGGAGAGAAAAAGCAACGATTCCCTGCGGGCAGAGGGGCACTCCCCGGAGCTGCTGCTGGCGCTGGGGCCGGGCAGAAAAGCAGAGTCAGGGCCACCGGGAACAGAGGAGGGGACCAAACTGGGGCCAGTTGCCTTTAGTATTTCCCTGGTAGCTAAAGCTCTGGCAGAAAGTGAGGAGCTGGGATATCCACCTTCCCCACCTCTCACCGGGGCCCAGGTCCCACCATCCTGCCACCACCTCCCAGCCAGGAACCCAGTGCAATTTCTCTTTTAATTTCCCCTTCTCTGGCTCCACTTTAACAATGCGAGTTCGGCGGTTTGCAGGAAAGGCTCCACCTGTCACTTCAGATGCTATTTCCCCTTCTTTTTACTTTCTGCTGTCAGTGTTGTCTGATGGCATGACATGGTGTGATAAAAAAAGGGAGGGATCGCAGGGCACGGTGATCAATTAATTGCATTTCCTCAGGTACGAGATGAATTGTCCAAATCAAATCATAGTCTGTCATTTTGCAAACAATTGTCTGCTGGGGCCGGTTCCGAGCAGTTTTCTGAAAAAGTTATTAATTCCAGTTGTTAATAACGCATCAAACGCAGCTGATGCTATTCCCAGTGCCCCCAGCCAGGCTTTGTGGATCCCACCTGTTTGCAGGCAGGTTGGGAAGGAAGGGGAAGTGATTCTGAACAACATTGTACATGACACTTGGCATTTAAGAATATTATGGCATTTACCTAAAGCACTTCACCAGTTTCAAAGCAATCCCGCCTGAGCTTGCCTGTATAAAAATGTGCTTATATGTTCGCAGGCATCAACGTTATACGTGTGATCTCCCCGGCTTGTCACAGCCCTTTTTTGAGCATGGGCACACAATGGCAGGCTTTCACGTCCAAATTAATTGTGCAAAATGCACAGTATTTTGAAAAACAGTTCCTAAATAGATACTTGGTATCGAGCAAGAAATGAAAGCGATTGGGAAAGCGCATGGGTTGCTATGTACAGCAGCTAGACTTCAAAAAGTTTTAGCAAGCTACAGGCCCTCTTGAAAACAAGCAGGAAATATTCCATAATATTCTTTTAATTCAGTTATCATGATTAAGATTTTTTTTTTTATAATGATACTAATTCTAGCAGCTCAGGCCAGCTGAAGTCAACCTCCCCCTCTCTGCCCTGGCCATGCGGTCCTGCAGAAGCATGCAGTGAAGAGATGATCAGCGCTGATGGAGCTTCAGGGGATGTGCTTCAAAGAGCTTTTCTATTGCTCTGCTCATCATGTTCACAGCTCCGGTCGTTGTGTCAGACTCATGGCAAGTGTGGAGCAGTGGAAAAAGCAGTGCAAGGACAAGGAGGAGAGAGGATTGTGTCAGTAATTGCTCGCCTGTAATTATCCGCCATTGTGCATTCTGTTAGCTCTTCCTGCTTCTCATTAGCATAGAGCGGGGAAAATATTTAATTGCAACACCGCTCTATGGCATTATCTGCAAGCAGAGCAGATCAAATCAGCCTGCCTTGTGGGGACAAGGGAGCGATTAGCTTCTCCAAGGCAGCAGGGTACAGCTGATGAAGATCAGGAGGCAGAATACAAATCGCAGGGTGCTGCGCACCAGTCTGCAGTTACACAAGTGCCGCCTTGAGCAGGCTTTTCTCTCCCCTTCTTTCTGCTGATCACTTGGTGGAGGCAGAGTCCCACATCCCAGTCAAGATCCCAAAGCATTTTGCAACATGAGGCTGATTTTCCAAAGCGTCCACTTCAGCTTTCACACTCTCTGCAGGACTCGGCTGACAGTGGGGACAGGTTGTTGCAGCACAGCAGCAGCTAGAAACCTGGGTTTGAGGTGGGCGCAGACTTTGCTGTGCCTTGTCACCGTGTCCCGCATGTGGTCATCTCATACTGGCAGAAAAATGCAGTCCTGAGGTTGCACAACCGCAGCAGCTGGGTGGACAGGAAAGGAACCGGCCTCTCTTCCTGGGAGGCTGTGCGAGAAGTGAGGTTGAAGAATGCACCAAAATAAAGTTGCATCTTGCAAGAAAGAGGCTCCGTAACAGTGAAATGCAGCTGCTCACAGACTCTTCGTTTTATCAATGCGCATGTGAAACTGCATGAATCGGAGCTGCTGCATGCGGAGCAACCAGAAGTGGAGGAAAAACTACCTAGGCTTGACCTGCGGTCTGGTTTCCAGAGCAGTGAGAGATGCTGATGCTGCTCCTTCCTCAGCTCCTGCTCCTTTTGCCCAGGCTGGAAGCTCAGCTCGGGCCCAGTCTGGCCAGGCACGGACCAGCAGCAGCCCCTGACATGTGGGTTGCCCGTGTGCCCAGGGCGTAGGTGAGCGTGGCTTCGAGCCTGCTGAGCTGGCTCCACGCTGCGGGCAGACACCTTGGTACCGGGGGACTTCAGCGAGGGCTCTGGCAGCACTTTTCCCCACAGTTTGTACTATGAAGCGAGGATCTGGGTTTCAAACCAACGCGCTCTGCTCCCGGCCACCCTCTTCCCTGCAGGCAAAGGAGATTTTCCAGGCCCTGGCCGGATCTGTGCTCACCAGCTGATCCGATCAGCGAGGGTGGTAACATTGACACTATTACTCTGGCATATTAGCCCAAATGTCTAAGTCATCACACAGCTCTGCAGCCACCTGATCTCCTGCGCCGATTCCCACAGCCTCCGCACTGCCGCCCTGAAACGCTGCCACAGCTATGTTAGACATAACAGCAGACTTAATTAAAGGGTGGCAGCCTGCCAGCACCCAAGAGGCAGAGCTGAGCTGGCTGCTCTGCTTTCAAAGGGGTACTTTTAAAAAATACACTGGGAAATAGCAGGGCAAGCCCTGCCGTGCCGATGTCAGTGTGGGTCAAGCATCTCTTTTGCCTCAGGTCTGTCCCCTGGGTAGAAGCATTGCACGGGGGCTCGGCCGGTCCCTTATCCTGTGGCTGATCCCGCTCCCAGGACGCTCCCAGGGTCCCTTCCCAGTGGAGTGCACGGTGAAGCGTTGAGTCCCACCTCCATCCCACCCCGCTGGAGAGGGTGATGGAAAAGTGTGGTCCCGCTATTTCTGCGGGCTGGGGTGGAGATCAGGAGAGCTCTGGGCTTTTCCCCTGCGTTGCTCGGTGTGCGACAAGGGGCTGGGCACGTGGGCCATGGCCTCGTACTCCAGATGTGCATTGGCAGGGAGCTGAACACACGGACCCGCTTCCCTGCCCGGCTCGCCTGCATCAGTCCTGAGGCAGTCTTGTTAATTCCTCACTTTTTGGAGTCTCAAGTTTATTCACTTCCATGACAAAACAAGATGAAGTGACGTATTTCCATGGCTATTAGGGATCTAAATGTTTCCTCCCCAGAGACCCCAGCAGAAGAGAAGGATGGCCACCGCCTGGCTTAGCTCCCAGCCCTGCTACAGAGCTGTCATGGCATCGGGCCCTTCCCGAGGCCACGCACCATCTGAAAGCGTCACTGCAATCTTGATGCTGGAGGATCCCTACGGGTAGATATTCACTGCCCCTCCTCGGAGGACAAAAGCATTTTTGCAACTGGAACTGCGTGCGAGCAGCCGCACAGAAGCAGGACAGGGGAGAACAAACTGCAGGAGGAGAAAGGTAAAATCCTTGGGTACCACTCTGAAGCAGGCAGATCCCTGTGGCATGTGCTTCGCAGCTCTAGGCAGGTAACAGACAATACCCTGATTACGGGAATGCATTTAGCATTGTGCACCAAATTGTGTGAATGCCGGGTTAAAGAATAGCTATTCCAACAAAAAAAGAAGACCAGAGAAAAAGAAATCAGCCTTTGGTTTCTGAGTCATTGCTTTGCACTCAGGATTTGGTCCCCTGTGTGTCCAGAATAATTATTAAGCAAGTTCTGATGGAAGAATTTTATTTACCCAGCCTCAAAAAGGAAGAAAAGACTCCTTAATAGTTGATTAGATCAAAACAGCATGATTTATTTTTCAATAAGTGCTTTAGATGTAAGATCAATGGCTTGAGATTGATTGACAGGAGCTGTTTGCAAAGACCTTAGATCTAATTGTACTCAGGCAATCACACGGACTTTTTCTTTGGCTAATACTAGACACCATCCCTCTTGTACAGATGGGGGAGGTACCAGAAAATAGCAGTACTTTGCACTGGAGAGTTGCTCAGCAACTGCCCCATATTATTTTTGAGTTGTCCCTGAGTACAGCCTCCTTTCTCTTTGATCTTTGCATAATTTTTGTTGCTGCTACTTCTCAAAAAAAGACATTTTAAAAGAATTGCATCTCCATTTGCCACAATCTTTTCTTTTTTCTTTTTTTTTTCCCCAAGCACAACCGAAGCTTGATGACATCAGGGAAAGCAGTGCACTTCTTTGCAGTGGGGAGGAAATTAAGGTCTGTCTGCTCTGCTAGAGCCTTTCATGGGATACTGGGGAACTTGGGCTCCTACAGAGATTTAGCATCTGTTTCTGTACATGGTCCGTATATGACATTCAGACACGGAATAACGGTGCTTAGCTCTGGCCTCCGAGCAGTCACACAGCTGGGTTTGGGCAGACGAGCCGCTACTAGCACTCCCATTTTGGCAGTGTTTGATTAAGAAACGGTGATGGGGTGATTTGTCTGCAGAAGAGAGTGCGAAGGCTGGGATTTCTCACCCTGCTGTAATCCCAGACGGAGCTTGGCATGGAAGGCGTTACCCTACGGTCCTGATTTGGAAGGAGAATCACATCTCACCAGGCACTTATCAGCCCTGCTGACAATCACCTTCATGTGACGCAAAAAGTGATCCAGCCCTGAGCTGCTCATCCTGAACCAGTGCTTCTTCCATGCTCTGGATGACACAGACCCGTGGGGTACAGCAGAAAGGAGCTTCTGGTTCTTGTGGTATATCTGATCCTTTTCTCTCTCTCATTTATTTTCTGCTACTGGCACACACAAGTGGGTAACAAGAGGTTTGCACTGTGTTTTGTTCTCTCCTGGGTACCACATACAGAAGAAAAGCAACAAGTAAAACACCAAGTCCCTGAATACGAAAAAACCCTCAAAAAAAAATAGAGAAGAAAATACCTAAGGAATTTAAATGGCATTTGCAAATATGAATCAGGAGCATCTTTTCCGAAATCTCTAGACAGCAGCATTGTACTACTGCTGCCAGCTACACGGACTAAAACTGGAACGATTCGGCGAGGCTTAGCACAGCCCCTGCTCGAGGAGGACACACACAACTCCTGAGCCAGGTTACATCCCGGCCAGAGGACGTCATCAGGGGAAACCAGCAATTTCATCATTTCCCCGTGGTCTCAGAGTAACCCCGTTAGGCAATCAATTACCCGGGCAGAGCTGCAGAGCTACGTGCCGGGGTTTCCTTCTTGCCCTCCTTCCCCAGTGATGGGTGGCAGAAAGTAACCGATTTGTTTTGCTGGTGTTTGACCAGGCACCACCCAAAAGTCTTAAACAAAACCCTGAGACTTTTAGTGCAAATTAACACCCGAGGCAGCAGAAGGAGGCAAATTTCTACATCTAGTAAAAATTTCAGCTTGGAAGGTCTAAAAATAGACTTTTCTTGCCTCGGGAATTCTAGCCTTGCCTCGTAACTTGTGGTGCTGCAGATTATTGCATTCATAATTTAAATGTTGGATAGGTATGAAATTACTCGCGTGGGAGTTATTCAATTTCTGGTAAGTACATTTACATTAAATAGCGGCTGCACGTACAAAAGATAGGAAAAAGCCCTTCCACTTCTGTTTGCCTGAAGCGGTGAGAACATGTGTAGCCTCACAAGGCTTCTGTTGTGAGATGATCTTCTTTTCCCACTGAAAACCTGACAAAGTTCACCACAGCTGAAAGGGCACTTGTGTCTCCTCTCTGACACTTGGCATAGGGCCGCTCTGGACTAATCCCTCTCTGGGCTAGAAAAACACCCAGCGCCGATCTGAGCACTGCCAGGGATGGCAATTTGTTTAGTTTCCAACCATTGCATTTTGTCACCTCGGTGTCTGCCAATCTGGAAAGCCCAGTTTCAGAGTGTCCCTCTCCTGGGAGTGTATCTATTCCCCTCTACAACCGGTTAGAGGGTTGAGCTCGCTGGGCATCATCAGGTGGACCGTGTATGGCACCACCCAGGTGAGGGGTGGGTGGCCCCACCTGTGCTCACACTTGGTGGGCTGAAACTTCTTCCCCGACTGTCCCCATTGCTTGCCTGGCTTTCCAGTTGCCTCTGCGTGTTTGGTTTTACCTGTGCTCACGCAGACGTGGGAAGGAGATCCTCCTCTGGTGCTGCCCGGCAGAGCAGTGGTGGGATATCCTCGGGGCCACAGTCTGGGGCCATGCACCCCAATTCATGAGTTTGCATTGAATAGATGGGAAGAGGAATAGACTGGGAAAGTGATCCACCTCGCAGCAGGCCCCGGACAAGGGGAGGGTTTTGACAAGGCAGGGATGATGGTAAGTCACAAGTCTCACTCCAGCCTTTAATTTGGAGGCAGGAGTTGGGGTTTTGGGGTCCATCCTTCCCACTGCCTGAAATCCTCCCAGATCTCTGCTTCTGGAGTGGGTGCTCTGTGTTTACAACAACTGAAACATTAGTTTGAGGAAATTGGTGGCTAATTGATCATTGTTCTTTCCTCACCCCATCCCTTCCTGCCTCCCCCTTCATTCCCTCTGCCTCCATGCTCCCAGAGAAGGGCTGTTTCTGGTCTGTGCAAAGCCACTGCCAAAACCCAAGTGCCTGCATCTGGAGAGCCATTGAGGGAGGGTGGTTCAGCTGGACCGGGCTCAAGCCGCATCAGCAGCAGACCCCAGCTCTGCACCTGAGGGGCTGCAGCAGCTCCGGCACCACAGTAGCCTGCAAGAAGTCCTGGCCATCCCCCACCAGCACGTCAGGGTTACTGGGGCAGTTGCTTGCCAGACAGCCTGGGGGTGTCAGTGATTTTTTTTCTTTTTTTTTGTGACGCTGTTTTAATCCAGACAGTGCAAGCCTACTAATGAATCACATCTTGGTCAATTAGAAGTTTCCTGTGAGTTGTGCCTTCTTGGACATCATTCACACCAGTGTAAATGCCATGCTTGGAGCCAAAATTGAGCTCCGTCCGCCAGGGAGAGACCCTGTAAATGAGGAGAGAGTACCTGCAAAATCCGCTTCTGAATGACAGGGCTTGAAAAATGCAAGTGTGCTTTGCATCCGGAGCAGCCGAGCGCAGGTAAAGCGGCTTCTTTTCCTCCTCTCCCAGCCAGGTTCTCATCCCCAGTGATGAGGAATCAATGGAAATGTGAAAGGAGTCCTGGGCAGTGATGCAGGCAGAGCCATTTCTCACTGCTGGAAACCCTTAGCAGGCAGCCAGCTGGCAGGGCTCCTTCCTGCCTGCCCGCCTGCCCGTGGCCGTGGGGCCGGATGGCTGGGGATGCCGGTGTTCGTGCTCAGCGCTTGGGAACCGCCGACACCGCCAGCCCAGCCAGGCAGACACCCGGGGATGATTTCTCTCTTTAGAAAGCTCAGCGGCTGTATTTTCACCCACGGTGAGCACCTACCCTCAGCACAGCTCCCTGGGCTGGAGCAGGGTTGTGCTTTGAGTTCAGGACATCATTTATTTTGCGTGGAAATGGGGAAAAGGAGGGATTTTATCTTCTTTTCACCGTCAGGGTGAGGGAACTGTTACTTGCCAGCTGCAATTTCAGCCAATCTATCTTCATCATTAGAGATGTCTAAGTTGGCATTTAGCTTAGTTAAGGTAAAAAACCTTTTTTTCACAGTGCCCAGGCTGAGTCCACCTTACTTTTTTATTACCAAATATACACACAGTAATCAAAATGATTCATGGTAATCTAATACACAGAATAATACAGCCCCTTCCTCCACAACAGGGTCCTTTCTTCCCTTCTGACGGCCATTCTTCCACCTAATCACTTGTTTTCTCCCATTTTCTGAAAGAGCTCCGTTGGACAAAAATAATGCTGGACATGTAAGACATCATTGTGAATATCAATGAAGTTTTTTTTCTTTTTCCTTTTGCTCCCAGTTCTTCCTCTGGGCTAAAAGTAAATAGAGTCAGCTGTAGTTGACACAGAAGCTGATGAGGGAGGCACATTAGTTTGTCTGCCTGTCGGGGATTGCTTGTATAGCAGATTTCAGATCCAGAGCCAAACTTCCCAGCTCCATCTGGGGCAAGATCTGCTACAGGATCTGATTTTTTTTTTTTTTCATGCTCAAATATCCTACCTATTTTATTACTTTTTTTTTGTGGAATTTCATAATGAGACCTTTTTTATACTTATTTTTAAAATGAATCTGTAAATTAGTATCATTTGTTTCATGAAAGTTTGGATTCTAATTTTCAAGCACAGAAGATACTGAGGCAACATAAAATTAATGTGGATCTTATTTTGATGGATATGTGTGAATTTGTAGTAACTAATTAGTTTGTTCTAGTGGTTGCCTAGGGACCAGTGAACAGGACTTTGTTACGTTCGGTACAGGAGACCGTCCCAGCAAGTAATATGTGCATACAAATATTTGCTGGATCAAAGGTGCTAATTTTACAAAGCTAAAGAAAACTAAATGCTGAATTGATTTGGAACAGTCTATAATGTATCAGTAAAAAAAGATCACAGTCTGCTATATCCAGTGGTTTAGGTTTTTTTTTTTCCTTTTTTTACAGGTGTTGCTGGCAACCACAAGTGGTGGGGTTAAAATCCAGGGATTTTTTACAGAACTGCAGGGCTGAACTGGCCTGAGCCCATTCCCAGTGTCGGTAGATGCCCGAGCTCCATGCTGCATCGCGAGGCGGAGGCACCCCGGGTACAAGAGCAGTTGTCCTCGTGCTGTGACCTCTGCCAGCACCGGTGGCTCTTCCCCACGCTGTGGGGCACAGTGCAGATGCGTCATCAGGACCACATGAAAAATACGTGTGCGTGCCACTGGAAACACTGTCCTGCTGTCCATTCATCCACAAAGCCAGCAAAATGGAGAGGGAAGTGGAGCTGACTTGGGGAAACACCACGCTACTGAATTAATAGTTTCTAATTCACTAAAAAACTTAATGAAATTAATTTGCTGGACATCAGCAACACCTCTATATTACCTGGGCAGTAGAAATCTGTTTGACTTTCTGACTTGGCATGGGGAGTATCCAAAGGAAAATATCCTTCATACTGTCGGCTGTGAGGAGCATCCCTTCGCCCTGCCTTGTGCACACCCATGCTGCTCAGCCGCTTGTGACGGGTGAGATCCTGGAGACAGAGGTAAGTTACCAAGGAAGCACTCAGACAGGTTAAATTTTACTCACACGTCAATTCTGATCTTGCATCAGTAAGTATAATTAGCTTCTATTGACTTGAATTTCCAGAAAGAAAGCATCATACAAACCATTGAATTAATCTCTGATGTAAGTACTGCCATCCACAGATAGAAATTTGGTCCAAAGAGAACAAGGGTAACTTTCCATGCTGTTGTGCACGTAGCTAAAACCAGACTTTGTAATTAATTCTAAATAAGATGCTCTTGTGGCCAAGTTTGACAAATAAACCTCTATTAGGATATAAAGCATCACTGATCATTGGCAGATCAACTGGCAGCAGCATGATAGTGCACGGGCACTGGGAAAATAGAGTGTCTTCAGATCTGCTCCTGAAACAGAGACAGCCAAAGCTTGTGGGTACCCAGCGGGAGCGGGTGTCTCAAAGTCAGGCTCCACGGCAGCTCTGGTACCCCCCTGTGGTACCTCCCAAACCCTATACGAGGGTGTGGGGGATTGAAGCTGTGAGTCAAAGCTGATCCGTCCCCATCTTCCCTGCTATGGATACAAGAAAACCATGGACTTTCATCCCAGGGAGGGTGAGATGGGATACGGAAGTGACTTCGTTTTGCCCAACTATTTTTATCCCGAGTACAATCTCCTGCTCGTCTCTACTCGGCTCCAGGAGCAGGAGTTTCCAGTGCCAGAAGTCATGTCTGGAATCAGAAGAATTCAGGATTCAGCAGAGGGTAACATCTAGACTTTGTGAGAAAGCATAGTTCTTAAGAAGCTTTCTGGCTTATTGTGGAAAGCCCCTTGTACACTCAGCATTTGGCTTTTAACCTTTCACAACTTTGACCACGGAGATTTTTAAAACTTTATTTTATATTGAAGAGAAGTGGCTCAGACCCTGAGCTGCCCTCAGCTGAATGGGTGCAGCTCCCAGGGAAATTATCACTGAAGCGGATGATACAGGCTGTTGTGTCTTTTCCTTTCCATGCAGTTACAAAGAACATGCTTATTCAGCCTTTTAACAGACTGGCTATTTCTACTTTTTCAGCTTTTGCCATGTTCCTCATTATTTATGGATTCCTTTTTCTCTTGAATTGCTTTCCTTCAAGATTCTGGTTAAAATTCATGTGGTTTCAGCATTACCGTGTTTTTCACTAAAGCCTTACAAGTGTTACCAACGTCTGCTTTTCTAATGTCTTTTTTATATTAAATAAATTTATGTGACACTAGCTCTTTCACAGTATCTTCCCTTTTTTAGTGCCAGCAGCTCAAAATACACTGTCATTGTCAACAGAATTCAAAATGTCTATCTTTTGAGATGAGACAGGCTGTAGGAAGAAACCTTTATTATTCAGATTGTGAAAGATCTGGATGTTTCCCATTTTCCAAAGTGGTGTCTAGCTCGCTTGTATCTGGACGCAGCCTCCTCTCACTTGGGAAGGGGGAGACTCTGCCACTGCAAGCTCTTTAAGGCAGAAAGTTTCCTTTTATTCCGTGTTTGCACAGCCTCCGGCACGGCGTGACAGGGGTGTGCCGTCTTATAATAATCACAATTAATATTTAACAAGAAAGCTGCAGAGAAGAGGATGTGAAAACTACCGTCTCCACCTGGGCACAGCGTGGTTGTCCAGGCTGGTACCTGCCCTCGGCTGGGGACCTCCTGCCCCGACAGCCAGTACCACATGCTGGGCAGTAACCAGAGGTGGGCCGTGCTCCTGGCTGCAGTCCTGCTCATCCTTTTATGCGGTTTGCTCCTTCCCCACATCCCGCTTCCATGTCCACCTCTCCCTGCGGCTGGTGGCTGAGGGCAAACCCAAGCCTGCCCCGTCCCTGCTGGTGCTGGGACGCGTGACCTTCTTCTCCCTTGAGCACGCTTATTTCCCTTCTCCACTGATTTTGCAATTAGTGACGGTACATCTAATCAATTGTTGTGATACCTCAGGGCTTATCTGCCCAGAGATACTCTGGGATTGCTCCTGTGCTTTTAATTTACACCCTCCCTTAATCCGAATTAGCTTTCAAGTGTGGACAAGCCCCACACTCCTCTGAGGTGAAGCTGTTGGCAAACAGGAGCAGGAGCGTTCCCAAGCACATTCGGCACATAAGGACGACGCTGCGTCTTTGAAATTCCCGCTCGCGGTACTCGGGGGGCTGTGGGGGCACAGCGCGCCGGGAAACCCAGCCTCGCGCTGCAGACGAGCACGGCGTGGGAGGAGGGACCAGCACAACCTCAGGCAGAAGATGCTGGAGCGCTCGGTAAACGCATGGGTTTGGTTTTGAAGTTCCCTGGCAAGGAGTCGTTGTCTGAACAGAGCTTCCCGTGGCAGAGGTGAGCGCTTGCCCACACATGTTGGGACTAGAGTGGCTGCCTTTGGCCTCTGGCTTATTTGGAGGAGGAGAGAAGAGGCATTTGTCTCTGCCTACATACAACTGGTGAAACACAATCAGTATTTTTGCTGTAACGCGCCACGTTTCCTTGCATTATCTCTAGACCACAGGGTCAATGTGTTTTGTGTTTCCCCTTCACCCTTCCTTATTCTCTCACAGTTTAGGTTTTGTGAATCTGCTGCAGTAACAAGGTTTGCTTGGATCAGTTTTCTAAGCGGATGGCGTTGCTCGGCAGGAGGGGAACAGTTGGGTTGATTATAGGCGGAGCTGATGGTTACACCTATCCCTGAGACAGTTGCTCAATACTTTCCACTGTAAAACCCCATTTCAATTACTTTTAATGTTGCAAAACTTTTGCCAGCAAAGCAAAATTTTCCATGCCATCTCCTTTGAAAGGTAACTGCTCTCTCACCTCATTGCCAGCACAGGAGGGAGACAAATATGGAGCTAGAGTCTTCTCCCTCTCTAATTTTGGGCATTTGGGATTTTAGATTGCTAAAGGGTAGCCCCTGAATATTTAATAAAAGAAGAAATTGTCAGTTAGCCTTGGTTTCACTAAGCATGGGCACTTAGTTCAAATGTCTACGAGATGCCTGGGAGAATGATTTTTGCAGCAAGCTCAGAATGCACATGCCTTCAATTAAGATCTGCAAAAGTTATGCAAATTCAGTATTCCTTGGTCATCTAATCAGTGGATTTCTCTTTTCCTTATCTTTTTGGAGAACTCTTCCAGACCAGCTGCTTACTTTTAACAATGGCCTGTTCAGTCAGAAAATAATTTAACTTGATGCTTACTTTCTGTTTGTGGGCCTTTCCTTAAAAGCTGCAATAGGAATATTTCTGTCCTTAATGTTCAGCTTATAATGTTGAGCAATCCAGCAATGTGTTGCTGAATCAAGGTTTACTGGAAAAAAACAATCACTTTTCTGGGCAAATAAGGAAAACCTTAAAACCAGATTTGGAATGATACAAATTATCCTGTCCTCCCTAAGATTTGTTTTCCCTGAAGATGAGTCCGACGACACCTGCCTTGCAGCTTCGCCTGGGTGAGTGCAGGGGTGGATCAGCACGTGGGTATAGCAAGACTGGATCCAGAGAGAGCGACAGACGTCCTCAGAGCCAGCTGTGCCCACCCCAAAACACTCCTCAGTCCCAATGTGTTTGAGAAATTCTCAGTGGAGATTTCATTTAAATCCTTCCATTTGTGCCAGAGCAAGGAGCATTATGACTGTTAATTCGTGTCTTGTATATTGTCAGCATGTGGCTGATGGCCAGGAGCTGTCGGCTCATTTAGAGGTGAGTAATACTCCAGAATCAACAGACATTGTGCCAGGTAAAGTATTTTGGGGTGGTTTGTATTTTTGCTGCTGCACCTCTGAAAACACACTTTACACAAGCGCAGGTGGACGAACAAATGCCATCACGATGTGATGGGTCTCTGCTGCCGTTCCTACCTCTCACCACCACCCTTCCTTGCAAGGTGCCTACAGCAGGTAACTGTTCATGGTGCTACGTCTGCGGCCGGTCTCTGGTCTGCAGCAGGAGCCCTCGTGCTGTGCCCAAAGCCGGGTTAGCCCCCGGAGACGCAGCCACCCCACCGGGACAAGTCCACCCCTGCCTGGCCTGGCTGCCCCCTCTCCCACCCTCTGCACAGGTGAGTTGTTCTGGTCTCTGAGGTCTGGCATAGCGATGATTTCCCCCACTGGCCTTGCAGCCGTTAAAAACCATTCGTATCCACCTCTGATGAACAAGTTCTGTGCTACGGAATTAATACGCTAATTTCTACATTTGCTTTGCATTGAGAAGTGTATCAGTGGTAGGGAAGATCATTTAGAGGGTAAGTAGTTCTGTGACTCCCTCCTCCACTCCCTACTGTTCCTTACTCAGGCTCCACCTCATCATCCCCGAGAAGTTTTTGTTCACTCTTGTGCTGGACCCTCCTAACATCCAGTATGATTTTCTAGGACAACAAGCAATTATATCAATAGGTCATTTTGTCATTAGTGATATGAGATGAACTTCATCCAGACCAGCTGGTTTCTAGCTCTTCGGGATGGATGCTTGTTATCTGTGTGGCTGATCTCCCCTGAAGCACCTTGCTCAGTGCATGCTTTGCAATCTTTTTTATTTTTTATTTTTTTCCTTTTAAAGTTGTGGTTGCTGGGTCCAATGAGATTTCATCCAATTCTTAGCTTTCAGGTATGAAAAGGGAGGGAGACATTTCGGCGGAAGAGAGTTTTAAATCTCTGATCATGGAAGAGGTCTAAGCATATGTGAAGGAAAACATCTTGCAGACTCAGCAATGAGAAAGTAAATAAAAAGAGCAGAACAGGTGTTATCTAAAAGAAATGTTATGAGTCAAAATAATTTTAAATTCCTGACTCACAGTTTTGATAATTGCATCAACATCTACAAATAGTCTCAATTGCTTTAGCATGCCAGTAATTACTCTGGAATGGATTATTACGAACTTGCCTCCAGTTACCTGTTGTGTATGAACAAGTGCAAGTTCAGGGCGAGAAAAATAAAGGCAGCTGCCAGCTTCTCTCCTGGTAGGGAACGACTCCAACCTGTGAGCTACCAGCCCATGGCTTCGTTGACCATTTCTCTGGGATTTCCAGATGCCCATTAACCTGCTCAGAGCAGCAGCACTGGCTGCAGCCGCTTGCTGGACAGGCAGACAGGGAGACTTGGGCTGCCCAGAAGACACTGCTGGCCAGCAGGACATGGGACGATGTCACTTGAGTTGAAGGAATGACCTAAAAATCGGACTGTTGCATCCAGTGGCCTACGGGTGACACGTCTCAAAGGCAGCTAGAGTGTTTAAAAACCCCCACAAAACCAGTTAAATTCACATCGCCTGCAGGGCAAACTACGGCACGGGACAGGAGGTGCGTGGCACTGTGAGAACCAGCAAGGGATGCAGCCACAGCAAACTGGTACTGACAAATAAAACTTACTGTTTCTCCCACCCCTCAGGTAATAGGACACTATGTTCTACCGCGGTTATGGTGAGCCGAACTCACGTTCCGCAGCTGGCTGATGGTACAAACATCCACAAAGCACAGCCAGACCATACCGGCTACAGCACGACATGTGCGGTTGTGCAGCAGAGGCTGCACCGCCCCCTCCGAAACGCGCCAGGTGAGGCCGCTCAGGGCAGCGGGTGCTCCCGGTACCGCCTTCATCTGCATAGACCCACCCCTTCGACGCGCCATTGGCCAGCAGTCTCCCCAGCAGTG
>JAVKLA010000010.1:28494831-28516308 GCA_034782735.1 Sagittarius serpentarius
GGCGGGCGGGGGGGGGGGGGGGGCGCCAGGAGAGGAGGGTGTTGCGGCGGGGACGTCGCGGGAGCGCGGTGTCAGGTAATGCCGCCGTGTCTGTCCGGGGCCCGGTGCCGGGGCGCGCCGCCCCGCTCTGCTCTCCCCTCACAGCCGAGCCGCTCCCCTCAGGGGGCTCGGCGCGGCTCCCCCCACCTGCCGCAGCGGCGCCCCCGCTGAGGGAAGGGCGGGAGCGCCTCCCCCGGCCCCGCCCGGGCCTGGCGCGGCCCAGCCCGGCGCGGGGGTCCCCTCCCCGGTGGGCCGCTAAGGGCTCTCCTCAGCGCCGCCGGCTGTCCTGTCAGTCTGGCCGAAGGCGGGGGGGGGCTACGGCCGGGTCGGCCGCTGGCGGTCACCGGGCCGGGGGAGCGCGGCCACCCCACCCCAGCGCTGCGCTCTCGTCCCCGGCGGACGCGGGATCCTTGACCCGCTCGCTTGTTTTCTCAGGGCACTGCGAGCCGTAGGCCTGTCCGGCGGAGTCAATAGCGTGCTGGGTTGAAATGGGTGTTCCCCTTCCATCTTCCAGCGGAGGCGGCAGACCTGGGGTGCCCCCAGCTGCGGGCTGGGTGGCAGAACCGCCTTCTGAACCGCGGGGCTCTTCTCTGGGGACAGGGGAGGCAGCGGGGGCTGAAGGACGTTGCTGCGCAGAGCGCGGGTTGCAGGGCAGTGGGGCTCTGTCAGTCCTAGTGTAGGGGTTTTTCTAAATTTATTTTTTTTCCCGATTGCTTTTGGAGCTGGGTAGTTTAGCAAAGGAGTCTACGACACCCAGTTCTCAGAGGAGTGTGTTGATCTCGGCTTCAGCGCCGTACGGGAGCCTCAAGGGGCCTTTTAGGCCACAGCTGAAGCACAGAGAGCAGTTAGGGTTTATTTGAGTTTGGTGGTTTGGGGTTTTTTGGGGGTGTTTTTTTTTTTTGGTTCTTCAGTTACCTACTCAATGTTTCTCTTACAGAGCTCCTGAAAGGGAGACAAGCAAGATGGGAAAAATAGCAGGAAAAAAGACTTTTTTTTAAATAACATGCCACCAGAACTTCTGCATGGTAACAAAGGTATAAATTATGTTGCCATTTAATTAATTTGGATATTAATCATGTTTATGCTATCTGTATGTTTGGATTCAGGACTTCTTTTGGAAGTAGTTAGTTACTCTGTAGCACTTGCAGGCCAGAATTTCAGATGAGGGTTTGAAATAATTTTCTCATTTTCATGTCTGCCGTAATCTTGTGTTTCCCCTCAGAAGTCTGCCAAAGCATGTTGAATGCAAGCAGATATTGCTTTCATTTACTGTGAATTTTCTCAGTTGAAATACCTTTAAGATTTCAAAAAGCAGAAGTAAAAAGGAGGTGCAGATCTGCAGTGTGGATTAGCATTACTGTACCACTCTTCTCATGGTGTCTCCTTTTTTAAAGCTTATACATGCAAGAAAAAATAAATGTTTCATTCCAACTTAACCTTCCAAAGTTCAGTAACTCCACTTTCACATTGACATCTGGGGGCAACTGCATGTATATCATCTTAACAAACTTTATACTGGTATGCTCTGGGACTTCTAAAACCCCAGGGCAGTTTCTGGAAGCAGTGACTTGGGTAACTTCCAAACATAAAGCACTGCGCTGTGGGATGGAAGTAGGAGAACTGGCTAAACTAGCATGGAAGCAAGAAATTCTGAGCAGTGATTTTCCCCTAAGTAACCCCCTGGGTTTTCAGTTGCTGTAAACATAGCTTTTCTTAAAATAGTTGTCAAGTCATACAAATGTTTGGCCACATGACAGAAAGTTCAGGGCAGTCTAGGATAAGATCAAGAGTAATTCTTAATGTTGCTTTCCTGAATCAACAGCACCTCGTAATGAACTTGTAACTTCAGGGAGTGCTCAAAAGGAAGCACTGAGACTTCTGCTGTCCGGGAATAAATATACTGTTTTTCTCCAAACCTGGCTCTTCAGCTATGCCAATATATCTTATAAACAGAAGACAAAAGTTCAAGATGGAAAACAATGATTAGACAGCAAACTCTATGCCTGCAAGTAGTTGAAAACTAGATAGGTTAAAGGTTTCCATTGTTGCAATACCGAAAAACAGTGCGTTGCCTGTAGTTATTTGTTTGCTAACATCTATGCAAATGTGCTTGAATTGGTAACTGATCATGGAGGGTAATTTTCACTGTTGGATGGTTTCTTTAAATCAATTTTAGTACTGTTACTGCTTTCTATCATACGTACGTGCTTAAGCTGACAGGTCTTATGATTGAAACTGGTATTTCTTTCAGTCTTTCTTCTTGTGAATTCTACTGTGTGAACTTCACACATGCTGACCTAGAACAAAGGTGGAAAGCTTAGCTTTCTGTTATTTTAGTGTTGGCTGGAAAACATACCAATCAGGCATTTTTGCTTTGATAAGGCTATTTTTTTAAATCACTGTTTGTAGTGCCAGTCAGGTGTTTGGTTTTGTTGTTGTTGTTTGAAAGCAAGATTTGCTTGCAAGTACACTGAATTTTTTAAGCAGGTAATTCGATACCTTTGGTATTTGAAGTAACTTGTCCTTGAACAATGCAATGTTACATCATGCTACCTGATAACTAGAACCTCCGTTTACAAGTTGGCATTTTTTCTAGTCTTTCACTCAGCATCAGTTTTGTCACCTGAGTCACAAAGATATAAGTAATGTCTGTATTTGACACTACTATGGTGTTTTAAAATGCTTAGTATTTAGTCTGTTCTCTGTGAAATAACCAAAATGTTTGGTTCTCTTACATTTTTTGGAAGAAACGCACAAAATCAGGTGTGCAAAGGATGTGCATCAAATACAGAGCGCTCAACATCTTGAATGTATTTGCTGAGTTTGCATATGTAACTGATCACGGGGGCGTCTTCACCTAGCTGAATAAATTGGAAATTGAGAGCAATGAACAAATTAGTCATCCTGCATTTGCCACTTGGGAAGATGTGGGACTTTGATGTGTTTCCTGTTGCAAAAAAATACAGGTTATGCATTATACCGATTCTTTTATGGTTTTAGTCTTTTATGGACTAGACCACTGTAGAACTTGGAATTAAAAAATACATTATCTCAGTCCTCGAATTCTTAATAATTACTACGCAGAAGGATGTATGATGACATAATTATTTACTTTGTATTCTTAAAGGCTTGTAATAGCAAGTTGTATGAGAACAGTAAGCAATTAGAATGTGTCAAATGTGGCTTACCATTACTTTCAGTTATACTCTTCAAAAATTTATTGTTGATTCAGTGCACAAACATAATGTCTTAATTTTCAGGATCAATAAGTTACAAGAATAGACTAAACTTGCTTAAACTTGGTTCTGTGGGTTTTTTTATACAGTTACAATTGGAAATTCATTTGCTGGTCTAGACAGATCCTTTAGATTATTTCAGTGTATTTTATTATGCATGTAATTTAATGGGACAGATTTTTAGTAAATTACAGCAACCCTCCATTCAGAAAATGCAGGAGGCTGGGTAGTTGTCTTCCTGTCATTGTTTATAAATCTGGTGGGAGTGTACACAAAAGGTGAATTGTGCCTGCAGCTGCAGAAATACATCTTGACCTTTTAATCTTGGCCCTCTTGGTTTTACGGTCCAAAAATTGTATATTGCTCTGTTGGACATGTAACGTCTGTGCTTGGCATTAGACTGAATTGAAGCCTTGATCTGTGTCATTCCTGTTTGAGTTCAGTTCCTTTGCTGGGCTGTTGAGAGTTTTAGATGGGATAAGGCTTGTGGCTTTTGCGATGCTATGAACCTCTGGGGTATTACAAAGAAGTTTGCATGCTTAGGATATTTGTCAAGAAATGTGTTTTCATGAATGGATAACTTAATTATATTTTTACTAGCATTATTTTTACTCTTCTGAGACAGTTTTTTGGGGGGTTCCCAAATGAATCTGTTAATAGATCTGATTGGGTTTTGATTCTAGTGATAGTTCAAAAGTAATGATGATACAGAAAGTTTGAAGGTGATAAATGTTTGAATTCTGAGGTGTCAGTGGTTTACATCACTTTTCAGACCTAACCAGCTCTGGCTACTGAGGTGGCAGGGGCCGATGTAGACTCTGTTCCCTACAATGTGTCAATGCGATTAAGTGAGAACAAGAATCCTTTTAATAACTGTCAATTATAAAACTTGTACATGTTAAGGCTATGGAGAAGTTAGCTCACCAGCCTATTTATAATGGTCTGTTTAGCAGCATGTTTGTTTACTGGATGAAATGAGAACTTTGTTAGAAGAGCAGAACTTCTCCCCCATGCATGTGTTCTTTCTGGGTTTTGCACAATGTCAGTGAAACTGTTGAACAGTTGTTTAATAGTGAAACGAAACTGCTACCTATATTTAGAGATGCAAATAACTTTATTTACATGGTCTTATTTTGTCTTAAATGTAGTGCTAAGTGCTTTGCAACCATTTGACTATCCAAGCAGGTTAGTGTTACTGAGCAGATAGCTAGGTGGATTCTTTATTGAAACTGAACTCTATTTAGAGATATTTGTCCTGTCTTGAGAAGTCAAAGTTCATATTTTTTATTTTTTTTATTTTTTTATCTCTTGACAACAGCAAACATAGTTACACCCTTATACTGGAATCCATTAGGTATCTGCTATAAATGTAGCTTTAAAGGAAATTCAACCATAGCAGAAGCTCTGACTTTCTAAAGCTTTTGCAAATTTGTGGTATCATCTTAAAACTCTTTAACAAATAGTCTGCTAGCTGTGTGCATGAGCTCGTGCTGCAGAGTTTGAGTGTGTAAGGAATTGTTGGTAGGCATAAAAATATGGCTTCTTATGCTGTAGGGCTTTACACTAGGTTAGTCAGCTGTTGTCCTCCTACTTTATTAGCAATGAGATTGCTATCATGATTGTTTAAGAGTCTCCATGAAAATGATTTGTAAGATACTTTGTACAGAATAAATGTAAAACTACGTGTGCCTGGAGAGAATGGGTACACAGAGACAAAGCTTAAAAAGTGCCTTTGAGTAGGAAGACCTATAAACTTAAACCTGTAACTATTTTTACTGTTCTAGGTTTTTTTTCCAGCGATGTTATATGCTGTAATTGTCTTCAAATTCATAAGCTTCAGTGATCAATTTGTAGAGGTAGTTACATTATGATGAGAAATATTCAAGCATACTTAATTTTACCTTCAAAGTAAGTTTTAGTTCAGAGAGAAGCATTTATAAATGATTGATTATGTATCTACTGACACTTGTTTCCAAAGCCGCTGTGCTTGGAGTTACTGATTACTTCCCACCTTGTCTCTTACAAATAAGATAAAACAAATCCTCAGGAAACTACTAAGAAGTAACTAGTTTTACAATACAGTATTGAATTACTGATTTTTTTTAACAGTGTGGCTAGAAATGAGCTGGTTTATCAGACATGATCAAACCTAACAATGCATCGTGGGTAGAGAGGGCATGTAAAACAGAATTTTTCTCTTTTACAGTTGTGGGCAGTGAAATAGTTTCCCAGGGAAGGCTGCAAAGTCCAAAGAATGCTATACCAGATGCTCTCAGGTGGAAAAATGTCTCAAATATTGATATAGTGTTAAAAAAGGAGAACATTTACAGAATTCTGTGGGAATTTCAATGAAGTGTTTTGCATCAGAAAATACTAATCTACTGGAATCAAGTTTCCTTGGTCTTTTTGTTTGTTTGTTAGGTTTGGTAGAAGTTCTGCAAGCCAGTATCCTTGGCTGTAGAACAGAATTTTTGGCTGAAGTGGGACTGGGGATAGTCATCGGTTCCGTAGGTACTTGAGCACTATACTGTCAGGGTATTTTCTGTCCAGTTTCGTCTTTGCCATTTCTGTGTTCAATAAATAATACTTCTGATAGCAGCACTGTAGCTTTGTGCTGGGGGCAATACGTTGTGTGTGGGACAATTATTGTGGTTTGTTCTGATGCAGAAACAAATTTTGTAGCCTGAACTCAGTTGCAAACCAGACTTCTAGCGTTTCACTTGGCTTTAATTCTTGTGAAGTATCACCAAATATCTGTATTCCTGAGAGAACAGAACGTGTTTCTCTCTGCCATAAATCTGTTTGGCTCATGTGTTCAAAGCGAAATTTTCAAATGTTCAGTTTGCTGCCACCATTGTTTCAAGTGCTTTAAAAATAAGTTCAGCTAAACTATCAGCTTAGGATGCTTTGCTGTTTTGGTTCTGTTGTGGGTTGACCCCAGCAGGCAGCTGAGCCCCACACAGCTCCCCCACTCTGTGGGATGTGGGAGAGAATCGGAAGGGCAAAAGCAAGAAAACTTGGGGGTAGAGACAAAGACACTTTAATAAGTAAAGGCAGGGGGAAAAGCCAAATAGAAATAAAGAAAAACAAGAGATGCAAAAACAGTTGCTCACTGTCAGCTGACCTGTGTCCAGCCAGTCCTCAAGCAATGGCAACCCCTGCAAAACTCCCCTCCAGTTTTATTGCTGAGCATGGCAGTATATGGGAGGGAATGTCCCTTTCATCAGTTTGCGTCAGCTGTCCCGGCTGTGTTGCCTCCCAGCCTCTTGTCCACCCCCAGCCTACTTGCTGTGGGGGGAGAGTGAGAAAGGGAGAAAGCCTTGATACTGTGTAAGCACTCTACAGCAGTAAAGCATGGGTGTGTTACTAACACTGCTTTGGTCACAAAACCAAAGCACAGCACCGTACAGGCTGCTAGAAAGGAAATTAACTCCATCCCAGCAGGACCCGGTACAGGTACTGAACTGTCCCCAGGGGATTTAATAACTCCCAGCTTCGTTAAGGCCTAGAATAGGGATAACTGCAACCTTCAAAGAAATGGAAAAGTGACAGCAGGCCAGGTCTTCAGCTGATCCTCTTCACTTGACCTCTTTGCGCTTTGTTTAACAGACTTGAAGGAAGTCGCCCTTCTCTTACTGTGGATGTGGAATGAGTTTCATCTTGCCAAGACATCTTGGTGGAAGAAGCTATTACATTCAAACTTTGGAGTAAGAAGCAAATCTACCTTTGTAAATAAAATCCTCTTCTGGATTCTGCCATCTGTGTAGCTGTTCTCTGGTTGAAGAGATTTTAAGTACATAATAATTACAGCAGGTATCTAAATTGCCAATTAAATTGACTTCTTAGCTAATTTTTGTAGATGTTTTAGATCCAGTGTTGTTGGTAACCTAATTTCATGAGTCAATTAAGATTCATCCTTGCTGAAGCTTTCATTCAGAGATGAAACACTGCAGTTTGATGCTTTCAGAAGATACGTATGAAGCAAAAACACATGAATATTTATCTTCTAGTTCAAGCTATTTATTTATGTCCCTTGAAGTACTACAGCTATGTTTTATTTCAGCTGGCAACTCAAGAGAAGATGGGGTTGGCTCTTATTCCACCAGTCATTCTGTAGGACTGTTGGGTTTTTTGTTCTCCTTTTTCTTTTTTTATTTATTATTTTTAGTGTTAATATGAAGGGTGTGTGTATTTGATCTTCTACTGGCTCTTTTGGAGTCTTTTTCTCAACAGAAGGTGCATCTTGAACCCAGGATATCAAACTAATGAAAATGTTGCTCTTTATTAACATATGCTGTTAGGTGGATTAAACAGGGCATGGGATGAATTTTCCTTTGTATTGAGCTAGTTTTAAATTCTGTCGATAGTATTTCTGTTAAATTGAGCTTGTGGCCTTTAGACCCATTAAAGAAAAGCAAAAACCTGAAAACTGAGTGTCTTTTCAGAGTTCATGGGGTTTGCCCCTTCTCTTCCCCTCCAGCAGTACTTGCAATACTTGTGCAGTATTTCTATCGTGTGAGATTTGACAGAAAGTTTGGTTTGTTTTTTTCTTTTGTGAGGAAGGCCTCAAGTAACTTTCTCCGCCGACGCCGCCCCCCCCCCCCGCTTGCAAGTATTCTCCTTTCAAGTTAATGAACTTAATTTGTTTTAAAATTTGCTGTGGAAGTGCACATCCAACAAAACCTTGTTACGCATGTGAAAAAGCTGATGAATGTGCTAGTTCATTAATTCTTTGGTGGCACTCTAATTCCAGTGTATTGAACTTGTGACACCCTACCTGCTCATGCTGTTGAACATCTGTGTTTATTTTCATGATAGCTTACTCTTTCTGTACTTGGTTTTACTTAAATGCTCCTTGAGCTCACGAGTAGATTCAGTTGTCTGTATAATGAACATGGCCTAGTGTTTTATATATGTCTCATAGAGCTAGAACATGCGCTTTAAGAGCGCAAACCCGGGTATTTATAAAGGTAGCAGGGTGGTGTCAACAAAGCAGTGACTTTCCAGAATGGCTGCGTGTGAAATTTCAACTTCAGGTCTGGAGGAATAAGACACTGCAGCTGTAGTCAGCCAGCCAGACTTCAGAACCGATCTTGTTGAACCACATTCCAGTCAAATTAGCTACTCCAGCTGTAAATGCTTACCTTTCTATAGAAGTGTAAATGTTTCTTTAAGGAGGAGTAACTTTTGGTTAACCAGCTGGGTCTTTGTTGAGGATTAACATAGAAGAACAAGTTAGTATGGAGTAACTAGTTATGTTGAAGTAACTAAGTCATAGTAATTGCATGTTTAAACTCTTACAGGCTGTTTTGAACAGGTACAAGTGTTTGGTGTTCTTTAATTGGTCTGTAAGTTCTGAGGATCCAGGATCTTAGCGACACAGACATAAGGTGTTTTTTAAATTTTTTCTGTTGAGGAATGGAATTTGAGAAGCAGCGAGCATACACGGTGACAAATTTGAGGGCTTACTAACCTATCCAGATAAATGGCATAGGAAATTTCAACTTTTAGTACTTGATACAGCTGTAAGCAAATGAAATGATGTTATGGACAACTACCACAAGTCCTCTCCACAGCCTCATCTGGCATATAGGTGCGGAGACTACAGGTGCCAGAGAGCAGCCTTCAACCGCGCAGCAGGCAGTGGATCTCCACACGTTTGGTTTCAGAGAGAAGCTATGAAGGTGGAAACTCTTTGCAACGAGTGTGTGCATCTCTTCTCATATAGATGCTCACAAGCACGTCACAGAATGTGTTGAGCAAATTGGATACTTCATAAAGTGATTTGGAAAGTCTTGCACTTTTGTCCTGGTTTTAAAAATAAATTCAAGCAGGAGGAAATAGTTTAAAATAGGTGGGAACAGTGCAAAGTCTGGGACAGATGTTACTGATACTGTATCCCTGCAAAGAGTTCGCTGTACCTTCTACTGCTGGGGACTGTGAGCTTATACAGGACCCTCCGCTCTGCACAGAGTTATGCTTTTGAAAGCAGTGTGTTGCTGGAGGCCAGATCACCTGGTACGTGTAACTGTCGAGTTCCAGGTTCAACACAGTGCTTGACTTTGACAATACTCATCATCAGCTGATTGACAGGTATGGTACAACTTTCTTCTTCCTTCGTCATGGGACCTTAGCTGTCACTGTAGTGTAGGTGGTATGAATAATTACATTCTTTGCATCAAGGCTGTAAAGATCACTGAGAGAAGCATGTTTTCTGCTGTGAGTGAGCCTCTTGGAATCTTAGTATGTGTTGTGACCATTGGTGTGCCATGCGTGTTTAGGAACAGCCCTTCCTGTTTGTTCTCTCTCTTTGTGACAGATGTACTTCTCGAAGGCAGTTATGTCACTTTTAGTAATTCCCTCCTCTCTTGTAGAACCTATTTCAAGGCATGCTATGGATGTGGTACAGGTATTTTCCTGCGTTTCCGCAGTATTTATTGCGACTGCATGCTTTATTTTGTCCTTTGCCTTTGCAAAACATCCTCATGCCCTTTAAGAAAAGCACTGTCTGTGGTCATCAGTCATACAGGAAAGTGTGAACCTTTTCAGATAAATTGTGAGAATTTAAAGCAGTTTTAATGAGTAGCCTGCTTTTGGCTAGTTGTGCAGCACCGATGAGACCTTTTAATAACAAAAGTACAAAACAGACTTTGTACCCATGTGACTAGTAGTTATATTTCCGTCCCTTGCCTGTTCAGGCTTTGGGGTTACTTGCTTGGGACAAACAGCATTTTTATTTCAGCACTGGTATCTGCATTTCTAAAATGTGTTACTGGACAGTATAATATCTTGTTTAACCTCTTTGTGGATGGCTTTACAACATCACCACATTCAGAAGAACCAAAATGGTTCATTTGATTAGAAGATATCAGAAGCTCTTACAAGTTTTTGACTTTGCATGCTATGCTTAGCTTAACTCTTGCTAATCTGGTTTTGTATATTGTAGGCATTGGCACGCAAATAAGCAAAATTACTAGAAAAACTAGGTTCTGCCCAAATAAGTTGTTCAAGACTTGCTTCAATAAATTATGTTAAGCTTTATTGTTTTCTATTATTTGCTTTGGCACTCACTTTAAATGTAGTTTCAAAGAGTAAAATCATATTATGAATATTCTGGACAACCTAGTACAGAGAATTTCCCAGAGCAAAATATAAGATAATACAGCCTACAGTACAGAATTACTAACCAATTATGAAGTTATGCTGTTGGGATGGGTATTATACTTTTTTTTAGATGTTTTTCTGTTGCCTTTCAGTTTGACCTTCAAGAATAACGTCTCTCCTGTAGGGAAATGAATCTGTTACAAAAATGAAAATAAATGTGGCAGTTTTTATTCATGCACACAAATCTCGTAATAAATCCAATTAGTATATACCAATCCATAGCCTTAAAATAGGAGGAAATAGATGAGCTTTATTGCTTATCTTGTAAACCATAAAACCTGGGCTGCTTCTGGTCAGGGGTGTGTTGTCATCATTAAATTACTAATCTCCAGTTCTCTTAAGAGACCTCTTCTTGCAGCTTTTTCCTGTTATTTATAGAATGATTTGTATCAGTCTCTCTTTGGTTGTCAGTGTGGTAGTGCAGCTGGGCTGCAATCCCCAGGCAAAAGCACTTTCCTGGGTGTTAGTGCATTGAGTACCCAGGCCCAGCCCATAAGCAGTGGCTGTTAAAGTGAAGTCCACTAAGATATTGTTAAAAGATAATGTTAACCTGTAAACCAGCAAACCCTGATTGCTGAAATAGTGTTCTCTACAACAAAGAGCAAGTGAAATCCTGTATGGAAAACTGTTTGTTACGTTCCTAATGGTTACTGTGTATGTAAGAATATATCTAAATATGCTTTGTGTTCCTTCTGCACTGCTGACTAAAAGATGTGAACATGATAAGATGTTTATGCTTTATGAAAGGTTTTCCAGGGTGGCAGTTGGTCCTAAGCTCCTGAAGGTCTGCCTGACACAGGAGTATTGCACCCTTCCTTGAATGGCAGTTTTGATAAAAGCTGTTAACTACAGTTCATAGCGTGTAAGTGAATTCTTTTGGGTCCATCATGGACATGGAGGAGGAAATACAGATTACAAATGCAGAATATGAAGCAAATAGGATATCTTTGTCTTCTGGCATTTCACTCTAGTTGAAAGTAACTTTTTGCTGTTGCTTTTAGTAAGAGAAAAGGACTTAATCCTAGCTTTTTGGCTTATGGAAGCTAAATGCTGTTACCATTGTGTGTTCAGCTACATGCAAATTCACGTTAATCTCTGCTAAACGGAAGAACTGAATGCAAAAGTGATGTGAGCATTAAGTTATTTCTAGTCTAACTCTGATGCAAAATATATTACTTTTAAAAATGCTCCTAGCATCTTAGGAGAATTTGCAACTATTATTTAAAGTGACTTCCGTGAATATTTTGTTCTTTAGTTGATAGTTAAAAAGCTTGTATATAACTTACAGGGATATGACTGAACTTTCCTTTTCAAATAACAATGAGCTTACGGTGTGGTGTGAGGTGCGTATCAGGAGAACACAACATAACTCTTGCTTTCAGTTAACTCAAGTCTTTGATTCTAGTTATTTCATTTGTACCTGGTGAGTGTTTTTGCAGGAAAGATTCATGGTCTTTGTAGTGAAACTGCATGCTGTGTGATGTAGTTCCACTTCACAAGTCCTTTTGTAATGCAGTTGTTATTGTGCAGGAGGGAGGAGAGGAGAAACTAGCATTCATGTGTATGACCGTGTTTACTTTAACAGTCTTATGATAAATGACAATTTAAGTAATAATTTTTATTTCTTAGTGCCTTCTATACAAGACTGTAGCATACTGGGGTTCCTGTAACGAAGCATCTCTGGAGCTTGCAAGCTGATACGTAACATGGCTGTGTTTGGATAGGGACCCTGAGGAAGCGTGCTCTTTGCATTTGAACTGAACGGGGGTGGGGTTTGAACTAGCTCTTTTTTTTCTTTTTGTGTGTTGCAGATAGATATAAGGCTGTTTCAGAACAAAATCCCACCACGTGAGCTGTATGCAACAATAAGATAGTACTGCTGTATGAGCTTAAATAAAAAATAGATACTTAATATAAAAAGGGAAGATGCAAGAAAACATGGAGAAGATGAGGGAATTGTAGTGCTGATCATGAGAGGGCTATATCTTGTGCATATAGAAGTTTCCTTCTGGAAATACTGGTTGCTGTTTTGCTAGAAGGATGCAATACTTGTGGACAATTGAAACCATAAATGTCTTGAATCTTCAAGGATACAGTACCTTGGAGGGTTAAAGAAACCCTCTAATGTAACTTCTTTTTTGGCAAACTAGTGGAGTCATTCCAATGTGGTGATAATGGCATCTGGGGTGAACAGTTGTGCTGAGATGGCGAGTTTCTGTTTTCTGTAACTATAGTTTTCTTTGGATTCTCTCTTTCTGCCCCCATTGAAAGGATAGTTGCATCCTCAGGGACAGATTTTCTTCAAAGATACCATATATTTGGAGACCTTGGAAGAGGTACTTCCGGATATATTGCTGGTGGGGCTAGAAAGTTTGTAGGAACTCTCAGATTGACAGCAGCTTTGGTATGGACAAGCACTTTTTTTTTTTTTTTTTAGAGTCAAGGACTGGCTTCCACTAGGCAAGATAACACAGGGATAGGTACACTGACTTGTACATACAGTACAGATCTAGAACAATGTTATCAATTCTGCTATTTATTTCTCCCAGAAATCTGAGCTAGCTGCTACTCTTGAACTAATTATTAGGTAAGAGGATTTCTTTTCTTTAATTCTGAGGCAGCATGGTTGCTAGTGGTCTGAACTGCCTGTATCTTTTTGAAGTGAAGCTGCTGCTGCTTTCCCTTACGCAAGCACAGCACTTGCCAATAGCCTTGCACTGGAAGTCTTCAGACATACATTTATCTTACTTAATGTTTTGAGCTGTTGCATCCTTGCCTAGCAGAATGCAGCACTTTGACAAAAGTAAGTTGGAAACTTGTCGCTGGTGAGCAAAAAAGTTGAAGGAGGCTTAAAGGTCTCTGACTGGAGAACGGCACAGGAAAAAGGGAAGGAAACTATCATCCAGCTGTGAGCAATTGCAACAGCACTGTAGCAACAGTCAAGAGCAGTAGCTGTATAAAGTTTTGTCCTTGTGGAGGTGAGGACTTGTAAGTAAGAAATTGCTGAAGATTATGTGGAAGCTCAGATACTCATCATGATGCCGAGGTTGGTATGAAATCCTGTAGTGGCAAGGAAATTGGGAGTTCCTAAGGGAAAAGCAACAAACTGAAATACCTGGCCTTGACAGACATAATGCTTCAAGGTGACTGCTGCATTCATTAACTTAGTTAAGTTCCAGAATAGGCTATTTTAGCTCCTCCTTCTGAATGGAGAATTGGAAGGACTGTATGTCTGTGAGACATTTGAATAGCTTTTGTTCTGGGCAGTGAGGTAAAAAGACTTGAAACACAGGAGGAATCATGCAGTTTGATTTCTTGCAGAGGAAGAAGGGATTGGCTTCAAACGTGGCAAGCTCTTCTACTGGCTTTGTTTCTCTTAATTGGAATGGAATTGTGCAAGTTGTAATTACTCTGGAAAAACTGCTGTCACAAAAGAAGTGGGATCTTCAAGGGTCATAAAAAATTGAGACTGACAGATTGAGGTTGTTTTGGAGGAGATATCGATAGCATTGCCATGCTGTCATTTATCATTGTGTACTTGGCTTGTCATTGGTACCTGATGAACATTTGGAAGAGTGGAAACTAAATCTTCTCATTATTCTACTTAGACTAAAATTGGGTAAAGTAAAAATGTTTACATTACACCGTTGCCAACCATCTGGAAAAAATCTAATTTAGTCTATCCATAAAGTAGAGCTGGAATGCTTCATAAATCTGTAAGTTATTTGCAGTGGGCTTGGTTTTACTGAGAAAAAGTTTGTTGTTTCTTTACACTCTTCCTCTAGAGGGGAAAAAAATCTCCAGTTGTCTCTTCAAGAGTTCATAACAGTAGCCTAACAAAACTTCTCTAGTAGTCACTAGATACTGATTGCATGATGTACAGTGAGGCCCAACATTTTTATGCAACAGTGAGATTTTGAGATACAAGGTTCTCTTTCTTGTTCCCAGCTTTCTTGGTTAAGGATGCGGTAAGGCTCATCCTCTTGAAGAGGAGAATTTTTGTTTTGCCAGTTGTCTTTTTCTTCCTTCAGTTCTCTGCTCCTTCTAGCTGTACTTGCCTGGAATTTAGATTGGAGTAAATAAGATGTATTTTACAGTAATGTATATGATCTATTTATGTAGAGAGAAGTGTGGCATAGTACATCAGCTGTTCTTGTGGTAGGTAGTATTCGTCTTCAGAATGACTTTGGTATCAAAGAAGTCTGTTTACTTATGAATGCAAAAATCCATCTTTTACCATGGGAAGAAATAGGAAAATTAGTATTTGTCAAGTGTGCATGTTTGTGCACATAAGAAATGTGGAAGTTGCTAATTCTGTTTCCCTGTCTTGTCAAACAGATCATCTAAAGCAGCGGGGTATTTGCAAAAGAAGACTTCGACAGCACACAGGTACTTAATCTCTAAATCAAGTTCAACGATGCATTAGAGGAAGCTGGATTGGCTGTACATAGATTTCACGCTGAAGGATGAATAGTGAAGAAGAGTTTTATGATGCCGTTACGGGTAAGTGATGGGCACAATGCCAAGGAAAAAAAAAAGCTATAAACTGCATTGTGTCTGTGTGTGGTGAGGGGCTAGTAATATATTGCTGTTAATAAATAAATAAAAAGTAAACCACTGTTGGTAAAACCTGTGTAGTGCTGTCTTCTGAAAAGAAGAAAGGAAGAATTATAATTCAGGTTCAGACTTGAAAAAGAGGAGTTTTTTTATTAAAGCTTAATGTTGGCTATCATTTTATCACTAGAACAGTCTTTTAGTGGCCAAGTCTTGCTTTCGTTTTCTTTAAAATGCAGGTAATTTAATAGCAGCTTGAGAAGTAATGCTTTTAAGTCCCTTTGAAAGGTGAAATATCTTCTGTGGGTGTATTTTTATTGTTATTTTATTCATTTCTTTATTTTAATGGAAAACTTACCGTGAGGAATTGAAGTAGAGAATGTTTTTCTAGTCAGAAACAAATTACTGTAAATGTATGCTTTCAAGTTAAGGAGCCAAAACTCTTTGCAATCCAGTGTTGTTTCTAGAAAAGCAAACATGAATCACTTCACACTTGAGCAGTGTATCAAATAATACTTTTCTTTGAACTAAGAAGGATGAATGGTTATTTATAAGAGCCTTACATGGTTTTAGTGGTGAAATAAAATGCTTAAAGTATTTTAATTAAAAAAAAAAAAGAAATCCTTTCCAAGAGCTCAGACAATTTTAAAGTCTTCTACTTAAATGTCTCCTCAGAAATCCTCTAACAGAGGTGAAATGAGAAATGCTGGCAATGGTGAGTGCAGAGTGCTTAATGTAGAATCATGAGAATAAAAGGAGAATAATGGGAAGCATGAAAGCTGAAGGAAGGGAAGTAGAATGGTAGATACAAGTGGGGTTGGTTGGTTGGAAATTCATATAAGGAGTAAACAGGGGTCTGAGTGAAGCAATATGACTGACAGCAGCCTGTATAGGACTTGTCACAATTACACCTGTAATGGGTTTACGTGGTAAGGTACCAAAACCTTGCCACGTAAACCCATTGCAACATCACAGAGAAGAGGAGGAAATCTGGATTGCATTCATGCTAGCTAAGAGTGATAGGGGCTAGTACTCCAAATTCATCTGCAAAATCAAATTGTTGTACCATAAAAATCTTGAAAACACAATGGATTGTTCCTGAATGTCTTTAGTAATCTTTCAATTCTAAGAGCTCAGGACCATGGCTATAAATGAACTAGATTTTTTTTCTACTGAAAAAGGTGAACAGAAATGTGCCTCTAAGTATGAGGTCTGTGATGTACAGCTTTGGTGTTGATGCATTCCTTTTGTGTTGCAGAAATACACAGCCCTCAGTGTTTGAGTCATCTGCGTTTGAACGCTCTGGTTTTGTCCTCTTTCCTCTTCTTTTTCCCCATTCCTCAGCCTCAAAAAGTTGATTCTCCCTGCAAGTGCTCAAGGTGGTAATGACTTCTGAGCTATTGTGCATGAGATGTTCTTGTATGTTGCAGTCTTGGCTGGCTCTGCTCAGAAGTGGGATGTTGTGCATCAATTCTGTGAGCACTCCTTGTCCCGTCCTAATCTTAGTCTTCCACAGGGAGGAGTGTGATGGCAGGAGAGAAGTTTCTAAGCAAAAGAAGATCCAGTGTCTTTATAGGCTCTCAGCACGGCCCTCTTCTGATGGAGAGTGTTTGGTCTGCAGCAGCCACTCCAGTAACTAAATTAGGTTGAACTTTTTTCCCCTTATATCTATTGCCCTGAAGCATGCCCCACGGGTACTTGGTTTAAGAGGAGTGCTAAGTTTGGAATCGTTTGTTTCAGATTCTTTCTTCCTCGGGACTGTCTTTAAGGACAGGTGCTCAGTCTCTTTCTCCAGCTAGATGCTTTAGAAGATGCTGACAGTTTGATGGATTACTTGCACAAACCTAGTGAAGTCTAGACCTAGTTCTTTGTAGCTGTATCTTGTCCAAGTCATGCATAAATGTGATGCTAAGAACAACTGTTAATAGGTCTTTCTGCATTCATATTCCCCAGCTGCTGATGCCTGTAGCAACTCTTTGCTCCTGTTAGCACCATGGACTGTATGTCTTTCAGATGGTGCTTTGCTGAGTTTTTTAGGTTCTACTGGGACCTGATTGTGCCTGCTTATCTCTTAGTTTTTGGATGGTGTGGACATGGTAGGTGTAGACCCGGTACTCCCAGGAGATCAAGTTTAGAATCGAGGACCTTTCTGAGCCAAGGTGAACTTTCAGGTTCCACAGTGAAAACTTCAGGATTTGGCGTTCCAAATTTTGATAAAAAAATGAAATGCCCTGGGCAGACTCCTCAGTCTGTTCTTTCCAAGGATACTTTCCTTCCTTTAGGTCCGATCAGTAGATGGACCAAAACCACCTTTAGTCATACGCTTGTTCTGCTCTACATCTAGGATTGGGACATGGCTACCAGGAACAAGCACATTCTCTAGCTGTGTCTTAGCTCCATGTTGAGATGAAAACAGTGTGTACACCATACTCCTCTTGCTCCCCCAGAGTCCTGGGCCCTGGCTTCCTCAGAGGGAGCTGCAATGTGTTCTCCCAAGTTCACTGATTTTAGTAATTGAGTACTGTTGTTTGTGTCCTATAAAGAGTAAACCAGGCTTAGTAAAGCACTTCAGCTCCATGGGAAGTTACGTTTTAGAATTCTGCAGCAGGCTCAGCAGCAGCCCAAGTAGTATGCTGCCTCCTTTAAGATAGTATGAGTTCACTCCTTGAGGAAGCCACAACTTTTCTGTAGTTTCTAACTGATAACATCCACTTCTAGAACATGAATCTATCCTAAGGAGACCCCTGGTTTTTGTTGTGGTGGATTCCATCTCTGGCTGAGAAGTTTCCTGCTTCTGACACTGTCCCCATCACATCCAAAGGATGTGCTCATGTGATGGAATTGCATGCTGTGTGGTTGGGAATCATCCTCCTGGCAGATGGTTTGACCCTGACTGGATGATGATTACACTTGTAAATGTGCAGGATGGACTGTGTTATATAGGTGATTAATCGAGTTAGTGACCGGTAAAGAGTTTCCATGGAGAGAAGTTTCTTTGCATTCAGAGGTTATTAGCATTGCTGATTATTTGGACACTTGACAGCCTTACTTCATGAGTGAGTACTCTCCTTGGGAATCTCTTGGGAATGTTACCTGTAGTCTCAGTTAATTCTTGACACCCCAGCATCTGCTTTTTCTCAAATACAAGAGGTAGTCTTCTCTTAAGACTGGATTAGGTAAAGTGGTCAATCCTTTGATGAATTTCAGGTTCTTTGAAATTTTATGTGAGATGGGGAGCATATAGCTTTGATCACCTGCCTCTAACCTATGTGACCTTGGGTTTATTAATGTGATCGCAGACTTGTTAAAGACTGTGTGCCATCAGGTTCTGCTCTGTCAGAACTGTACCCTTCATTAATTTTGTCAGATACCCATTTGCAAAGTGTTTTGTGAAAAGATTGCCACAGAACAGGAAAATGCTTGGCTAGTTATTAGGGTAATTTATTTTTGACAAACATGAATAGTTTAGTTTTGCTTTTTTAAATATTAACCTGCAGTTCCATGGAAATCTGTTCTGTGCCCATGAGGTTAATCCAGCCTGGTGTATTTGTGAGGATGTTGCCCTTCTGTTTCCTATTGCTTGGCTGTTGTTAACTGTAAACTATTGCTTTCACTTGGGGAGGAGGAAGTGAGATACCTGCTGCCAAACTGATATATTTTCATAATGTCTAGATCAAACGGAATCAGCGGATTCTGCGATAATGTTTAAGTATTGCAGATCCTGTGAAAGGCCAGCCTCCCTCCTGTTGGAGCAGCGCGATACGGCTACGTGTTGTGAAGATGACTTGTTTTGAAAAGTGGAGAATGGTAATTTCTGGCAAAGAAAAAAATTACCTCGCTTCCTTTGTTAACTACACTTCCAGTGTATTTATCCCTATTACTTATGCCCTTTTTAGGTCTGAAGGTTCTCAGTACTACACTATTTTGATTCCCTCTCTGTCTTGAGTGACAAGGCTTTATTAGCATTCAAGGAAGTTGCTCACTGTACGAAAGGGGCGGTCTTGTGTCTTCGTACATGACTCAGAACAGTGTGCCTCTCTGCTCCCTCACAGGTGGATGTATAGCATAGTCTGAGTGGACTTGTTTCATTTGCAGGATGTGGAAGAAGAAGGCTAAGAAAACTAGAGTTACTGGCAAGTCACTTTTCTTTAAGCTCTTGAAATAGATTAATGTTGGCACCCAACTTAAGTATTTGACTTTGAAAATTTCAGACTTTTTAAAAGCTTTTGTTTCACCCTTAATGCACATAAATTGGGACTTCTGATTAAGCTAATTTTTGACATTTATTTCTGTGTGTGGTCCCCTATCCCCCTTTTAAATCCCCATTTTTATCCTCACTGCCAGTGGCTTTTCACTATAAAAACTCTCCTGTAAGTAAAACTTACCTACTCAGTTTTGCAAGTGCAAGGCTTTAATGGCAGCTGGGGAAAGGCTCTTTTTGTTACTTAGAAAAACTATAACATATAATTTCAGTAAAGTGGTTTTATTCCAAATCAGTACTTCCTCTGTGAAGAACATTCTCTGGATAGTTTTTCACAGAACTATAATATTTGCAACTTCATTGAGAAACAGCTTTTAAAACTTTCTCAATGGGCTTCTAGTAGACAAGCCAGCTGATACTCAGTGTTGAAAAGTATAGTTCAAAGTCTAGTGATTATCTGTGTACCCAAGTGGTTTGGGTTTTGTTTTGTTTGTTTGTTTTGGTTTTTAAAGTAATTAGGTGGAGTTGCACTCTAATAAAGCAGACTTTACACTTCTGATATATCTTATTTTTCTGGAGCAGGGATTTAGTTTTTGTTGTTTGTATGCAAGACACTTGTTTGACTTGGCATTTATTTACTTACTGATGACATATTGTTATCCATGAATAATATGTATACCTGAATCTAAATTCCTGTTGTGCTGTACAGGAACAGGGCAAAACAGTTCCGAATCATAGAGAAACAGGAAGACTAGTGTGGATAAAACCAATGAACATTTGATAGTTTGCGAGGTTTCAAGTACAATGTAAAGACTGTAATTCCAGTAACGTTTTTCGTAGGTATTCCCCTACAAGCCAGTTGACTTCCTGTTACGAGGCTTTACTTTTACATTTAGGTGTGTTTATCTTATTGAGCTCCCCATTAAATGTGATGCTCTTCCTTATGTTGTGTGCACTTGATCAGCGTTCTGGCTAAGGGCACATGTATCAGAAAGCTCATCTGTTTTTTCCAACTTCATCAGTTGAACTAATAAAAGTTACTTTGTTATGCCCTACAGTACTTGTCCTTTCCATCTCCTTGTGCTGTAACTGGTTCTAAAGAAAGCTAATATGTGGTTAGAAATGCCATTTTTAAATTATAAATGTTTTGTTATGGGTTGAATGAAGACAGGCATGTGGTTTTTTGACAGGTGTTTCAGGGTAGTCTTCATTTTAATGACATACATATATATGACTATCATACTTTCCAATTTAGTACTAAGACTGCTAAGGTGTGGTTATTGCTGTATAATTACATACTTGTGACATCAAAATGTAGGAGATGGTTTAATACATTACATCACCCATTACACCTGCTGTTTACCAAATAAGATCATATCAGTGGTACTTGCTTGTGCAGTTTTGAATGTTATTGTCATGGTCTCGATCCCTGAAAAAATGCAGCTTTTTGTTTCTGAATGTGTCTTGCATGAATTGCTCTAGTAAAGCAAAACACCCTGTTGGAGATGTTAACAAAAAGAACAGTTGAAATACTACTTATGATAGATACTCTGTTTTTAAAAAGTTAGTGACAGAGGATCATAACATTTTACTCCATTTAAAATTGGAATAATCTTTGTCAAAACTGATTTCTTTACTCCATTAGAGTGCTTACGTGCTTTGTAATATTCTGGAATCTTTCTGTTCCCACAGCTGGATTTGGGGATAGGCTGAGTGTGGTGGTAATGGTCAGCACATAGACAGGTGGTTGCCTAGGTTGTGATAGCTGGAATGAAAGGAATACAAAAATGACATTAGTGTATTCCTTAAAACTGTGGCAAGGATTGTATGCCAGCAAATACGCATGTTTTCATGTTGCTTTTGCATTCTGACTCTTAAATTGGAAGCTGGAAACTAGTCGTCTTGCAGTTCTTGAAGAAGAATTGGCCCTTGTGGCACTCAGAAAGGACTTAATGCTCTTTGAATTATTTTCAACAAAAATGTTCCTTTATGGATGGTCGCACTCAAGAGTTGCAGTCAATGGCTTGATGTCCAATTGGAGAGCAGTGATGAGTGGCATTCCTCAGGGACCTATTGGGTCCGGTGCTGTTTAACATCTCTGTTGGTGACATGGATGGTGGGATTGAGTGCACCCTTGGCAAGTTGGCTGATGACACCAAGCTGTGTGGTGCAGTCGACATGCTGGAGGGAAGGGATGCTATCCAGAGGGACCTCAACAGGCTTGAGAGGTGGGCCTGTGCAAACCTCATCAAGTTCAACAAGGCCAAGTGCAAGGTCCTGCAC
>JAVKLA010000010.1:28525955-28536863 GCA_034782735.1 Sagittarius serpentarius
GGTCTTTTTTTTTGGTCTTTTTTTTTGGTCTTTTTTTTTGGTCTTTTTTTTTGGTCTTTTTTTTTGGTCTTTTTTTTCCTTCTGACAAATGCAAACTATTTATTAGACTGGGCTTAGTATCATAACTATTCATGAAGAGGCACAAGGCTGGGTGGCTTATGGGGTACAAAGATTTTAATTTGTGAATTACTCATTCAAATTTAGCCCTACTGACAGAGAACAGAAATTAAATTAAACTCCAGAACCATTAAATGGAATAATTGTTTGAGGCTTGCAGTGGACCTCCATCATGTTGATTGTGATTTGGCCCTCTCTTCAGTTTTGAAAATAGAGAATGTCTTAAGAGTACAGCACAGAAAAAGGACTGCAGAGTAGGATAATGTGAACTTAGAGCATGTCAATTGCTCTGCCAGCTGCCTATATAAAAGCTTTTTACCTTACATAAAATAAATCACCTCCTGTAATGATGATGGAGAGAATTTTGTGAAAACTGCATTACTTCTGTACATGTTTTTCTGTCAATAAATGGGAGCTTTAATCCAGTAGGGCTGCAGTTTTCATACTTCTCATAGCATCAAATCTATGATCCTGTCTCCTATATTGGCACAGAAGACCCAGGATGGTGTCTGTATGCTTTGTGCTTGAGATAAAAACTCGGCCTGGTATCTCACTGGGAGAGATTATTTACATATAAGTACATTTCAATGCAAGGAAGATGTGGAAATACAATGCTGGTTTATGTTTGTGAAATGTTTTGTTCCGAACTTTTGATACGCAATTTAGAGGTAACTGTTGAATGCACTTATCTAGATTTTCCTGCCTATGTCATTTGTAAAAGTTATTTCTCATTGCATTTAGCTCTAAATAGATACTAATTTGAAATGCTGTGTGTTAATAGTGTGGGTTAAGTAGTATGCAAGACTGCATTCTGTTTTATTCCTAGTACTTTGATAAATTTTAGATACTCGTGAAGCTCGGAAGTATGGTCATGTTTTCAGTTGGCTCTCACAGGTTGATGTCTTCATATGCACATTGATTTCTTTTTTGTCTTCTTTTAATGGAATTTTGAAATTTGTGTGCCTTTTTTAGTGTCCTGGTCAGATAATAAACCATAGTTAAAGAAAAATAGTGATATAACTAACTATCCTCCAGCTAACTGCAACTGTATGAAAAAAGCTAAATAAGGTAAAAAAGTAAACTTATTAATGTATTTAGGGGCTTGCTTCTTTAAGCATGTACTTGTTTCCTCTACAGTACTGGAGATAAATGTGTCCTTAATTTTAAACCGTGTGGACTGTTTGGGAAAGAGCTTCACAGAGTGGAGGGATACATTCAGGACAAAAAGTAAGTGATAAAAGCCTCTCCATTTCTGAACACTGTGGCATTTCTTTAGTGCTGGCATAGAGACCACAACTGATGTGACTGCAAAGCTGCTAGCAACACAGATTGTAACCCATTTCTATTCTCTGTGTCAGCATTAAACCCCTTGATTCTAGGATGATCATTTTAAGCATTATTAGAAGAACTCTCCAGTCCGGTCTTTGGAAATAAAGGTATCCAGGGAAAATGCAGAGTAGTTGCAACTGATTTCACTGTTCTACACTCACAATTCCAGTCTTCAGTTTAAAAAAATGAGAATATGGTTATTAGAAATTTTTAATCAAACCCAAAACTGTTTTTTGACTCCAAGTCTCTGTATTGTGAACTATTAGCTTTATTGCACCCACACTCATTTAACAGTGGCAAAAGCATGTGGCTAAGTCATGAGGATGTGTTCTGCAGGACTGAATGCCAGAAAGACTGGAATAAGCTGAAGCATTTTCTTTGCATTATGAAATATCTGACTTCTAAGAAGTCTGCAAAGAACCATAAAATACAACAAAGTAGGAAGCTGGGTATTTAATATAGATCAGAATCTGCCTGACGTGGCTTAGAAGGCTTTATAAGAAGCAAAAGCCAAGTCTCCTTTGCTTTCTCTGCAGCAGAAAGAAGCTGTGCGTCATCTATGGCAAGTGGACAGAATGCTTGTGGTGCACTGATCCCACTACGTATGAGACTTACAAAAAAAATGAAAAGAGAGGTGGTGAGCAGAAGAAATTGAAGCCGGTAAGGTTAAGGATTCTTTAGGGAGAAAAGATACTGAAATATGAGAAATGAAAGGAAAACACCTTCTTTACAGAAATGGTCAGGTGGTGGTGAATGGAGGGTTAAAACAGTCCGTCTTTTCGTGGGGGTCAGAGATGGGCAGTGTTAGTCCCATGAGAAGGCATTGCACTTTTAACTTGTGTACAACTTTTGTGTGAACTGCTGGTATTGAAGAGAGCTCATAGAAACAGCATTTGCTAGAGAAGTTTCAAAGAGAAGTTACCAAATATCAACCCTCAAGCTGATGTTGTCCAGTCCTTGAATGAGCAAAGTGGCTCTACTGCCAACTCCAGATGTAAAAACACTAGGATTTGGGCTTTAAAAAAAAAAGTAATTAAATGGTTTTAAGTTGGTTATGCTTTTTGGTGATGCAGCCTTTCGGAATTTGTGGTGTGGATAGTGTTGACAACAAAGGGGTCTGGAAACATGCATGGTTTTTTCATCACGTGTAAGCAGTGTCGGGTGAGTTACCACCAAAGCCTCGGTGTTACGTGGAGAAATGCAGAATGTTGTATGGTGCAGCAGAGGACTGTTGGGTTTCCTGATATCAACAGGGTCTTGCAGACCCTGGCTGCTCATTGAAAATGAAAGTAAGTTAAACAGAAGCTAATCACTCATAATGTTAAGAAGCTCAAACTTTTTTAAAAAAGTATTCATATCAGAAGAATCTAGAGCAACAACAGGCCTTGCTTTTGGCTCTGGATTCCGTCATGGTACAGGCTTATATTTTGAGTTGTTTTGTTGTTTTGGTTTTTTTTTAAATAATAAGGTTCTGTTCATCTTATGAAAAGCAACTCATTCTTTCCTTCCTTCCTGTTAAATCTGTATTTAGATGGGGAACTAACAGTGAACCAGATGTTGACATGGAAAGTAGTGTGAAAGAGTCTTTTAAAATAATGAATGCTCAAACCAAATGATTGAAATTAGACTCTTAACCATATGGAGCTGTTTTCTAGTGTATAAAACAGGTCCTGTTTAACTTAATAGGGTATTTTTGAATAAAACAAATGAGCCACGTCAGAGGGGGCAGAAAGAAAATAGAAAGGGAGTGGGAGTAAGGGGAGGGAGGAAAACTGTTACTATCACTCTAGGGCGTTACTGCCTCAAACTTCCCTTCTGGTTGTTGTGGTTTTAAATAGGTTCTCATGGTAAAACCCTCTGGAATTCTACCACGTAGCTTTCTCTGCCCTATGACAGTCAGATGCTCTCGGATTCTGAGAGCAGTGTCTTGAAGAATACTGTATTTGATTTTACATATGCATTATAGCAGTGCATCTGGTAACAAAGGAACATGGAAGGAAATACACTTAAGTACACAGTCTTCATAATGAGAAAATTGGCAGTGCTAGTAGTTATTAGAATCTAGATCATAGGAAATCAGACTGAAACAAGGGCATAGCTGTTTTTTAATCGCACATCCAAATGTTTTGGAAATGATGAAGCAATATCGAAAAGCAGGCATGCCCTATTTATCTTTCTCAGGCCATCATGGGAATTGGTTTAAATTGCAGTCTTGGCTCATTCCAACCTGAGGAAGTAATAGTCATGTTAGGTGAAATTAAGCTATGGCATGGGATAGAAGGGAGGCTAGAGAAAAGACTTCTCAAAGACATTAATTTACTATTATTAGTGGTTTTTTTTAAACAGACATTCAAGTTGTACATAGGTGGTGGGAGCCTGTTCAGAGATGTCAGCAGCAAGTCACGATAAAAATGAGAGGAACAGTATACAGTGAGGAAAAGCAAACATGAGGGGTGAGGCAGAAATACAGGAGTGTTTAATACCTCAAATTTGAACAAGTTCTTCAACAGTCACTGTAGAACCCTAGATGAAACTGTCCAATTTCCCTTTGTTCCTCTGCCAAGTATTATCTCTGTTTCAGAGTGAAGATGTTATTAAATCTGAAAATGATGAGGCTGATGATATGCCAGAGGTTCAAGACACAGTGCAGTTCATACCAGGCAGTAAATTGCTTTGGAGGATAAATTGTAGGCCACCAAACTCATCACAGGTAACTGTTTCAATCAGTCTGTGTATTGCAATCCCTAGTGACTTACCCAAGGGAACATGACTAACGTTCAAGGGAAACCTTGTTGAAGCGTCTGTCCTTAGCATGCATGTTGACAGGCCCTGGCAGTTCTTGCTGCGGCAGTAAAAGTGTACTACAGCAAGCTCTGTGCTGCGTTCCTGTGCTGAAAGCGTCACTGCTGTGTCGAAGTTGGTAGAAAGAATGCATGCTCTGATTGCAGCTGCTTCAGTGTGAGTCTGGTGTCTTAGGTTAACCTGTCTGCAAGATCTTTGCACTTAGAGTGGCTAAAATAGGGATATACGTTCCCTTCTGCTGACCCTGCTGTTAGAAGACAGCTGTCCAAAAAATGCAGTAACTGCGCAGCTGGTATTAACTTCAGTAGTTTCAACAAGACTTTTTGGTCTCTTAGGTGTGGGTGTTTTTTTCGTAAAAATCATGATGTTAAATGTCAGATATGGAGGAAAAATCTGTCTTGGTCCTCTGAAGCAAAGACTGCTTAAAAAATGAAAGGTGGGATTTCCATCCCCTTCTGCCCTTCCTTGTCACTCCCCTCCAACAAAAACCTAGTTCTGTATGAACCTAACCTTGCTTTCAGGGTAGCCAGTGGGAGAAGGTTTGACTTGGTGATTTCTCTTGGAAGTTCTGTTGTATCCATTCGGTATAGGGAACCCAGTGCCACTTTGCCAAAATAACTTGTATGTTATCTTTAATTTGCTTTTAAGATGTACAATTTCACCAGTTTTGCTGTGAGTCTCAATGAGCTAGAAAAGGGCATGGAAGCAATATTAGCTCCCACTGACTGTCGGCTACGTCCAGATATCAGAAATATGGAAAACGGAAACATGGGTATGTGTTTGCTGGAGGAAGTATTTTCACGTTAGTAAGTTTTGAGAGGGATGACTGAAGGGAGGTTGGTTGATACAGGAACACTGTCTTCAGTTTCTCATTCCCATAGCAGCCTTAACTCTTTTTCATCTTGTGTTAGTGAACATGCTTTTGAACAACGTACAGTGTCTGTTTTCTCCCAGAGAAGTCTGGGAAAGCAAATGTGTACAAGGTGGATCCCAAGACTGCTATCCTATGTTACGGTGTATTTGCATGTTTGTTAACCTGGGGGGAACTGGCAGACATGCTTTCTCGCTCTGGAGTTTTGTCTGGTAGGACATGTGGTGAACAGACATGCTCTGTTGCTCTGGCATTTGTCAGAAAAAACACATGGCCAAATAGTGAAAAAAATCACTCTCTCTGTTATGCCTAATCTAAGTTCTTTCCTGCTGTCTCAGTGCAGTGTTTCTTATAGATGAAACACCAAAATTTCATTTTCGACTCTGTGTTTGTAGTAGCAACTTTTGTGAAATGACAGTTTTAGTTTTTTGTTGCCTGACATTTTCATTGTTCAGTGAGACTGTGTACAGCAAATGCTTTCCCTTGCTTAAATTAACTATATTTCATTTCTCTGCAGTCTTTTCTGTGTTTTCTGCATTTTTGTTTCTGTTTTTCTAAGTAACGAATTTCTCTTGAAATGTCTGTTAGATGTGGCTAGCAAAGAAAAAGAGAGACTAGAAGAGAAACAAAGAGCCGCTCGCAAGGAGCGTGCAAAAGATGAAGTGGAGTGGCACACACGGTAAGGGGGAAGAAAGCTGGGCATTTGTTTAATGCTTGGAATGGTTTGGTATACTGCTTGAAATGTTTTTATTCAAGACAGCATTTGATTCTGTGTTTGATTTCCTGCATGACAGCAAAATTTGTAGTGTCACTTAAAGCATTTGCTGGGTCAACAAGTAATGTAGCTGGAAGCCAAAATTGCCGATAACTTCGTCCTGGAGAAATTATCTAATAATAAATGCTGAAACCTGTCATAATTAACCACTGTGGTAATGCTGGATTTTTGGGGGTTTTGTTTTTTAAAACCTACAGAGGTCATATCTTTGTTAGAATGAATAAAATGTGAAGTCACATCTCTGCTTTAACCAGTTCCTGTCCAGCTTTTGGCAATTGAGTAAGACATTGTGGCCTTCTAAGGCCTTTTTATTTTCACACTCTTAGGACTTCTTGGCTTGGATACTCCAGAAATTGCTTTTTTGATTGCATATTCAAGTGACTTCTCAGTCATAGGATGCATCACGTGGTAATGTGTGGTTTGGCTCCTGCTCCCGCTGGTTGCTTTTCACAGATGCCAGTGCTGTGCAGTCCAGTGTACGCTCATGGCCAGTTACTGCAGGTGCTTCCTTCAAAGGCAAGAACTTTGGGATGCTCCTGTGATTTAATGAAATTCAGAAGAGAAAGCATTCTCTTCCCAAAGCCTGGAGGAGCCGCTGCAGCCTAATTCCAGTTAATGCCTTTGAAAATCTCTTCCAGAGAACATAAAATTGTTGTCAGTCAACGTGGCTTAAAAAGTGAGCATCTGTCAGTGTTCTGTGCAAAGTACAGTTCCATAGAACAAAACTGCTTCCTATTTGGACAGGTTTACAAAAAGCATTGTGTAACTGGTTTGGCATTCTTTTAAAGTAAAATTTAATATGTAATCAATATATAATCTAGAGTATCGATGTTATTTTTATGTGGAATAGGACAGTAATTTTAAAATCCATTTCATCTTGACTTTATGTAAAAAACCCTTTAAAATACGCTTTACAGGGTGGTGGTAATTGTGTAGGAAGTTTAATGCCTTATTTTTCATGTTCAGAATATTTCCTGAGAATTTTTTTCTGATAAGAAATACTAGTGTATTTTTACAATGTTTTGTGAAAGAAGCAAAGTTGTTTTTTTTCCCCCTGTTAATAACTGTTCACTCTGTTTGCTTTTTTCTTTTGTTTCTTTTTTCTTTTTCTTTTTCTTTTTTTTTTTTTTTTTTTTTTACAGATGGTTTAATCAAGGCACTAACCCAAACACTGGGACTTCATATTGGCTGTACTCAGGTGGCTATTTTGATAGAAATTTCTCAGACTGTCCAGACATATACTGAAATTACAGAACCAATTGCTCATCTCATCTGGACATCTAGTTACTAGATTTCATTCCAAGCCAGTTAATCTGGTTTTGTTGATAGCAAAAACCAGCTTTTCTAAGTAAATTTTAACAAAAATTCTATTGGTCAACAATCAAGGATTTAATTATCACTAACGTTGGATTGCCAAATATTTAAATACTGTTGCATTCTTTCCGTAAAGCTGCACCTGAAATCATCATGTTTTCACTAATTTTCAAAGGGACCTTTGGTTCTTCATTTTTTTCCCCCTAGTTTCTTTGTCAGGAAGGTACGCTGTATCCGGTAGAGCACATAACATCCTTGAAAACTACATAAATAAAATAGAGATAATATCCTTGTTACTTAGTACAGTAGTGAAGAATCTGAAGTTTTTGGAACTCGGAGCAGGGATGAAAAGCTAATATGGTACCAACAGGATCAAATCTAGTACTGTCGATACTCCCCGTGAAGAGATGCATGTGAACTTCCGTATGGTATGTAGCACTACGTGGGGACTGGAGCTCCTGCCCCGCCCCCCCCTCTCAGTACGATTCAGTAATTGAGAGACTTGGGGAGACAAAAACCAACCTGAGCTTCTCAAACTGTAGTTGTCTGTTACAGAGTCTTCACAACTTTTGGACACTGTGAGCATTAAACTGTATACCTGTGATAAAATTACATAAAGCATACATTAGGAGAAGGGAAGGGTGCATTAAACAGTGTGCTTTTTCTGAAGTCAAATGCTGTTCTTAAAATAGGAGAAGCTTCGGAAGCAATTGCAGGAATGTAGAGGTAAAATATATTGCTTGCTACCACTTGGAGGCTTAAATCTTCTGCACTACCTTTGGCAGCTTTGGCACTATGTATGCTTCTAGACTAAACTTTTATTTGGAAGCACTTTGGTGTGTATATCCACACAGGTTCATATTTTGGGGAAGTTTTGGTTTGCATGTTTTTCATTATTGGGTCATGTCTGTTTTGTATGTTGTGAAAAACGCAGAATCAATTTAAAGCTTTGGCAGAGTTATACCTATTACAAGTTTTCTGTGAGCATGTGATGTCAAAAACTGGGAATTTTTTTTTTTTTTTGTTCCCTGTCAAACCATCAAAGCCATATAATACTGGAAATAATCAATTACTGAATTGACGCATTCATTTTCTTTCAAGTGGTACACTTCGGGGGGGCAAGGGGGAAGAGAGGCTTGAAAAACTAGGTCCAGTAATTAAAACTAACCCTAATGTTTCTTCTTTTATGAAAGTTTTTAATTGAGTAATCAGGCAAAAATGGAGAGTGGCTACACTGCTATGAAGTTTACAGGCCTTCAGAAATTGCTGGTGTTAAGGCACCAGCAATTTGAGGAATTTGTGGAAGAACTGGTCTGATGTCCAAAACACATTTGTGGTTTCATCCAAAGAGTAGATTTTTGAAGGGCTTCTCTCCCAGCCACAGGATTAAAAAGCAAAAGAAAATGAACATACTAATAGAGAAGCATTTTTGTATCAAATCATGCATCTGATGATTGGATTAACTTTAAATTTTTGGGAAATTGAGTTGTTGTCTTCATTAGAAAAATAAGAGAAGCTGTAAAACTTCAAGGCAGTAAGTAAGGGCCTAATCTGAAATGCACTCATGGCAGTTTTATTCTGTTGCCAGAAATGGTACCTTGTGTCGATTGCAGGTCTTTAGGACTTAGAAGCTAGAGTTGGTAATAGGGCGCAGACAACAGGGTTGTGTTTGTTCCTCGTAAGTGCATAGACACTTGACTTCTTTTTAAAAAGACACTGCTGATCCATATGGGACAGCATAAAGATACTTTTTATAAAAAATTGGACTTCAGTGACAGTGCCAGGCACTGTAACCCCCTTTCCAAACTCACTGCAAGCAGCGTAGGGAACCCTTTGTTAGGGGAGGATTGAAAGGATTTGTGTATTAAGCGAGTTTAACAGCTCATGGGAGTTCAAAACTTGCTTAAACTAAATAGTATGTGTAATGATGGAGTAGTGTTTTCAAAACAATACATAAAAATAGAAATCGCCTGAATGGAAAAACTGTGGAGTAATTGCTAAAGAAATATTCTGTTTATAAGAGGTGTACAGGTTACCATCCCTCTGGTCTAAGTTATGATTTAAATTCAAAGACCTAAAGCCTTGTCATTACGTGAAAGCATGAAAAAATTATAACGACGTGTTTAATCCAAACTTCAGTACAGAATCTTCATAGGATTTAAAAAGAAACTGGGGAGATTTCTAAAGTAAGAACACTTCATTAATTACGTCTTTACCCCTTCTCCCCTTCCTTTAGTGTAAAGGTCTTAGGAAAATTTCAGATTAGTTCCAAATCCATTCTTCTAATTTATTGTTCTTCATTGACAACACTTAGACAATACTTTCCCCTCACTGCCGACATGTCTATGCTTGGCTAGCCATGGGACTCCTAATGCTCTGAAAGTGAAAAAGTTTTATTTTCGATGCAGATCTCGCCTCAGTAGTTTACGTGTCAAAACATGAATAACTTTGCACCTTTTGAAAGAATGTCACTTTTGTAACTTGATTAAACACTGTATATAAGATAACTGTGTTAGTATATGTTAATACAGCTATGTAGAGAAACCATCTAGAAAGAAATTATAATAAATACTTAATACCCTTCGGGCCTCTAGATGGTGACAGAGAGATTTTTGTGAGACTTTCGTACCGGGGCAACTGTCTGGTAGGGCAAGAAGGAGGGCTGCAGATGACCCTGGCTTTCTTCAGCCAGGCCCGGGTCTGTGCTTGGTTTTCACCGTCATGCTTTTTAGACCAAGATGACTTCAACCAGAGCTTTGAGCACCTCCCGCCTTGCCACCGAAGCTTTTTCCTCAACCGTGGGTGGACTCGGTTCCTTAGCAGCCTGTTGCCCAGCGGTACGTCGGGTCTAAGGAGCGTGGGGCGATGGCGGGCGGCGTAGGGCGAGAGTGGCGATAGCGAGGGACGTGCGGTGTGGAAGCCGGGTTGGGAAGCTGCGAGGTGTCAGGGAAGAGGAACGGCTGCGGGGGCGGCGGGAGCACTGCTGGCACGGGGGGGGGGCCTGGCGCTGGCCTGGCGGTGGAGGGGCCGGGCGTTAGCGGGAGCAGGGCAGCGAGGGGGCTTGTGCTAAAAAAGGTGGTGGAAGCCAAAAATTATAGTTGCCGTATAGCATCTGCGTTGGTGTCTTTGTGGCAGTGTCATACTGTAAAGTGGGAGCTGCTTGTTCAGACACCTGCCATTTGTATAATTATCGGTACCCAGGTTAATGCGGACAGGAAGCACGTGCCCTGGGTAATTTAACCCAGGAAACCCAGAACTGATTAGCAGTTATTTATTCCTGCTTAGTAGTTGAAAACAATTTTTTGGCCAGAAACGTTTTTTAAAAACAAAAAAAATGAACCGAGAAGAGTCCTGCCCCCCTTGCTGCGGTTTGGGTCGCGGGGTGCGCGCCGCGGGGGTAACGGGCCCCACGCCCGCACGCGCCCCTTCGTCCCCCGCACGCGCCAGCCCTGTGCCCCGCGCTGCCGGGAAACGGGTTTATGATCTTTGTGATCTCTGATAACCCCGCTCCCCTTCTCTGCGGGCAGCCCGGGACGCCGCTCTTGCACCGTAAAGCGGTCGATGCCGCCAAAGCTGGTTTGGGAGAGGAGCCTGCCGCCGGCCTCCGCTCGGCGGGCGGGGCGGTGGCGCCGCCATCTTCCGCCGCCGTGACACAGCAGGGCGCCTCGGGCCGCCGCCGCCCCTGACTGACAGCCGCGCC
>JAVKLA010000010.1:28537131-28551289 GCA_034782735.1 Sagittarius serpentarius
GTTGGCCGGTCCGTGCTGCCGGCCTTGCTCCCGCGGCCCGCCCGGCGTGCCGGCAGCCCCGCTCCGCTCACGGCTTGCCTGAGGGGCTCGGGCCGGGCTCCCCTGCGGCGGTGCCGGCTCTGCGCAGCCGGCACCGGCGGTGCGCTGGATCGGCCAGCGCGGGGGTTTTTAAGCAGTAGTGCGAGCTTAGAAACAACTGCCAAGTCACGCAGGCCGAGCGGTCTCCCGGCGTTAAGGCCTCGACCTGCGAGGCCGGTGCCCGCTTTCCTCGGGAGACACGAATCTGCCGAGGGTGAGGCCGGGTGCGGCGGGGTGCTGAGCTGCGAGGAGGTCACCCGCAGGGCAGCTGTGGCACAGGGCAAACTGCCGTTCTCTGCCGGGATGCTGGAGCAGGAGTCCGAAGATCAGCGTTACAGTAGGGCTTCTGGCAATTAAAACGTCCCTGATGCTGTGAACCGTGGTGGGAACCGAAGAAGGAAGCGTCAGGGGGACGGTGGTTTCATTTTCAAGTGCCTTAGCAGATAGGCTCGTCTGTGTTAGCGGAGATCTGTGGAGCATCCTCTCTTCGTCCTGGGTTCCGCTTTAGCTCTCGTGGATTGCCCGGAAATCCTGCAGGTAGTGAGACAGATTCCTTTTGCGGAGCTCACTTGATAGAGGTTGAAACTTGACACTGAGAAGAGAGAATACGGGAGGGCTTCTCACCACATCTGCTGCTCTCTCTCGTTCCAGGATGTCTTCAGGCGCGTTATTTCCAAGCCTGGTGCCAGGCTCCCGTGGCTCTTCGAGCAAATACCTGGTGGAATTTCGGGCAGGGAAGATGTCCCTGAAAGGCAGCACTGTAACCCCAGACAAGAGAAAAGGCCTCGTGTACATCCAGCAAACTGATGATTCCCTCATTCACTTCTGCTGGAAGGACAGGACTTCGGGCAATGTCGAGGATGTGAGTATGGTTTTGTGTGTCAGTGCTGAGGCGTTAAGTCGTGGTCTGTCTTGTTCCGCTGGCACTGCTGAAAGAGCTTTTCCAAGACAAATTAGGTTGAGAGTGCCACTGTGGCCTGACAGACCTGCACTTCCAAATCCTCTCTGCTCTGAGAGGCAGATGCGAGAAGGTTTGGGGAGGAGGGCAGCAGTGTTTGGGAGGCTAAAAGGAATATTCACGTATTTTCTCAAACACTTGTTCCTACTGCCACGTTTTCTAGGATTTGATTATTTTTCCTGATGACTGTGAATTCAAGAGGGTACCTCAGTGCACTACTGGCCGTGTGTATGTATTGAAGTTCAAGGCAGGATCAAAACGACTCTTCTTCTGGATGCAGGTTTGTGGGAAGTCAATAACAAAGGTCTTGGAACAAAATACTTCCAGTTTGACTCGTACCAAGAGCAACTTTCTTGCAGGAGCCGAAGACGGACAAGGATGAAGAACACTGCCGTAAAGTGAACGAGTATCTCAACAATCCCCCAATGCCTGGGGCCTTGGGTGGAAATGCAAGCGGAGGCCACGAGCTCTCGGCATTAGGAGGTACAGTCCATTCTCTGCTCCTTCATGTGAGAGGCTTTTTTTTTTTTTTTTAAACTTATTTTTGGAGTAAGTACTTATAGTTCCCTAGGAAGAAATTCGTGATGGCTGTGGAGGGTGAGTTGGGGACGATGTTAATACCAGAAGTGTAAACTTGCTTCCAGCAAAATAAACTGTGCTGTTATAATAGGTGCAGGCTGAAAGTTAAGACTGCCAGAAGAAATCTCTCTTTGTTTCCAGTAGATTCTCTGGAGTCTTACTTACCTCTTTATGAAGCCAAGTTGCATTTATCTTTTATGAGCATCATGAATCAGTAAACACTTGAAACTGGTTTTTCCATACAGAATGTGATGCCAATTAATCTCCTGCTGTTTGAGCCGGAGTGCTGTGAAAAAAAACCTATGTGAATATGTTGTGTTTCAGAATGTTTTTGTTTTTAGGTGAGGGTGGCTTGCAAAGCCTTCTTGGAAACATGAGCCATAACCAGCTCATGCAGCTGATCGGACCAACGGGCTTAGGAGGACTTGGTAAAATGCTTTAATATCTTTATGCCAAAATGGTATTTTCTCCTGCCAGGTTAAATCTTACCTGACAATATTTTCAAGTAGTGCTATTGACTTGAATAGCGCTTCTTTCACGTGAGAAAGCAAGGCTCTGCCTCCAAGATGAGCTAAGGGGCAAAAAAAGGATGCAGGAAATGAATGGTACCAGATCCTGCACAGCACTCATCTTAGGGCTTGATCTGCAAGGAACACTGGTTCTGCTGAATCTTCTGCCTTTCTCCCCCCCTCCCCCCCCCCCCCCCCCTTTTTTTCTACCCCTCCTCTTCCTCCTAAATATTCACTGGAGCAGGGACTGAAAACCAGGGGTTTGTTTCTGGTGATTGTCCCAGTTACCAAGCTGTGGAGTTGCTTGTGTTGTCTCTGATCCAGTGAATATTTGTGTGCAAAGTAGAAAGAGTTCAAGAGGAAGGCTGGAGCATACCCACCCCACAGCGCTCTCTAGTCAGAGGAGTAAGGCTCGGGTTAGGGCTTTCTCTCCTGGGCCACACTGGGGAGAGGTTGAATCGTCATGCTGTTTTTCTGAAGGGGATGAGAGGTGTGTTGGAGTCCCTGCTGTCGTCTGTTCTTAATGCTGTCCATGCTCCAAGCCCAATAGAGCATTTTCTGAGCGGTCAGACCCTTGAGCAGAGGTAGGCAAAGGAATGCTTGGCAGGTAGCAGTGACTCAGTTCCAAAGTCCATTTTTGTGGACCTAGGTCGTGTCTTTTTAGCTTCAGATGCAAATCTCATGTTGGTGGGATGTTCAGATGCAAACCTCATGTTAGCGTTGGAAGATTCTGGCTTTTAGGATGTGTTTGGAAAAGATCCTCCTCCTTGAAGCTTCACATTGACTCTTGAGACTGTCTTCCTCTTCTCAACACTTTTTCTCAGCAGCTCTTCTTTCTTTGCTTTTACATCTAGCCATAAGACAGCTTGACATGAAGCTCACTACCATAACGCAAAGAAAACTATCTCCTTGCCTGTGCAACCAGTAGTTGTGGTGAATCTGTGTGGATCTCTTCCCCCAGTAGCGTCTTGTTCTTTTGCTTCTGGTTTGCATCTCTCTCAGGACTCTGTCTTTATTGCAGAGCCCCTGCAACAAAGGAGCTTTCTTGCTCCTGAGTAAACTTTCCTAGCAAGGACAAACTGAGTAGCATAGCATGTGGTACAGCCCGGTTGGTTAGCTTCACCCTGCCATTCCTGCTGCTGTGGAGGCTCTGTGATTAGTGAACAGAAGTGTTACGGCATGGTTCCATAGGAGTGGGCCCTGTACAAAGGAGGGAGCTGGTGGCTGGTGCTTGCTCTGACCTCCAGTGGCCTGCAGCTTCGGTTAATCACGTGTTTGCTAACGGAGCAGTGTCGTTGTGTCCTCTGCTTGCAGGTAGTTCCCAAGATGTGGGTGATGAATGCAGGTGCTTGCGTAAGGACGTGTATCTAATTAGATGTGGTACAAGAAACCGCTGGATGGGAAGCGTTTGGTAAATGGAGCGTTTGGCTGGTGTGGCTCAAAGGAATTGTAGGGGGACAATCAGTCACTGACAGCTCCACGGACTTAGAAGCCAGGCCTTTCCCCAGCTCTTCTTAGCTCATGTTCTTGATGCTGTGATAACTCCTTGGTAGGTGGGATGTGTGGATGAAGGAGGCCAATTCTGATCTCTGGTTGGCAGTTGGCTCAAAGGCCAAGTGTTGGTTTCCTGCTGTGTTTCCCGATTGCTGCTCTACTGGGAGTGCTTTGTTTGTGCGCAGGGTTGTCATTACTTTGCCTGTGAAGTGTTTAAGGACTCAGCTGATTCTGCTGCTGCATCTCTGTGTTAGATTTGAAGCCGCAAAACCCAGGTGTATGGGAAGACAGTGGTGGTGACTCAAAGGCTGCCTCTGTAATCCTCTGCTAAGGGCCTTGGCTTTAAAGTTTAGAGAAAAGTTGGATTTTGGGAAACCAGTAGATAAGAGGAAGGGGCTGTGTTACAATGATCATGTATGTACGGCACAAACCAAAAAGTCATTTTATCCTTGTGTATATCTAGAAATTGAGTCATTTCTAAGATGTGCAACTCTCTAAGCCAGTTTTCTAATAGGGATGCAAGATCAGAAAACGAGAGCTGTTCATTTACAAAAAGGGGTGGGGGTTGGTCTGGGCTGTTTCACCCCCTCCTCCTTTATTTTAGCAAATATAACCTTTCAGGTACAAGAGTGACCTCTCTAGAGCAGAGAGGTGCAAGAAACCTGAAGAAATAACTTTCTAAACCTGTTCTTCTTTTATGTTTACGGAAGGTGGGCTGGGTGCGCTGACGGGTCCTGGGCTGGCCAGTCTGCTTGGAAGTGGGGGACCCCCAACCAGCAGTTCCTCATCAAGGTAGGATGCCTGTCTGGTCCGGGTTTGTAATAGTTTTATAACGTGAAGTTCCCACTTCTGTGGGAGGAATCGTGACCTACTGAACAGGAAATATGATGGGAATTAAGACTGCTTATTATCTCTCTCCATATGAGGTGGGAGCCCTTCATATTGTAAGGGCTTGAAAAGAAGCTTCTCAAAATACAAGAGGCAAAGCTGTTTTCTCGGGGAATTAATTATACTAATTATCTTCTCCAGCTCTCGCAGCCAATCAGCTGCTGTGACGCCATCTTCCACGACTTCTTCTACACGTGTAACGCCTGCCCCGTCCGTTCCTGCAGCTGCGTCTGTGACCAGTCCAAGCCCCGTACCAAGTTCGGGTAATGGAACCAGCTCAGCCACAAGCCCAACCCAGCCCATTCAATTGAGTGACCTTCAGAACATTTTAGCTACTATGAATGTGCCATCTGGAGCAGGAGGACAGCAAGGTAACAGTGTTCTGACCAGACAGCTGTTGGATCCAGGAGTCCTTTGGAGCTGTTTTACTGTTCTGTCCTGTTCCAAATTGGTTTGAAAGGTCTCTTAAATTTTTTTTTTTTTTTTTCCTTTGAGTGCTGTTCTTGGCTACTTCAAGAGTCTTACTCTCCCTCCAAAACTGAGAGGGAGGAAGGATGCTAGCAGTGTGCTAACCAAGTTTCAGAACTCCTCTGACTAGATCATCTGGTTTACATGACAAAAACGTGGGGTTTTGTGCATAGTCTTAACAGCCAACCCTTTATTTTCTTCCTAGTTGACCTGGCAACTGTTCTGACTCCTGAGATAATGGCTCCCATCCTGGCCAATGCTGAAGTTCAAGAAAGGTTGATGCCTTACCTTCCCTCAGGGGAATCTCTGCCGCAGACTGCAGAAGAGATTCAGAATACCCTGACGTCTCCTCAGTTTCAGCAGGTAGATGCCTAGCTGTCACGGGAAGCGCAGTTCTCCTTCCCTCCTCCTGTATGGCATGATGTGCCTTGCCCTGCTTTTTCAGGTTCCTGACACTGTTCAGAGTAGGAAGTTGCTCAGTAGAAGTGGGAAAGAGGAGGGGCACGGTTTAATGGAGCACTAGTTCTTCCTTTCTGCAGTCACCTGAGGGCAGATCGGGATGTTTTTTTTACTTTCTCTTTTGGAATTGGGCTTTACCTTTCTCTTCATTATAAACGTGCTCTGGCAAATGACAGGAGTAGTAGCAAATTTTTATTCCCTGTCAAAGAGTGGCTTGTCAGCAGTCTCCTTAACGATCAAATGACTAAACAAATGGAAGGGAACCTAAGAGATGCTCATGTTGACAGCACTACATCCCTTGTTCCTCTTGAAACACTAATACTTAATTCCAGGACTGTCTGTTTGCGATTAAAGCTGGTGTGTTACAGGCTAATTTGAACTAGTTACACTGATTTTGCAGAATTTCAGCGGCTAATACAACTGTTTTTAGTTTAAACTACTGCAGCTGTTTTGTGCAGACAAGGCTCGGAAGCGAGAGGAGTTTTTAACTGGTGATTTGAGAGAGTATCTGTGGCTAGATAAAAGTTTAAGTCCTCCATGCAGTAAACCAACTGGAGGTTACGTCACTGTGCTTTGGTGCGTTGCTCGGTCTAGCAGGGCTTACCAGCTTGTGTAGACACTGTTCCCGATTGCAGACTCCGATTGCAGACTCCGCGCACAGCCTGTGGTGTAGTGGCATTTCGAAGCCTGCCCACAGTGCGGTAGTTGATACAGGAGAGCGGCTGCTCCCAGGCTGGCTGTACGGTCACTGTGCCATAACGGGATTGCTCTCCTCACCTGGGTATCGCACAGTAGCCACCTGATGCTGGAGAAACCTGATGCAAACGTTTGGGTTTTGTTTTTGTTTTGGTTTGGGTTTTTTTGACACTGTTGACTCTGATTCACAGGCATTGAGCATGTTCAGTGCTGCCTTAGCTTCAGGACAGCTTGGCCCACTAATGAGTCAGTTTGGCTTACCCGCAGAGGCAGTAGATGCAGCAAATAAGGGAGGTAAGTATTGGTGATGTTGGGTACATGATGGAAGTAGTTTGGTGGGTTTTGTTGGTGTGGGTTTTTTTTGTGTGTACTGCACACAGCCATTGAATATGGAATGTAACGATTAGCTGCTCAGTAACTGTCAGAAGCTGACTCTTGCACTGTTCTTTTTTTACAAAGAAAAGATGTGTGGCTCAGGTGTTGCCCAGCAGACACAGTGCAATGTCAGACGTGTATTTAGAGAAGTCAGGGTTCTGCAAAGAGATGTACTGAGCAGCCTTGGTGGTATTTTCTTGGTAGAGATGCAAAAGATGCTGGAGATGTCATAGTCCCCTTGTTCAGGAATGCCTTTTTTTGTGGGAGTCTTTAATGAGTCATTTGAAGTAAGTGCACAGTTGTGGCCTGTAGCACTGGAGGGGAAGGGGTATCAGTTTTCCCTGATGAGCTTTTAGCATCCATCCCATGACCGAAGTAATTTTGGTCTTAGGCTGCCTGCACACAGAGGTAAAGCACAGAAAACACTGGCTATGTCAGGGAGATCCAAAGTGGGTGTTACATATTAAAGGAATGTTAAAATTTTCTTCCCTGCTAACAGATTCTTACTAAAGCAACTGTTTATTTTCCAAGTAATGAAGTTTAACCTCATGTGGACAATGAACTCCATCCCAGAAACCGCAAAGTTATTTAACTAATGTGTTTAACTTCTAGATGTAGAAGCATTTGCCAAAGCAATGCAGAACAGTGTCAAGTCAGACCAAAAGGAAGGAGACTCTAAGGACAAGAAAGATGAAGAGGAAGATATGAGTTTAGATTAAGTTATTTGCTCTTCCTTACAGATATTCCTAGATACTAACTTAAGCAACTGCAGTAGGATTACTAACTTCATATTATGCTTATATAAATCTACAAATAAAGGAATTTTCTTTATCTGCCATACTGTTCTTTCTCAGTCTATTTAAGATGCACTTGAGCAGTACTTGCTTTTTATGTTCAGTTGAGTTGCTTACTGTTCAGTTTTGATGCTTTTGACATGAGGCCAGACTAATTCTTCTGGTTTCCTTGTGATAAAAGGGTTGAGCCCCATGATTATATGAGTAATGAGCATCTCAAGGACACACTCCTGCCTGCCATCCAGTTTTGGGCCCACCGGGTAGTGATCTGCAGGGCCACCAGCTCACCCAGTCGTTGTCCTACGTGTGCTGCTGCAAGGGTTGTCCTGTCCTGGGTACAGAACTTCACCTTCGAACAGGAAGAGGTTCGCTGTCACGAACATCCAAGCAGTACCGCCGCAGCTGCCGTACGAGGAGGGAGCTGCTCATGGCGAACACAGCTAACACCTCCCTGTTGCGCTGCTCCCTGAGGTGGTGATTATTCCTCTTTCAGTTCTACGTCAGTCTCATACTTGCTCTTCACCAGTAAAGTGAAAGAGAGTAACGTAAAACTTTATTCAACTCCAAAGTATGTACCAGTGATTTACAAAGACCATCTTTAATGCTACAACTTAAAAACAGGTCATAATTACATTTGTTTAAGATGGACATGTTAAAAACCCATTTTACAATATTTACCCCTCATAAAAAAAACACAATATAATGATATAAGTTATAAGTCCATTTCAGAAGCAAGATTTTGTCCCCAAGTGGCTAGATATATATACACACACAAATATATAAATGATGTGTAAGTGCACAAGTGAACTAGGTGTCTTGGGAGAGAAAGTTTTTTCAAGTGAAAACTGCACTACAACAGGCATGAGCGAGGCTGGACAGGAGAAGGCAAAGGCTGGCAGGGTGGGTGAGGGCCGAGTGACACCTCCCACACCCAGCCAGACGCGGAGGTAACCTTTCTTTATTCCCTTTCAAGCAACTGTTTCTTGCTTCGTGCAACAGGACTTTTGTCAGTGTATCTACCAATGCTGAATGCAACTGCAGCAAGTCAGAGTGGTATTTGTGTCCTGCTTTCCCTCAGCAGTTCTCCCAGTCTCTTTTGTTCCTTTTTTTTTTGATTCCTATAAATTAATCTGATAAGAAAATACTAATTCTGTGAACAGAATTTTGTCCAAGTTTCCCCCTGCAGAGCTCTTTGCATAGAGGTGGCAGGTGAACTGAGACTGCCCCTTGGGGGGAGGTTAAATGCATCCTTGCTTATAAAAACCACAAAAGTGATGGAATTAATCCAGTCTGTCCTAATTGCATTTATTTTAAAACAGAAACTGCCTACAGCCTTTAGCAGAAGACAGTCTGTGACTGTTATTAATAGCCTCAGTGTTCCGTGAACTAAATCTGTGTGCGTTGTAAGTGTGGGATAAAGGGAACAGGATTTAGGTAGGATGGGATGCAGGGCTGCTGTGTGCTTCAGCCCACGCTCCGCAGAGGACAGTTGCTCTTACCACGAGCCACGTGGCAGCATTGAGTCCTGTTGCAGATGCTTGACCACAGGGGAAGGAGTTGGACCTTCCTCCACATCCTGCTCCAACTTTTTGGCTGTATTTGTGAAAGATGTCCCCGAAACGCCCCCTTCTCCCCACCTTCCTCCCCTGCCCTCCTTCCCCTTGGGTTCATGGCCCCTCTCTGGTTTTGGCCCCAAACTTGCGCCTGCAGTCGCAGGAGATAGAGTATGTTTGACCACAGTTATTGCTATCGAGTAGGTGACGTCTGGGGCCCAGGGAGCAGCACAGCTTTCTGTCGGTCAGGCTGTACACAGAGGTGCACTTACTTACAGCACAGGGCAACCCTTAAGGCCAACGGAGCCCCTGATAGTCCCGGCTTTTGGCAGGTCCACGTGGCTCTGGTTAATCACCAGGTTCCTTACACAGCCCACGTAAGGAGGGAGGGGAGGTAACGGTGACACTGTGCTGGCTTTGTCTGTCTCTGCAGAAGCAACAAGTAAAAGCAAGCATTAGTCTAGGTAATAACGAGGTGGGGGATTAAGTACCTCTTGCACCAGGAATAGTGTCTCTCTTGGCTTTGGGATATTTAATTCTGGAGCGCCTTTCCCATCTCACCTGGCAGCCCTCCCAGGTAGAAGGTTGCCCTTGTGCTGGGTGCAGGAGGCTGGCTGGGTCCCACTGTGTAGTTGCCTGCTGTATCCACATCAACCTGGATTACGTTTTTCCATTTGGTAACTTCAAAAGAAAACAACAGTCAGTGCTGCTTCCTTACCGGGAGAGCAAGTCCAACTCTACCCTCCGGCCCAGACCAGTGCGGGAGCAGAGCAAAACTGCTGGGAGGGTCAGAGGACCTGCCCTGGCTCTTGGGAAACACCCAGAGTCTGGACAGCCTCCCCCCAGTCTGTCCTTTGGCCACAGCAGCCACCCATAAAGCACCCTGTCTTGCTCTAGCGAAGAGGACTGCCCTCTCCCCACAGGGCAGGACAGCACACGCCGAGCATAGGGGGATCAGCTCAGACCGGCTCCAGCCATGGATGGGGACAGGTCCTGTGGCTGAAAACGCACCAGGAGCCAGGAGCACATGATGGCCCTCATCCAGTGCTGGGTCAAGCAAGATGAGGGCTTAAAATAGTGCTGTGCCGAGACGGGGGCTGTAGCTGTGACTCCCATCCCACACTTGATGCAAAACCTTAGCACTTGCTCAATGGCAACTACGTTAAAGGCTGTTTTGCCTGTACAGGTGTGAATCCTGCAAATCACTAGTCCCAACTGTGGGCTTTGAGCCCTTTGGACACACTCTGCACCACAGCAAGTCGGGCTTTTGCTTTCAGCAGGACACGACAGTCCTGGATGGAGCTGGTAACGTGGGACATCCCTGGCCTCACTGGCTGCTCTGGGACCCAGGGAAACACCCTGCCTCTCCTGCCCACCAGGCCTGACAGCACTAATAAGATCAGGCAAGGACTCCTATTAATTAGGAAATGACTTAATGGCTGCTGCAGTCTCCCAAATCCCGTGCATACAGGTGGGAGCTGGGGTTTAAATACCCAAGGAAGTGTCCCAGGCTCCCCCCAGGAGGTGCGGGCTGAACAGCAGGAGTAGAGCAGCTGTCGCCTCACCTGCAATGGTGTGCCACTGCCCGTCACAGAGAGATGGGCATGTCACCGATGCGGAGAACTCGTCAGCCCCGGCGTTCACCCTCACAGTGACCTGGTGTGTGAGACAAACCCATTAGAGCCCAGTGAGCTGGGCAGGAGGTGGCCACTGCCTCCTAACACCTGTGGGGAAGCCACCCTCCCACTACCTTTGTCTCCTCCATGTACATCAGGAGATGGTGGCTTCTCCTCGTGCTGACGTGGAAGATGAGACCAGAGGCACTGCGGGGACGGACCTCCAGTGTCACCTTCAAGTCCTGCTCAGTCACCACCACATCAGCTGGAAGAGAAATGCCACTGGTGATGAGAGGGACAAGGGACCTCCCATGAGATCTGTCCCTCCCAGTCCCAGGGCTGTGGGAGCCAGCCCAGGCTGCTGTGGGGTACCTAGGACGACGGACCCGCCATCTGCAGCGAAGAAGACCCCGCTCTCCAGCGCGCCCTCGTAGCACGGCGTCACCCCAAAGGTGCGTGAGGGGGGACCCAAGGGCCTGCCATCCAGCTGTGGGTTCCTCAGGCAGCCATCGAAGCTGGAGGCTGACGCAACCTGCAGAGAGGCCACAGGAGTGAGCACAGAGGGGCCAAAAACTGGCAGGCATGGGGTAACGCCACGGGACTGGCAGAGATAGAGTGATGCCATGACACCACTAAACCCTTACCGGTATGTGAGCCATGGCTTTTCCAGCTGGGACCCCCCCTACATACAACGGGGTCTGGGCCACAAAGAGCCCTGCGGTGGCCACTGCCGCATCCTGGGCTCGCAGCCCATCAATGACCAGCTGGGCTCGGCTCTGGTCTCTGCTGAAGAAGACCTGCAAAGACCAAAAGTCAGTGCCAGGGCTGAGGGCTTCCCAGGTCAGCAGGAGCCCCAGGGCTGTGCCTAGGGAAGGGAGACCTCAGCTCAGAGGTTTAGCCAGCCCTGGCTGTGTTTTTCTGTCCCCTTTGCTCCCATGGGATCGCCGGTGTCCCGGACGCAATTAGGAAGCTATGACAGAGCAGGTCTGCACTGAGCTAACCCCTGCAGGGACACCTGGCACAGGGCGGCTGGAGCGATGTGGCTTGGGGAGATCCCACCAAGCCCTGACCCTCTGCTCACCGTGTGCCACTGCCGGTCGCGGTACTTGTCTTTGCTGCGGATGCGCAGCCGGCGCCCACCGATGTCCACAAAGAAGACAAAGCGCCCGTTGGAGACAAAGAGAGCCATGAAGGTGCCCCGCTCGCCTGCCACGTAGAAGAGCAGCCCGCTGGAGGAGTTCAGCTTCACCTCCAGGGAGAAATGGGACCTGCAGGGAGAGGGGGGGGTGATGGGAGCACCCTGCTCTCCAAGTGATGGTCCCTGGGGCCGCGCTTGGGTGGGGTGGACCCATGGCGAGCCTCACCTCTGCCCAAAGGAGGCCGGGATCTCCTCGAACTCCCAGCGACTGCTCAGGGTGCCCCCGAAGCGGAAGGTGCCCCTGGCTGCCCAGGGCTGTGGGTGCAGCCGGCAGAGCCTGTCCTGATCGTGGCGGCGGTCCTTCGAGGCAGGCTTGCCCGGCACCTACACAAGATGCACCACGTAATGGAGTGAGGGGAGCATCCCTGCAGGCGTCACGGGGCAAGAGGTGCATGACGAGGGAGCAACAGTGGCATCTATGGAGGATGTGGGGAGTTTCGGCAGCAGTTGGTACCTTGGGTTTCCGCCTGTCCTTCTTCAGAGTGACTCTGAGTTGTTGTGGCTGCTCACCCCAAGGACAGCTCATGGTGACATTGATGCTCTCCACGTTCTGCTGCAGGTCCACCACCATCTGTGGCTCTGAAATCCTACATACAGGGAGAAGAGGTCCCTGTCACTGGGCCAGCTGGGAGGTGGGAAGGGGCTGAGCCCTGCTCTTTGGAAGTGGCATGGAGATGCTCACCGCTTGACAAAGACATTCCCGATGCAGCCAGTGAGGTTGCTGAGGGCACCTGGCTCCGGTGAACCCCCGAGCTGGAACAGCGGCCGCCCATCCTGCCGCCGCTGCCGCCGGCTGGGCCCAGCACCTGCTGCAGCATCCTGCAGTTCATCATCCACGTACAGCCGGACCCTGGGGGGGATGAGCAGCATGGGCTGAGCAGGTCCCCACGGCCGTTGGCACCCCCTCCCCCATGCGCTGCCAGGACACATACCCACGGGCATCACTGTAGAAGGCCACGTAGTGGGCCCTGTCATCTGCATAGGCATTTTCAGTGGTGACTTCAGTTTCCAGTAGGTTCAAGGCCAGCTGGCCCCTCTGGAGGGACACCCGGCACATCCCCTCCTGCAGAAAGCATCACCCCATTGCTGCTCAGCAGCTGAACCCCCAAGGAAGGGCCCATTTCCCCACCACCCTCCAGGAGAGCAGGGTACAGATTTCACTGTAGATTCACCCTCCGCCCCACCAAAATCCCCCTCCTCTTTCCCAAGGGGGAGCAGCACCATCCTCAGAGCAGGAGCAGATGTTTCTGTCCTGCTGCGGGGATACCCGGGAGGACTGCAGGTGCCCACCTGGGTGGCATGGTGGTAGAGCAGCCCCTCGCGCTGGCTCGTCCGGAAGCTGAAGCCGCTGTAGAAGTCCCGCAGCCCTGGCACATCCTTCAGGGCCAAGGTCAGGTAGCCTTGGCCACGGACGCTGACAGAGCGAGCCACCTGCAAGGGACACCATGGAGGTGAGGTGAGAGCCCAGCCCTGGCATTGCAGGGGTGCTGGGAGGGTGACCGGGATGCTCAGGTCCTCGCTGGGTCTGGCCGGTGCTACGGCCAGCCACGTAGAGCACCTTGCCACAACCCCCTGCACCAAGGACCTGGGAGTTTTATGCTTGTTTCTGTGTGAACGAGGGGAGGTCAGGCCTGTCCTGTGCTCGACCCTTTCCCCAGCACGCCGGCCAGGCTGCAAGGGCTTTGTGCTTACCAGGAGGTCTGAGGTGCACCCGTAGCTCACGCCGACAGTGCTCATGCGCTTCAGGTCGACGTATTTGCCAAGAGCCTTCAAGCCCTTCATGCAACCCCGGATGGGCCCACCCATGGGGAAGAGTGCTTTCAAGCTGCAGGAGAAGCAGGCAGTGTTACCAGGCCAGCCCCAGGCAGGATCCAGCCCTGGGCAGGATCTGGCCCTGCAGCCCTTCAAACAGAGTGCACAAGGCTGCTCCAAAACAACCAGCACGGCAAAGGAGGACTCAGTGACACCCACCAGCACCTCATCCCTCAACAGAGATGGAGATGTCCCATCCTCAAAAGCTCACGGTGATGGGCAGGAAGAGGAATCTTGCCCCCCCCAGGAGCTTCAGCAGGGCCCCAACAGCCCTGGATGTGCTGGGAAAGGGGCAGGGCCACCACCAGGGACACTGGAGGGGAAGATGTGGACTGTCCCACCCCACTGCAGGCTGGACCTACCTGGGGGGTAGCACAGCTGGGGGCACACCACCCAGGTAGTAGGAGACAGCATTTTCCAGGGAGTTCTCCTGCTCCACCATGAAGATGGTGAGGCGCTCCAGCCGCACCAGGATGCGCTTCTTGTTGTTCATTTTGAGGAGGAAAATCTGGATCTGGAGACAGAGGAGAAAAATGATCCGCCAGCCTGGGGCAATCAGGTCCATCACAGAGGACAGTATGAGGTGTCTGGTTCATGGCTCTAGCCAAAGAACTTCCTGCAGCTCCCACCCTCTGCCAAAAAAACCCCAAGGGTCCGGGTGCCGGGGGGGGGGGGGGGGGG